>CM065731.1:15043090-15243090 GCA_033310375.1 Conus canariensis
GTGACTGTGGACAGTGAGGTGTGACTGTAGGCAGTTAAGTGTGACTGTGGGTAGTGAGGTGTGACTGCAGCAGTGAAGTGTGACTGTGGGCAGTGAGGTGTGACTGTGGGCAGTGAGGTGTGACTGTAGGCAGTTAAGTGTGACTGTATGCAGTTAAATGTTGGGGCCTACTGTAGGCAGTGAAGCGTGACTGTAGGCATTAAAGCATGACTGCAGGCAGTGGAATGTTGACAGAAATTATGTGTGTCCAGGATCTCACCAGCAGTGAATCGTCATCAGTGTCTACCCAGTCCACCCTCCCGTCACCCCCCGCCACTGCTGTGTCCCCCACCTGTGTGTGCCCCCTTCACACCGACAGTAAGTGCAGTATAGTTCTGTTAGAGTGCCTTCCCTTTGACCATAGTGTATCGATAAACAGTAAACAAGTGGGGTATTTTTTGCTCCCATAAGAAAACCTAACACAGAGTATCTTTTATTCAAGACTGGCACAGCCTTTTAAACTTGAATAAAGTCAGACAAATACATAGACGAACAATCTAACAGTGGGGGAAAAAAAACAAGCGCAGGCCCCCACTGTTAGTTAGATTGTTCGTCTATGTATTTGTCTGACTTTATTCAAGTTTAAAAGGCTGTGCCAGTCTTGAATAAAAGTTACTCTGTGTTAGGTTTTCTTATGGGAGCAAAAAATACCCCACTTGTTTACTGTTTATCGTTTACTGTTCCCTGCCTCATTTCATTTCCGACATAGTGTATCGGTACAGCGTTGTTATTAGAGTGGATTGTTTTCAATCATAATGTGTTAAAATTCTGCGATGGACCGGTAGTCTGAAGACATGGTGTTAGTGTTGTATGGCAGTAGAGTGGATTGTCTTCAATAATAGCGATAGTGGGCAAAAACTATAAGGACAGCTTGACAGCAGACGATCTCCACAGAGAGAGGCTTACTCTCAGAAAAGCGTTCGGGCCTTCAGCTCTTCACACTCTAGGGTCTGGGCCACAGGCAGATCATGACTCCTGGGGGCCTTTCTGCTGCCAGATTTTGCGCTACCGGAATTCGAAACTGCAACTCTTGGATGGGTGGGCGGCTCAGGGCGTGCCTTTTTTTTTTGAGGGATGTCTTACTTACATCACCATCAGAGACCTGGTCTAAGTTGGGAAATGTAAGCATTATAAACTTGGTTCTTCCTAGATCAGAGCTGGAACTTTTATTTACTTTTTTCAGCTGTGTCTGCCATTGCCTTCAGAATTCTGGATCCGTTCTTACCAGAAATCCCAAGCAGTTTTATGAGATCATAGGCTGATGAGCCTACAAATCCCCTTGCTCCAACCCCTATGGCGAGGACTTCGGCTGGGAAGCCAGAGTCCCTGAAGCTGCTGGCTAGACTGGCGTACTTCTCAGTCCTGTAAATTTGAGCTTGCTCCATTCTGCTTTCTTACGACACGGTTAGTTCGATCAGAATAATTTAACGCCTTCTTCCTTGCGCTGAACCCTACCAAGTGATCTGAAGCGATCAAAGCTAAGTGAATTTTCATTGTTTTATTCGTTAATGTCTCACCTGATGAAGACCTAAGAGGTCGAAACTAGTTGTGTTTCGTCTTGTGACTCGTTTGTCCACGTTCTCTGGGCGGTTCGCTAACATTTATTTAAGATTTGTTTAGATTTCCGCCTGCAGTCCTCTCGCTTTGCAACTAGAATAATTTAGTTTGTTGAGCCTGAGTGCAGAACAATATCCGGTCTCATGTCACTCTTCCTGAATGTTTTTCCCATTCGTGAATGTCTTCTTTGCACTCCCAGTCATCCACTCCATCCAGTGAACTCTGCTTCAGTGTCTTGATATTGTGCTGTGATTTGCGGCCTACTGCCGTGTAAAACGTCATTGCTGGAGCTTCTGGTGGTGCAGTGTTTCTCTGGCAGTGCTGACCGCATGCATGATTTGTGAAGGTCTGGCTTGTGTCTCCATATGTACCTTCCCTGGGTTAGCAAGACTCGTGACATGCTCCACTGTCTGTTTGCCGTGGCAGTGTGGACACATAGGGTCATCTGATTTCCCCTATTTCACTAGGTTTGAGTTCAAGAGCAGGAGGACATATACAGATCTGAGTATGAGGCTGATTGTAAGAGGAACCATGTGCTATGTCATTCCAGCTAAGGTACTTTGGAGTGCATTTTCCCCAAGTAGACCACTACCCGTGATGGTCTCACTAGACTGCCTTCTGGATTCTTGTAGCTTCCTCTTCTTTCTTCAGCTCCTCGGTTACCTTGTTTTCCCTTTTGCTTTTGACCACCACTTCATTTTTGTTGATCCCATCCCCTGCCGTCTGACGGTCTGTGTGTGACCTTTTATTTCCCTGATCTTGAGCTTCCCTTTGCCACATCTACTGTCTCCCGGGCTTTCCATTTTCTGCCAGTCTTCAGCGTGGGCTGGACGGATTTCGAGGCGTTTTCTCCGGAGTCCTCAAGCACAGTCAGGACCTTGTTTCACCCGTTTTGAACTCCTAGAGGATGGATTTTAGAGTAAGCTTCAATTATGTTTGGCGGCAGTAGAGTGCGACGTCAGTGAGACCTGGTGGTACACCTCGCCATCCTCGTGTACTTATTGATGTTGGCCTCCATTGATTCCACTGTACTGTTGCTGATACTGTGTATCAATAGAGGTCAGAGGGTCTTTTGGATCAGCATGAACTGCAGACACCAGACCCTGTGCAGGGAGGCCATACTGATCTGTTATCTGCAGGCTTTCTTTTGCCATTTGCATGCATTGCTCTCCCCTCATTTTACTGCCTTCGTACTGTCTTTCAAGGCTCTTGACTTTTCCTCTGCTGTCGTCGATATGTCTTGTTTGGTTACAGCGAAGATAACAGTTTCAGCTAGTTTTCATGTCTGCAAGGAGAGGAGTCGTGATTTCATTGGTTTGAAATTCATTTTGGAAGGAGCAACTAGCTTGTTTACTTCAGTATTTTGTGTGTCTCATTTTTGTCTGTGGAAAGAACTGCTGTGTCATCCATGAAGGTTTTCTGGAGGCAGCACTTAGTATTCATCCCGTGGTGTGCAGCACTATGGCCCATAGCAGCTGTCAAGTCAACCTCCATTCCCGGCACAGACAGTACTGGCAAAATTGCACCATCCATTGATATTCCAGCTTCCAGATTGATACAGTCGTGTGTGTTCTTTTGTGGAGAACCTCACTGAGAAGCCATGGAAGTACTTCCTCAGCATTTCTCTAATATTCTTTAGGATGTGATACATCTCGAGGTCTTGTTGAATCCTCTTGGGACTGACAAATCTAAGTACTCATCTTGTGTCGTTAGAATGACATTGCAGTGAACCAGTTGCTCTTCAGTCATAGTGTTAGTCTTATATTGCTATGGACTGGTTTGTCTGAAAGTAGGGTGTGTTAGTATTGTATTGCAATAGACTGTCTTCAATTATGGTGTTAGTACTGTATTGCAATAGAGTGTCTTCAGTTGTGGTGTTAGTATTGTGTTGCAATAGACCGTCTTCAACTAAAGTATGTATTGCGACAGTCTTCAGTTGTGGTGTATTAGCATTGTATTCCAACAGACTGTCTTCAGTTGTGGTGTGTTAGTATTGTATTGCAATAGACTGTCTTCAATTGTGGTGTTAGAATTGTATTGCAACAGACTGTCGTCAAGTATGGTGTTAGTATTGTATTGCAACAGACTGTCTTCAGTTATGGTGTAAGTATTGTATTGCAGTAAACTGTGCTCAATTAGGGTGTGTATTGCAATAGACTGGCTTCAATTGTGGTGTGTTAGTATTGTATTGCAATAGACTGTGATGTGTCAGTATTGTACTGCGGTGGACTGGGGTGCCTTCTGTCATATTGCTACTATTGTATAGGGCATGGCACAAGCTTTTCATTTACGCGCAGAAAAAGAAAAAAAAGGCTGGTAGCTGCACGAGGTCATCAGGCGTGCTTATAAAGTCAATATGCAAGAAGCCAGAAACAGACTGAGTTAATGGCCTACCAGGAGTATGGGACGATGGACACATTCTATTGCTTGAACTATTCAGGTCCGCCCCTGTGGCTGTTGAAGTGCTGTACCTTGCTAAGAGTCAAGTCAATGTCCGGCTGACAGAAATTCAGTTTAGAGCTGCATCTTCTTTCACAGCTTGTTACTGAACATGAATTCTCCACAGGATCCACAGGATCCATTCTAGTGTATTTGTTGATGAAATGACCGTCTGCAGTTTTCAACAACACAGCTGATGGCAAGCAACAACATGACATTTTTCTTGTTGGTGTCCAAAATGTCTGCTTTACATGTTTTTTTGGTTTTTTTGCTGTCCCAACCTCTGCGCCACCTCAGAGGCAGTGCACACACGCCGCTCATTCCGACACCCCGTCCACAGCCACAGCCCGGTCAGCCCCGGCACCGACAATCCACAGGGAGCTTTACATGCACTTAGTTTATGGATGTGGCAAGAAAGCAACAAGTTTACTTCCACCCGAGATCATGTTTACTTCCAGTTGCAGTTAGAGAGAGAGAGAGAGAGAGAGAGAGAGAGAGAGAGAGAGAGATGGAGAGACGATGATGATAATGATCTCTGTCACACCGAGCACAAATGCATGCACGCACTCAGCTCAGCATTCACTCCGTGCACACACAGTCGCTCCAAACATCCAGAAGGCGCACTACAATAACTCGTTTTCTCCCCCTCCTCTCCGGGGAATAATTTACTAAACGATAATCAACTTTTCCAGCATTTTCAACAGGTTCGTTTTCCAAGAATTATCTTCCGTTCCTCCTCTCCAGTGGAGGTACAAACATTCCACAGATCCACTAGCTGGGACCAAATTTCATCTCATTATACATAGTAATTTACAAGTACATCTTTTACCGGTTTCTCCTCCTCAATGGAGAAACAATTTATACACTTTCCAAAGAAAAATCAAAGATGGCTCAAAATACAGGAACAATATCTGAGTTCCGACCCAGGGGGACAATCAAAAATCGTAGTGGGTCAACATGACAGACGCTTTCAAAGCTCTCTCACGACTGCCGCAGTCGTTGTCCTCTTCTACTAGGTTCTCCAACTCCGGAGTCAGTCAGGTGCTGCCACAGCACTGGAGCCCAAATACTTGTTGTGCGACTGCCATAGTCGCCTATCCCATTACTGGTGCTGCCACAGCACCGGGAAGGGCTGAAACACGAATGAAGTCCGTGTAAGTAATCTATTTCAAAATCTGAATAATGATAAATTCTTTCCCCTTTTTTCCTTTTCTTAACTCTCTCTCTCTCTTTTCTCACCCCATCTGTCTATACCTTACCTGGTAATGGTAGATTACAGGTGAATCTCGTTCTGCAGTTCCAAACAACCTGTCTGGTCAGTGTCCCCAAGCCATCTCCTTCCTATACTTTATTTTTCCTTCCTGCGCTCTTCCTGAGTACATATTCAGTGAGTACTCATCTAACTCTACGCATTACCAGCCCTTGGTTACTTGACCAATGGACAACGTCTGTCCATTTTCCTGAGTGATTCAACCAATAATCACCCCACATCTATTTCACTGAGCGGTTTTCATAGCCACCAGCGATACCGATCACACTGGTCAGGCCACGTGAATTGTCCTTTCTTTTACCTTTCCTTTTCCCTACCTAGGGAAATGCTTTATATCAAATAAGGGCGTACGCGACGGAACGTCACATGTGAGGCTACGTCACATGACAATGTCGAAGATGAAGACACGTCTATTTCTCAGGGCAACTGATAAGCAGTACGTGCATTTATCACGCGCCAATGGGCTAAGAGTAATGGGCAATCAGGTAACTCTGTGTGTGTGTGTGTGTGTGTGTGTGGAGAGAGAGAGAGAGAGAGAGAGAGAGAGAGAGAGAGAGAGGAGAGAGAGAGAGAATGAACGAAATGATTTATTGCTTTAAAGCAGTACAGCTTCCTTAGCAATTCGATTCGATCCACCATGATAGAAATAAACTCGTACATGTTCGTCTGACATGGAAACCATGACAAACTTGTCCTTTTTCCAAACACAGTTCTGACATATTTCATGTCACTGGTCAGGCGCTGGTCACGATGATTCTGTCTGAGGCGTGAGTCTTGAGCCCAGGCTGTCATCCCAGGTAGAACAGGATCAGGCCATGTAGCGTCTCCAGCGTCCGTGCAGCACGTGCCTGGATGTCAGCGTGTTGTGTTCTGCTGACACGTTTTCCTCGGCGGAGACTGGCCAGTTTTGTCCGTTCTTCTGTCAACATGTGTCTGTCATCTTGCTTCACAAACCAGAACGAACAATCACTGTCATCTGGCGTACACGGAACCTCCAACACCAGATCGTCCGATTCACAGAGTAATATGTCTGATCCCACTGGAACGATCAAGAGCGATTTTTCTGAATAACTTGTTTCTGCTCTTGTCCCTCAAGCGTCGCTGGACAGACTTTTCGGTCAGAGTGGCAACATAACTTTTAACAATACTTGTACTGAAACCTGCCACGAGGTTTTCATAGACCGGCTCGATGTCCGTGTCAGCTGGTGGAGAGAGGGCAGAGCTATCGATGTAGTCACGTTTCAGCTCAATCGTTCAGGCGCAAGGTATCATTCTCCGATCTTCCTGGATCATCTAAGCTAACCGCATGACTCGAGTGTGTAGCCACTGTGTGTTCCGTTTCTAGGTCATGTTCACACACGTTTTCAAGTCTTGCATCGGTCGAAGACGGAGTGTTTAAAACAGTTACAGAAGCTTCATCATGTTGTCCACTTGCCTGCTTCTCTTGCTGCTGTCGGGCTCTCTGCTGGTCACGTCGGATCTGGCTGGGAGGTTTCAACCTGTAATACTGAACCTGTGTGTTGCGGTTCAGGACAGGGTCCGCCATGTTTGTTGACATTTGGAAAGAGGCCGGCTTGAGGCGCAAAACATCCACAGTGTTTTCACCTTCTCCTGCAATTTTCCAGCTTGTGACGTTATTAGCAGGGCATTCAGGGTTGTCTCCACAGCTACTGGTGGTCCAGAAACTGGCATGTTTGCGAGGAAATTTGCCAAATTTATCGCAGATCAATCAGTGTGCACCCTGTTGCTTCTGCTCACGTCACGTGACCGCGAGAGAGAGAGAGAGAGAGAGAGAGATGTTCGCAGCTCCCAGTTCTCATTGTGGCTGTAGTGTTGTCTTTTAGCATTGAGAATGGTGGAAAGCTATTGACCTTCTGTATCCACCAAGGACGTTACGTTTTCACTTGCGTCTGTTGGTTGATTGGTTCGTTTGGTGGTTGGTTTATCTTTGTGTATATGTGTCAGCAAAATAATGACCCAAACTATCAAACTGACTAAAGGAAACTTAGTGCAAAGATAAAACAGAGCTTTAGGACGAACCCGTTAAACAGCGAAGCGGTTTCCATTCAAAAGCAGGATTCCAGAATTCTATTTTCAGTTTCCTTCATGGTGCAAGATGACATTTTCGTCGCTGTTGTTGTTGACATACTATTTGTAAAGTTGTCAACAAACAATGCACGGATCTCGGTGAACAAAAAGAAAACATTATTTTCTGAAGTGTAATTGAGATAGTGAGGATTGAGTTAGGTCAGTGTCGATGTGTCCGTGATAGCCTAGTTGTTGAAATACAGACCTAGGCTTCATTGGACGTGGTAAGAGTTGTTCCACTTGGTCAGGGTACTCCGCTTTGCTGAATAACTTTTACTAGTTTTAGTATTTACGTCTGCAGTGTGTGTGTGTGTGTGTGTGTGTGTGTGTGTGTGTGTGTGTGTGTGTGTGTGTGTGTGTGTAGGCCTGCTGTATTGTGTACATTTATACAGCACCATGGTATACAGTGTCTTTATCACTTTGATTTGTATGCTGGCCTGGTCGTCTTGTGTTAGCACACAGCACTTTAACACACACAGTGTCTTCATCACTGTGGTGTGTGTTCTGGCCTGGTTTTATCGTGTACATTTACACAGTACTATAACATACAGTGTCTTCATCACTCTGGTGTGTGATCTGGCCTGGTTGTGTTGTGTACGGTACATATCACTATAACACACGGTGTCTTTATGACTTCAGCGCACAGCACCACAGCACATAGTTGTCTGATAACGTGTATCCTAATTGACAATATAGATGCGACTGATGATCAATACTGAAGATGGTCATACAGCGATGGTCAGTACTGATGATTATCATGCAGCAATGGTCAGTACTGATGATTATCATGCAGCAATGGTGAGTATTGATGATTATCATGCAGCAGTGGTCAGTACCAATGATTATCATGCAGCAGTGGTCAGCACCGATGATTATCATGCAACAATGGTCAGTACCAATGATTATCATGCAGCAATGGTCAGTGCTTATGATTGTCATGCAGCAATGGTCAGTACTGATGATGATCAGGCAGCAGTGGTCAGTACTGATGGTTATCATGCAGCACTGGTCAGTACTTATGATTATCATGCAGCAATGGTCAGTACTGATGATTATCATGCAGCAATGGTCAGTACTGATGATTATCATGCAGCAATGGTCAGTACTGATGATTATCATGCAGCAATGGTCAGTACTTATGATTATCATGCAGCAGTGGTGAGTATTGATGATTATCATGCAGCAGTGGTCAGTACTGATGATTATCATGCAGCAGTGGTGAGTATTGATGATTATCATGCAGCAGTGGTCAGTACTGATGATTATCATGCAGCAATGGTCAGTACTGATGATTATCAAGCAGCAGTGGTGAGTATTGATGATTATCATGCAGCAGTGGTCAGTACTTATGATTATCATGCAGCAGTGGTGAGTATTGATGATTATCATGCAGCAATGGTCAGTACTTATGATTATCATGCAGCAATGGTCAGTACTGATGATTATCATGCAGCAATGGTCAGTACTTATGATTATCATGCAGCAATGGTCAGTACTGATGATTATCATGCAGCAGTGGTCAGTACTTACGATGATCATGCAGCAGTGGTCAGTACTGATGATTATCATGCAGCAATGGTCAGTACTTACGATTATCATGCAGCAGTGGTGAGTATTGATGATTATCATGCAGCAGTGGTCAATACTTATAATTATCATGCAACAGTGGTCAGTACTGATGATGATCATGCAGCAGTGGTCAGTACTGATGATTATCATGCAGCAATGGTCGTTATCGTCAGATTCTTTGCGTGTTTCCAGTAATAATGGTCGTTGTCATCAGTGTCTGTATATGGTTGTCATCAGTGTCTATGTAGTTCATATGATGGTTGTTGTCATCAGTGTCTGTGTATGGTTGTCATCAGTGTCTATGTAGTTCATGTGATGGTTGTTGTCATCAGTGTCTGTGTATGGTTGTCATCAGTGTCTATGTAGTTCAAGTGATGGTCGTTGTCATCAGTGTCTGTATGGTTCATGTGATGGTCGTTATCATCAGTGTCTGTGTGGTTCATGCGATAGTCGTTGTCATCAGTGTCTGTATGGTTCATGTGATGGTCGTTGTCATCAGTGTCTGTGTGATTCATGTGATGGTTGTTGTCATCAGTGTCTGTATGGTTCATGTGATGGTTGTTGTCATCAGTGTCTGTGTGATTCATGTGATGGTCGTTGTCCTCAGTGTCTGTATGGTTCATGTGATGGTCGTTATCATCAGTGTCTGTGTGATTCATGTGATGGTCGTTGTCATCAGTGTCTGTATGGTTTATGTATGTGATGGTTGTTGTCATCAGTGTCTGTATGGTTCATGTGATGGGTGTTGTTATCAGTGTCTATATGGTTCATGTGATGGTCGTTGTCATCAGTGTCTGTGTGGTTCGTGTGATGGTTGTTGTCATCAGTGTCTGTGTGTTGTTGTCATCGGTGTCTGTATGGTTCATGTGATGGTCGTTGTCATCAGTGTCTGTGTGGTTCATATGATAGTTGTCATCAGTGACTGTGTGTTCTCATCAGTGTCTGTATGGTTCATGTGATGGTCGTTGTCGTCAGTGTCTGTGTGGTTCATGTGATGGTTGTTGTGATCAGTGTCTGTATGGTTCATGTGATGGTCGTTGTCGTCAGTGTCTGTGTGGTTCATGTGATGGTTGTTGTCATCAGTGTCTGTATGGTTCATGTGATGGTCGTTGTCGTCAGTGTCTGTGTGATTCATGTGATAGTCGTTGTCATCAGTGTCTGTGTGAGTCATGTGATAGTCGTTGTCATCAGTGTCTGTATGATTCATGTGATAGTCGTTGTCATCAGTGTCTGTGTCTTTCATATGATGGTTGTTGTCATCAGTGTCTGTATAGTTCATGTGATGGTCGTGTGATGGTCGTTGTCGTCAGTGTCTGTATGGTTCATGTGATGGTCGTTGTCATCAGTGTCTGTGTGATTCATGTGATAGTCGTTGTCATCAGTGTCTGTGTGATTCATGTGATAGTTGTTGTTATCAGTGTCTGTGTGATTCATGTGATAGTCGTTGTCATCAGTGTCTGTGTGGTTCATGTGATGGTCGTTGTCATCAGTGTCTGTGTGATTCATGTGATAGTCGTTGTCATCAGTGTCTGTGTGGTTCATGTGATGGTCGTTGTCATCAGTGTCTGTGTGATTCATGTGATGGTCGTTGTCATCAGTGTCTGTGTGATTCATGTGATGGTCGTTGTCATCAGTGTCTGTGTGATTCATGTGATGGTCGTTGTCATCAGTGTCTGTATGGTTCATGTGATAGTTGTTGTTATCAGTGTCTGTGTGATTCATGTGATAGTCGTTGTCATCAGTGATTGTGTGGTTCATGTGATGGTTGTTGTTATCAGTGATTGTGTGGTTCATGTGATGGTCGTTGTCATCAGTGTCTGTGTGATACATGTTATGGTCGTTGTCATCAGTGTCTGTGTGCTGTTGTCATCAGTGATTGTGTGGTTCATATGATGGTTGTTGTCAATTTCTGTATGGTTCATGTGATGGCCGTTGTCACCAGTGTCTGTATAGCTCATGTGATAGTTGTTATCATCAGTGTCTGTATGGCTGCAGTGCTGACGGCAGCTCTTGCCCACGTGGAACAGCTGAAGAGTGAACTCCACAAGTTGGTCCGACAACATTCCCTACATGTCCATTCGGTGAGCAGCCTGGATAACATTTGTGTCTGTGTGTCTGTCTGCGTGTGTGTCTGTCTGTCAGTCCATCTGCTACTTCGTCAGCAGTCCCGTCCATTCTCTCTCTCTCTCTCTCTCTCTCTCTCTCTCTCTCTCTCTCTCTCTCTCTCTCTCTCTCTCTCTCTTCACCGGGGTATTTTAACCTTGCCGTGATCGGAGGGCTTGCGCTGTCCAGTGATCCTTTGGCTGTGCTGGCGAAGGCATCAATACTTGGATGATAGGTTAGTTTTTAAAATGGTTCTAGGCATGCATAGCCAAGTTGCTGACTGGCCTCAGCACAACGTGGTAGCAGTTGATGCCCCTTTTAGGGTCTACCATGTCAAACAGGTTACGGGTGAGGGCCCTGACATATAGTAACCCGTCTTTTTCCAATTCTGTATTCTCCCTTTTTTCTCTATCTTCGTCTATCCTTCAAGCCTTCTAGTCCGCGTTCTTTTTTCTTTTTTTTTTAACTCTGTGGTCTTCTTAAGATCCACTGCGTTTGCCATGCGGCGCGACCTGTGATGGAGGGGAGTAGGATCCTGGTAACTGAGAGGGCAGGTGCCATCAACACATGTCTTTGGCTCGGACCTTTTCTAGACAGGACATACACACTGGCTCAAGTGTACCAGTCTGGTCAAGGTGGGTCAAGGCAGTTCCCCAGCTGGCCAATGTAACCCTTACAGTGCTCGGCTCATTGTCCCCGGGAGTTGAGCATGATCAGGGGGATAGGGTTGGTATGCTTCTGTTTGTCATATACCCCTTCCGAAGTCTGGAAGGGGTCAAGACAGTGATTTCTTGACCCTGGCCCCATACTTGGATTCTATGGTGAGTGGGTAAGGTAGAGACTGATAAAAATAACAAAATGGCTTTTTCACACAAATCCCTCCCCACCCCACCCCTAAAAAAAGCGCAAAATAAATTCAAATTCAAAAAGAGTGCTGCAAGAATCTGAAATGGATAGTGATTTTTATACAGAAACTAGGAAAATGACAGGTTTGGGAGCAACGTCGTTAGTAGTTGAAGGAACAGAACAGGATAAACCTATTTTTGCATCGAGTCCAATTCTATTCAGAAAGGTTACCAGGAGATTGCAGGTGACCCTCAGTCAGTGTGAAGAGACTTCAGAATGGTTCCTTTCTCCTCCAGTGAAAGTCAAAGGGGCAGTTGGAACAGCTGCTGGGAGCCACAAAACTAATACACAGAGGGAATCAGGGTGATTGATTGATTGATTGATTGGCTAGTTCTTTGCTTGCAAAGATTAGTGGGAAGTTCCCGCCAGGGATGGGCGGCACGCCCTTTGATGACTAATCAGTCCAATTCGTGATCTACAGGATCTGTGGCATTGTGGGCAGGTGTAGATCTGGCCTGCGTTGTTGGGCTGCGGACCTGGGTCTTTCCTTCTCCCCCTCTTCTCCTGGATGTTCTGTCGTCTGGTTTCCTCGAAGTGATGGGTTCCCTGAGCGTTGAAGCTCTCCAGCTACCTCTATCTGATGCTGACTGCTCCCAAGTCTTGGGGTTGATGTCCACTTGGGATAGTTACTTCTTCGCTTGGTCCTTGAATCTTTTCTGTGGTGCGCCTGTATTGCGTTTGCCTTGGACCAAACTCCCCATAGAATACTGCTTTTGGCATGCGAGTGTCAGGCATCCGGGTGATGTGCCCTGCCCAGCGAAGTTGTTTTAGCATGAGCAATTGACTCGATGCTTTGCAGTTGAGCTCTTTCTAGGACTTCTATGTTCGTTACGTAGTCCTTCCACTTGATGCCCATGATGGACCGGAGGCATCTCTGATGGAACTGCTCCAGCTGCTTTATTTGTTTCCGGTACAGCACCCATGCCTCTGATCCGTACAGCAGTGTGGACAGTACAGCAGCTCGGTAGACTTGCATCTTTGTGGAGAGTCGCAAGGAGTGGTTCTTCCATATTCTGTTCTGGAGGTGGCCAAGTGCACTGCTTGCCTTTGAGAGACGGTTGTCCACATCTTTGGTCACCGTAGCGTCGTTCAATATGACGCTGCTCAGGTAGGTGAAATGCTCTACCGTGTCAAGGGGATGGCCATCAATGCTTATGTGGGGAGCAGTGTACGCAGTCCCTTGTGCTTTTTGGTGGAGGACTTTGAGTTTCTTCAGACTTATAGTCAGACTGAATGCCTTGGCTGCCTGTGAAAAACGGTCTACGATGACCTGCAGAGCTTCTTCTGTGTGTGCCAGGAGGGCGCAGTCATCTGCAAAGAGCAGGTCCAGGATAGCTTCTTCTGAGGTCTTCGTGTGGGCCATAAGCCTTCGTAAATTGAATACGCTGCCGTCAGTCCTAAATCTGATATAAATCCCCTCATCTAAATCCTCCTTTGCTTCTCTCAGCATCATGCTGAAGAAGATCGCGAAGAGTGTAGGGGCTAATACGCAGCTTTGCTTCACTCCATTGCTAATTGGGAATTCTTCAGAGTAATCACCAATGCACTTGATTTGATCCATCTGTCCTTTATGGAGTTGTTGTAGCATTGCAAGGAACTTTGGGGGGGCATCCCAGTTTGGTCATTATTTTCCACAGGCCATCTCAGCTGACTGTGTTGAAGGCTTTCGTGAGGTCTATAAATGCTGCATATAGGTTCATATTCTGTTCTCTGCACTTCTCTTGGATCTGCCTCAGCACTAAGATCATGTCAGCTGTTCCTCTATTTGCTCTGAAGCCGCACTGGCTCTCCGGGAGGTTTACCTCAGCAATGGATGGGATGAGCCTGTCCAGAAGAACTTGGGCGAGGATCTTGCCGGCAATGGAGAGCAGTGTGACGCCTCTGCAGTTGCAGCAGTCTGATTTGGAACCCTTTTCTTATAGAGGGAGACAATCACTTCATCCCACATGTCCTGTGGCACTACTCCTTCATTCCAGCATGATGTGAATAGCTCCTCAAGCTTCTGAATGAGGGTGTCTCCTCCATGCTTATATACCTCTGCTGGGATACCGTCGATGCCTAGTATTGTGGGTTACACGAAGGGTTGTTAAGCCAGGGGGTGGATGTGGGCATTAACTCCCACAGCCTAAAAAGTGCTCCTCATGTGGCAAAGCGCAGAATATAGCCTCTGACAACAAGTCCAGCTCCTGGCCTTCCCGTGTGGTTTAGCTTCTAAACCCGGCAAACCTGTTGTCTACAGATTGGAAAGGGGCGAGGCGGGTCACAGGCGCCATAACCGGTTGCTAGGGGTAGATGGAACTCATGAGCCTGGGATGGTTGTTCATCTAGAAGGACAATTCTGATTTCAAACCTGGGTAGATGGAACTCATTAGCCTTGACAGGCAGTTCGCCTAGGAGGACAACTCTTATTCCAAACCCACCAAGTGCCAGGAGTAGGGGAGAGCTTCGTCATGTGCAGACCCTTGGTCCATGGTCATGGCTGAACATCCTGTACCCGTGCTCCAACTATGGCTCCAACTATAGCCGTCGTTCTTCCGATAGCGGGCTTTTGAGCCAGAAGATAGGAGAGGGAAACTCTGATGTAACACCTACAACCCAGTGGTTGCCGGGACCGTCTCAGCCTGCTGAGCTATCTCGTGTCCTCCTTGGGTCTAAAGAGTGGGATCGGTGCGCGCGTGCCGGTCTTCACTATGAAGGGTCGTAGCGCAGGCGGGAAGGAAGCCCTGCAGCAATGGAGCATGGCGAAACGACAGGTGCAAGGATGGCACTGGAAGTTACAGTCGGAACTCCGCATGTAGACGGTCTGGGATATTGGTCGTTAGCCTGTTGAAGAGACAACAACGGCTTTCGTATGTTCACCCCGGATGACTAAGCAGCCTTTTCTAGGGATAGCCTGCTTGCTCCGAATGGAGACGGGTCTGCAAAAGGGGACCTAAAAAAGCTTGTCTCACCCCCAACCGGTTGGCTAGCTGTGGCCAACGGGCATCTCCCACCAGCGGTAAGAAAACGGGAAAAATCTGGACGGATAAATCAACGACGACCTACGCAACGGAAACGGACTATGAACTTGAAAGTGGCATGTTGGAACGTACGGACAATGCAATACTCAGATGAAAGCGACCGCCCCCGAAGACGCTCAACTCTATTGGCGAGGGAACTGGCAAGGTTAGAAATTGACATCGCAGCACTCAGCGAAGTTCGCTTTGCAGAACAAGGATCACTCATGGAGCATGGAGCGGGATACACACTCTACTGGTCGGGAAGGGAGAAAGAACACCGACTCTCAGGGGTTGGCTTCAGGATAAAGAACTCTGTTGCCAGAAAGCTACAACACCTGCCAGTTGGTCACTCAGATCGCCTCATGAGCCTCCGTCTGCCTTTACAAACGAAAGGAAACCAATATTTAACCATCATCAGCGTGTACGCTCCTACCCTGCAGGCAGATCCCATAGTGAAAGAAGCCTTCTACAAAGATCTCAGAAATAAGCCACAAAACTAATACACAGAGGGAATCAAGGTAACTCTTCATAAACAGTTGAACACATCCAAGGGAGTCATCCGGTGCCCGGATTTCAGAGGTGTCTTGGAGACAGAAACAAAAACAGAACTTGCATCCCAACTACGGAGTCATAGATGTGCGTGGGGTCACAGTCCAAAAAGGAACTGAAAGAGTGCCCACCAACACCCTCTTTCTGACGGTTTGTACCCCTTCGTTGCCACAAGTCATCAAAGTGGGATATTTCAATGTCTGCATTCACCTTTACATTCCGTCTCCGATGCGGTGCTTCAGGCGCCAGAACTTTGGATATGTTAGAGGTCGCTGTTCCAGGGAGGGGGAGTGCGGTGTTTGCTGCAAAGCAACCCATGATGCGCCATGTAAAGATCCAGCCCATTGTGCAAACTGCGATGGCGACCACCCCTCCTCTTCACGCAACTGCCCAATTTGGACACAGGAGGCGCCCACCCCTCGTGTCCACCAACTGCTTACTTTGGACAAAGGGAGCGCCCACCCCTCCTGTCCACCAACTGCCCACTTTGGACACAGAGGGCGCCCACCCCTCCTGTCCACCAACTGCTTACTTTGGACAAAGGGGGCGCCCACTCCTCGTGTCCACCAACTGCCCACTTTGGACACAGGGGGTGCTCACCCCTCCTGTCCACCAACTGCTTACTTTGGACACAGGGGGCGCCCACCCCTCCTGTCCACCAACTGCCCACTTTGGACACAGGGGGCGCCCACCCCTCCTGTCCACCAACTGCCCACTTTGGACACAGGGGGCGCCCACTCCTCGTGTCCACCAACTGCCCACTTTGGACACAGGAGGCGCCCACCCCTCCTGTCCACCAACTGCCCACTTTGGACAAAGGGGGCGCCCACCCCTCCTGTCCACTAACTGCCCACTTTGGACACAGGGGGCGCTCAACCCTCGTGTCCACCAACTGCCCACTGTGGATACAGGGGGCGCCCACCCCTCGTGTCCACCAACTGCCCACTGTGGACACAGGGGGCGCCCACCCCTCGTGTCCACCAACTGCCCACTGTGGACACAGGGGGCGCCCACCCCTCGTGTCCACCAACTGCCCACTGTGGACACAGGGGGCGCCCACCCCTCGTGTCCACCAACTGCCCACTGTGGACACAGGGGGCGCCCACCCCTCGTGTCCACCAACTGCCCACTGTGGACAAAGGGGGCGCCCACCCCTCGTGTCCACCAACTGCCCACTGTGGACACAGGGGGCGCCCACCCCTCGTGTCCACCAACTGCCCACTGTGGACACAGGGGGCGCCCACCCCTCGTGTCCACCAACTGCCCACTTTGGACACAGGGGGCGCCCATTCAAAAGGTAAAAACTGAAAATTGAATGTCGTTTTCCAAAGCAGGGAAACAGGTCCTTGGCAGTCACTCCACTCATCTCTTAGTACGTTTCAGCCATAAAGAAGGTTTTGACGCGCTCAGTTTCTTGTCAAACTGATGCTTTTCATTACTCTTAAATGGTGTAAGAAAATGGGTCTGGCCCTGATGGAGGCAAATCCACCACCTCCCATCCCAAAGTGGATGTCCCTGGCAGGGGTGCTAATTCCGCTCTTTTCAGACTGCCCAGCAGTCTAAACCATCTGCTTCTGGGAGAAATATAAATAAAACACCTACCACGCCTCGACATGTGGAGAGCAGTGCCCGTTCAAGCAAGAACGCTCATCGTGTGGAGATGATTGAGATAAAAAAAACGACGACCTCTACCGTCGCCACAACCTCAGCCGTCTCCACCTGCGGGCAAGTCTGCCAGCGAGTCTGGAGCCAAACAAACCGGTTTCTCTTCAAAATATATTCGCTCCCTTGGGTGCAGATTACGACACGCAGAAGAACCGATTTCTCTCCTGTTTGTCCACTGCACCATGGATAATACATTAGTCTGCTGGAATATCCATGGTCTAAACTCTAACTTTGAGGAGTTGCAGCTTTTGTGTCATTCTCTTAAATCTCAGGTAGTAGCTCTTCAGGAAACGAAAATTCAAAGCCAGAAGACCTTCACTCTTTCTGGCTTCAATATTATTTTGAAACCTGCACAACTTCCACGTTGGGATTAAGGGGCGGCGTTGTCCTTCTTATCCACAAAGCTTAAAAGTTTGCTGTTTAGCCCTGTTGTTCTTACTACCCCCTCTTCAGGCAGTAACTGCGAGAGTCACTCTCCATAAAACCGTTACAGTTTGCTCGTTATATCATCGATCTTCTGTCTTGGTTAGTCGTCAGGACCTTGTCAGTGTAATCGAAGAAATTCCTCGCCCTTGTCTGTTGTTTGGTGACTTTAATGGCCATAATCCCCCTTGATGTGGATGCGTCATCCCGAGGTCTCCTTTTGGGGGATTTTTTTTTTTTCTCAGCTAGATCTGTGTTGTCTAAATGATGGCTGTCCACGTTCATGCATTGTTCCAGTGGTGCGCTTTCGCATAGATTTGTCGGTATGTGACCCCTCACTGGTCCTGTACTACGAGTTATCTGTCCAAAACGGTCTGGATGGAAGTGACTATTTGCCTGTTGTGTTAAAATCCATAACAAAACAGTCTGGATGGAAGTGACCATTTGCCTGTTGTGTTAAAATCCATAACAACTGAAAACGCCTTTGTTCCACAGCACTTGGATTATAAAATGGCCAGTTGGAATCTTTTTGCTGCAAACATTTCAAAGGAGCTCCAGGAAACTGATATTTTTTCGAAGTCAAGACCCAGCAGAATCTGTAACTAACACTTTGATGACGGCTGTGAAAACCTGTAGTCCAATGTCTTCCAATAAAGTCCAACTGCCCCAAAACCTCTGTTCAATTCTGGCTGCCAACAAATCACAAGAAAACGCAAACGGGCTCAGCGTCGGGTGTTTCAAAGGCCTTCAGCTCCTAACGCTCGAGCCCATCAAAAACTGCGAGCCAAAACGAGACACGCTTTTAAAGTCAGTAAACGTCAGTCTTAGAGAGACTTACGCTCCGAGCTGACATCCAAAACATCAAAGGAAAAAGTCTGGAACATTATCAAGACAATCAAAGGGAAGAGTACCTACCTGTCAGTTTATCACCTGAAACTTGTCAATGCTCTGATAACTGACAAACAAGTTGTTGCCAACCTGTTGGTCTCTACCAATCAACAAAACCCGTCCTCCTCAAGTAAATCTTTTTTTTAACAAACAACTCAGAGAAAAATCTTTATGCAGCTTCACTCCAAACAACTCTGAAGTGTACAACGTTCCATTTTCAATTGATGAACTGAAACCAGCTTTATAAACCTGCAACGATTCTGCTTCTGGCCTGGATGATATTCATTAACAGCTTTTAAAACATCTTTCAGGAAGCTGCCTCCAGACCCTTCTTAAAGTCTACCACCAAATCTTTCCGCCCTCCTGGAGAAAAGCCCGGATCATTCTGATGCCTAAGCATGGGAAAGACCTCACCAACCCTTAAAGTCATCGTTCAATAGCTCTAACCAGCTGCCTCTGAAAGCTAATGGAAAAGATGGTCAACTTCCGTTTAATGTGGAAGCTGGAAACCGATGGCCTTTTGGCCAGTGAAACCGATGGCCTTTTGGCCAATGAACAGCGCGGTTTCCAGAGGTGCTACTCTACCATTGACCATTTAGTCCGTCTTGAAACCACCATGCACAACGCCTTCATTAATAAACAACATGTAGTTGCTATCTTTTTCGATCTGGAGACAGCCTATGATACTACATGAAAATCTGGAATTCTTATGGATCTTCATAAACTTGGTTTCCGTGGTCATCTGCCTGTATTTATTCAAAACTTTCTAGCTAATTGGCAGTTCCAAGTCCGTACTGACACCACACTGTCTTGACATCCATGGGCAAGGAGTTGGGTGTACCTCAAAGGAGCATTCTTTCTCCTGCTCTGTTCAATCAAAATCAACGAGACACTCAATTCAGTAAACTGGGGTTCCGAGTCCTCTCTTTTGCTGACTTCGCTCTCCACGCAGTTGAAGCCTCCTACGCCAGCGTACAGCGTCGACTCCAACTTTTCTTTCTATTGAAAATTTTTAACGACAAATCATTTTTGAAACACACATACATTTCAAACCAATTACATATATAGCAATAGATTACCAACCAACAAACAAACAAACAATCATCCATACACACAAATCAAAAGGGAGGGGGTGATGGGGGGACAAAGGCAGGAGATGGGGCGGAGTTCACTAACACACTCATGCAGAACATAAATCATACACATACAAATATTCAACCATTTTAAAAAAACACGCAGTTTGAGTGAATCTTGATGAATGTGATAAGATTACAGATGAAATATACACATTCTATTTTGAACTCTACAGTTCAAATTATTCATTAACTGAATTGTACGGAAGCCACTTTTGTTCAAACTGTACACAAGGTCCATTTATGATTACCATGTGACATTCTAAGTTATATCTGTCCTTCAATAATGTAACAAAGGTTTGTAAATATGGTTGTGCATTGAGCAGTTTACATTTGTAAAGGTAAAAATTCCCAAATGAAATAATGAAACCAAAAACAGAGTCTGTCTGTATATTTTGCTTTTACTCGAAACAAAATACAAGTAAGATAAGATTACGACAATGGTCAATCATAAGAGAACATTTCCAAGTCATCAACTGCTGAACATTCATCCAGAATTGGTGTGTAATGTGACAATCAAACAGCATATGAGAAATAGCTGCTCCTCTTGCAGACAAAAATCAAATGGTGCACGAACAAGAATCTCTGGGTTGGAAGTAATTTATGTAGCAGTCCGTTTTGAATCCATCTGAACTGCACATCACCAGATATTCAATAACAATGTGAGAAAATGTCTTTCCAATTTAAATCTTGAAACAAACTATTCCAACTGGAAATAGCAGTTGGGGTGCTTCCATTTTCATTCAGCATATTCTGTATGAGTTTTAAAAAAATACAAAACCAAGTTTTATTCTCTGAAGCAAAAAAAATATATATTTGATTTCTGACAGTATGCTCGCAATGCATTCAAAACGCCTTCATGTATTCTAACATTGGGAAAGTGGTTAAAAAAAATTCTTTGAGTCATGAAGGTACCATCAACATATATCAACTGTTTCACAAGGAAGATATTATGATTAACCATTCTTGTACCACCTTTCGGTCCCTCAATACATTCCGCTATAAACTTATAAACTGTCGTCGGATAGCATTTCAGAGAGAGTTTTTGTAATGTTTCACTGTATCTTTCCAAAACAAATTGTCAATTTTCTTTAAAACCACATTTGCATACTCAGTACCAAAATTTCCTAACTTTGCCAACTCTGGGAACATATTAATGGTTAAATCCTCCCATTCAGATTCATCCAAGAGTCTTCTCAGCCAACCTATTTCCAGGTTTGTGTGGATAAGATTCGACAGTGGGTCGAAGAAAATAGGTTTACCTTTCCAGTTTTCACAATTTTCGTCAGTTCCTAGCCGCTCCTGAAATTCGTCTGGACAAATCCATCATCCCAGCTGTGAAAGAAGCCTAATTTCTGGGTGTTATTTTTATTTTATTTATATCAAAATCAGAACTTTGGAAGTGACATCTAATACTGCATATCAGAAAGCACTGAACATTCTGAGAGTTGTGGCACACACAGATTGGGGCGCTGACAAGA
This sequence comes from Conus canariensis, assembly GCA_033310375.1. NCBI lineage: Eukaryota > Metazoa > Mollusca > Gastropoda > Neogastropoda > Conidae > Conus > Conus canariensis. The sequence continues at coordinate 15,064,200 of CM065731.1, forward strand.
AAACTTTCTTCCATCTTTACAGGGCTCTGATCCGCTCCAAACTGGATTATGAGTGTGCAATCTACAGCTCAGCCAGACCTCCCTAGCTCCCATCCACCATCAAGGGCTCTGCCACTGGGTGCATTCCGCTCCGTCGTTTATAGACTGTATGCTGAGGAAGGAGAACCATCCACTCCGAACCGTCAGCTAAACCTTACTTTGAACTACTGCTTGAATCTCTCTTATGAACCGCAAAACCCTGCATAGGACTGTGTTTTTACCCCAATTTCCAAAACAAATTCAGTGACCACTCCAGTTCCACTCCACCCTTGGGAATTCGTATTCTTCCCTCTATGAACAATGCAGATATAGATTTTGGAGTCGTGTGTGATTTATCCAAGCTTCCTGATGACCCGCCATGGATTTTCTCCACTCCAGATATCCTATTTGATTTAGCCTCGTGTTGTAAAAATACCTCTAGCTCCTGGGAGTACAGGTCCTTTTTCGCCGAACTGTGTTCGAAGTTTACAACCTTCAGAAGAATTTTCACCGACGATTCCAAATCTGGGAAGGGGATTGCCTCTGCTGTGTTTTGTGCAACAGGTCCTTCTCAGAGATGTTTAAAACACATTCCCACTCACAGCTTCATCTAAGTTACTGAGTTGACAGCCTTGGTCCTGGCTCTTGAAATAGTCTCTAAATCCAACCATAAAAATGTTCTCACTTAGTCGGACTCTCTTTCTACTTTGGAGGCCATTGCCGGCCGTAACCTCAAGCACCCTCAACTGCTGAAGTTATTCAAACTGTACACCTCCCTGAAATCAGATGGGTACATCATAATTTTTGCTTGGTTCCCAGCCTTGTGGGCATTCGAGGCAACGAGATAGTTGATCAACTTGCTAAGAGTGCTACAAAGAATGAATTGAGCAGATTGTCTATCCCGCACACAGGTCTGAAACCCAAAGCCTAGGCGTACATCAAAGACCTCTGGCACAAGGAATGGACCTCGCAGACGGATAAGAAATTATTCAAAATCCGTCCAAACCTGAAAGAGAGTCTTTATCATGTTCCCGAGGTGGCCGTAAAGAAGAAACAGTCTTGTGCCGTTTGTGTACAGGTCACTACTTTTACACCCATTCTTATCTTTTAAATGGGGAAGAAGCTCCGTGGTGCATTCGATGTCATGTACAACTCACAGAGAATCATTCTTTTAGAGTGCTGGGACTTGCATGACGTGAGATATAAACATTTTACAGCAGACTCCATGAAAACCTTGTTCAGAGATGTCTCGCCAGATGTGATATTTGAATTTCTGAAAGAGATTAATATTTTCAATCTGATCTAAGATTTTACGGAGGAAAGATTTTAAAAGAAAATTTTTGGAGTGTTTTTAGATGCTGTGTTTTAAAGTGTTGTAAGAATGAGCTTGTTTTTCTTTTTTAAATGTCCTGTTAGTCCACGCAGTGACAGCCCTGATATGGCCCTTTGCGGTTGGCTGGGCTGTAAGCAACATTACCCTTATTTTACTGTGCAGGCGTCAATTATCCCATTTTCAACGCCCTGTTACTGTGCAGGTGCCACTGTGTGTCACCTACCCCATCATCTTCAACACCCTATTACTGTGCAGGTGCCACAGTGTGTCATGTACTCCATCATGTTCAACACCATGTTACTGTGCAGGTGCCATTGTGTGTCACGTACCCCATCATCTTCAACACCCTATCCGTATTCCCCTGTCCATACTGTGATAGGTCTTTCCGGGCGCAGATCGGCCTGACCACCCATCTACGTACTCACCCCCGATCCCAGGATGACTAGATGGCCTTCGTCGTCTCGAGGGACAAACAACAACAAGAAGTATTACTGTGCTGGTGCCGCTGTGTGTCACGTACCCCATCATGTTCAACACCATGTTACTGTGCAGGTGACACTGTGTGTCACGTACCCCATCATCTTCAACACCCTATTACTGTGCAGGTGCCACAGTGTGTCACGTACCCCATCATGTTCAACACCATGTTACTGTGCAGGTGCTGCTGTGTGTCACGTATCCCATCATGTTCAACACAATGTTACTGTGCAGGTGCCGGTGTGTGTCACGTACCCCATCATGTTCAACACCCTGTTACTGTGCAGGTGCTGCTGTGTGTCGCATACCCCATCATCTTCAACACTATACTACTGTGCAGGTGCTGCTGTGTGTCGCATACCCCATCATCTTCAACACCCTGTTACTGTCCATGTGTGTCGCGTACCCCATCATCTTCAACACCATGTTACTGTGCAGGTTTTCCATACCGTATCATATTTAACACGATATCACTGTGCAGGAGTCACATACTCCATCATGTTCAACACTGTCACTGCAGATGTCATATACTCAATCATATTCAACACTGCCATTGCAGATGTCACATACCCCATCATTTTGAGCACTGTCACTGAAGATGTCACACACTCCATCATGTTCAACACTCTGGCACTGTGCAGGTGTCCCATATTCTAGCATGTTCAACATTCTCGCACTGTGCAGGTGTCACATACTCCATCACGTTAAACACTGTCACTACAGGTGTCACATACTCCATCATGTTCACCACTGTCACTGTGCAGGTGTCACATACTCCATCATGTTCAACACTCTCGCACTGTGCAGGTGTCACACACTTCATCATGTTCACCACTGTCACTGTGCAGGTGTCACATACTCCATCATGTTCACCACTGTCACTGTGCAGGTGTCACATACTCCATCACGTTCACCACTGTCACTGTGCAGGTGTCACATACTCCATCATGTTCAACTCTGGCACTGTGCAGGTGTCACATACTCCATCAGGCTCAACACTTTGGTACTGTGCAGGTGTCACATACTCTATCAGGCTAAACACTCACTGCGGGTGTCACATACTCGATCATGTTCAACACTGTCACTGCAGGTGTCACATACTCCATCAGGCTCAACACAGTCACTGCAGGTGTCACATACTCCATCATGTTCAACACTGTCACTGCAGGTGTCACATACTCGATCATGTTCAACACAGTCACTGCAGGTGTCACATACTCCATCAGGCTCAACACAGTCACTGCAGGTGTCACATACTCCATCATGTTCAATACTGTCACTGCAGGTGTCACATACTCCATCATGTTCAACATTCTGGCACTGTGCAGGTGTCACATACTCCATCATGTTCAACACTGTCACTGTAGGTATCAAACACTCCATCATGTTCAATACTCTGGCACTGTGCAGGTGTCACACACTCCATCATATTCAATACTCTGGCACTGTGCAGGTGTCACACACTCCATCATGCTCAACACTCTGGCACTGTGCAGGTGCCGCCCAAGGAGGAGTACAGAAGCAGTGCAGCAGAGGAACTGTCCTCCCAGATGTCCTCAGCACTGCAGACCACCATCCACAAGCTGACCCACTGTATACAGATGCTGGACACGCCCCATTCCACTGTGTAGGACGTCCTCGGGCAGCCAGCACTCTGCACACTGGGTGCCCTTCTGCAGAGCCATCCCAGGACTCCTTGGCGGGTCACAGTGACAGCGTGTTGACTGCTGATGCTGTCCAGACACGGTGACAGCACAGTGACTGCTTATGCTATACAGACACGGTGACAGCGTGTTGACTGCTCATTCTGTGCAGACACGGTGACAGCGTGTTGACTGCTCATGCTGTGCAGACACGGTGACAGCGTGTTGACTGCTCATTCTGTGCAGACACGGTGGCAGCGTGTTGACTGCTCATGTTGTGCAGACACGGTGACAGCGTGTTGACTGCTCATGTTGTGCAGACATGGTGACAGCGTGTTGACTGCTCATTCTGTGCAGACACGGTGACAGCGTGTTGACTGCTCATTCTGTGCAGACACGGTGACAGCGTGTTGACTGCTCATGCTGTGCAGACACGGTGACAGCGTGTTGACTGCTCATTCTGTGCAGACACGGTGACAGCGTGTTGACTGCTTATGCTGTGCAGACACGGTGACAGCATGTTGACTGCTCATGCTGTGCAGACACGATGACAGCATAGTGGCTGCTCATTCTGTGCAGACACGGTGACGGTGTGTTGACTTCTCATGCTGTGCAGACACGGTGACAGCATGTTGACTACTCATGCTGTGCAGACACGGGAGAGCGTTGAGCGTGAGGAGAAGCAGGGCTGGGCAGATACGGCAAAGGACTGGACAGTGTCGTGCCCAGTGTGGCGTGCAGCTTTGTGAGGAGCAGAGGACAGGGTTCAGCTTTGTTACGTCCCTTTAACAGCTGGACTGTTAAGGCAGCCTCCAGACCACCACAGGATCGGGATCAAGTTCAGTTTTAATGTCATTGACCCCTACATTTTCCCCGAGGACATTTCTTGCCCTGGGAGTGACATGAACGGAGATACCAAATGAAATATCCTCAGTCAGTTTCTTTCCTTCATCCACTTCTATGATTGGTTACAGTGCTCTTCGTGTGATGACGCATCCCAAGTGTTGAACACAAGTATTTCTTGATGAGGCACGTGACAATGTGGCCTGCTTGAGCTGGAAACTGTCAGCCTTCATGAACTGAAAAACTGTCCGCCGAGGCACGCAGATTTACTTGCAGCACAGAAAATGGAAATTAACGACCACGCCATGTATATATGGACAGTGTCAAAGACCAAGGGCATCTTCGAAGAACTGAGACGTAATCCACATTCGTATGACGAATCTGTGAAAGGCAAATCTATATATCCAGTCTGTGAAAGACAGATTTATATATTCGATCTGTGAAAGGCAGATTTATATATCCGATCTGTGAAAGGCAGATTTGAGTGATCGATCTGTGAAAGGCACTTTTATGTATCCGATCAGTAAAAGGCAGATTTGTGTGTTTGATCTGTGAAAGGCAAATTTTTTGTGTTCGATCTGTGAAAAGCAGATTCGTGTGATCGATGAACGAGAGACATTTTTTTAAAAGAATTTTTGTTTTTTGTTTTGCTGTGCCATTATCTGTGGCACCTCAGTGGCACTGCACCACGCTGCTTGATCTGACTCCTTTTCCACAATCACAGCCCAGCCCGACCCGCCACAGCCCCGGCACCGTCAATCGCCATGTGGCAACCCACTAGATGAGGCATTGGATTGCTGCCGATTCACTTCAGTGGTGTTCAGTGGTGCCTGTTCTGATCCAGTACATGCAGGACACCAGCTAATAAGCTCCCTACAGCTAAGAATCACTTAGTCATGGAACCAGCGTGAGTGAACTCCCCTCCGGAGGGCGCCACCATGTCCGTGTAACGACAGTCCCCATGAATTGCCAATAACAGTGACCCTGACAAAATCAAACCAAGGCCACAGACGTGGAGAGGACATCGAAACTTAGGTCACTACGAGAGCAGGGCATGAAGGGCCGCAGAATTTGAAACTTTCTTCTGCTGATCGATGAGGATGATGAAGATGATGATGATAGATGATGATGATGATGATGAAGATGATGATGATGAGGATGATGATGAAGATGATGATGATGATGAGGATGATGAAGATGATGCTACGGATTTCCGTTCTGGTCTGTATCTCGTCATAGACAGCATGACAGGGCTGCACGCTACGCTTGCTATATATCATCCGGCGTCAGCCAGATCGAGAGATAAGATTTCTGCAGTTTTGGTCAGGAACAATGAGCAACACTCTCAGAGACACATCCATTTAGTGGATAAAACTCGACTGTGTGGTCCCAGTCTTCCCGATTGAGCCCATAACAAGCTCAACCTTGGATAGGAGCCGGTCGAGGCAGAAAAATCCCACAAATTAATGGCTCTGATGGGAATCGAACCCACGACGTCGCAGCCGTGACAAAAGACAGATATATGTGACCAAACTATGAAAGGCAGATTTGTGTGACTGGTATGTGAAAGGGAGATTTGTGTGATCAATCTGTGAAAGGAAGATCAGTGTGTCTGATCTGTGAAAGGCAAATTTGTGTGACTGATCTGTGAAAGACATATTTGCGTGTCTGATCTGTGAAAGACAGATTTGTGTGATGGTCTGTGAAAGGCAGATTTGTGTGATGGTCTGTGAAAGGCAGACTTGTGTGATGGTCTGTAAAAGCATATTTCTGTGATGGTCTGTGAAAGGCAGATTTGTGTGATGGTCTGTGAAAGGCAGATTTGTGTGAACGCCTGTGAAAGGCAGATTTGTGTAATGGTCTGTGAAAGGCAGATTTGAGTGAAGGCCTGTGAAAGGCAGATTTGTGTGAACGCCTGTGAAAGGCAGATTTGTGTAATGGTCTGTGAAAGGCAGATTTGAGTGAAGGCCTGTGAAAGGCATATTTGTGTAATGGTCTGTGAAAGGCAGATTTGTGTAATTGATCTGACAAGTTCATGGATATGTGGTGGACGTGTATTTTGAGGGCGCCCTGTGTTGTCTTTTTGCTATATATTCTGATTTCAGTGTCAACCTTTCCTAAAGATTCATGTGTTCAATTTTACACTACAGTGGTTAATTTCAGTGTCAACCTTCCCTAAAGATTCACGTGTTCAACTTTACACTAAAGTGGTTAATTTCAGTGTCAATCTTTCCTGAAGATTCATGTGTTCAACTTTACACTACAGTGGTTAATTTCAGTGTCAATCTTTCCTAAAGATTCATGTGTTCGACTTTACACTACAGTGGTTTTCAGTGTCGACCTTTCTCAAGGATTCGTGTGTTCAACGTTTTAAAACAGTGGTTAATTTCAGTGTCAACATCCCCTTCAAATACACGTGTTCAGTATCACAGTACAGTGGTTCACGAGTTCAGTGCCAACCTCCCATCATGCTACTTGTTTTCAATAATGCAATATGATTTTCAGTATCAATGCCCCACACGTTAAGTGTTCAATGTTGCAGTATAGTTTTTCAAAGCATGTACCGCTCTGTAGAGGTTATGGAGGTCCGCGTCAGCATCCCCTCCCATAGACTGCGGTGCAACGCTTAACAGCGGGTCATGGTGAGGCAAACGAGGTCACCTATCGCTTGGGGAAGCAGACGCACAGCAAAGATTCAGAGTAGATGTATGTACAGCAAGTGATGTGGTTCTCTGGGCTGTCTGGCTTGATGCCTCTTCGGGATAATTCTGTGATCTATATATGGTCAGAGAGTCGTCGGAGTGCGGGCGGGTCAATATTAAAGAGGAGAGGGGGAGGCGGGGGAGAGGGAAGGGGGGTTGCGAGATGCAGGCCCGTGCCTTTGTGTCATGTGAGAGAGGGGGGAGGGGGAGTGTGTAGAGAGCGGCAGGGAATGGGGGGGTGAGACGGGCGATAGATGGTGAAACTGACATCATCTTATTCGGCAACATATCTTGCTATGCGTGATAGAAATTTTCGTGGTCTAATGTCGCCACGTTTGGGAGTGAGGGAGGATTGAGACGGGAAGGAAGGTGGAGGGAAAACAATGACGCAGAGCGTGACGTGACGTAACTTTCTTTGACCCGACTTGTGACATCAGGGTGAGAAGGGGAGAGTTGGCAGAGATTTGAAATCTATTCTGCAGTTTGGGGTTTGTGCAGTTTGTACAAGATGTTTCGTCACAGAGGCATGCTTGTTGGAGCCCAGATTTTCGTGACTTTTATACCCATCCCTGGCTAGCTAATGCTGACAAGTGTTGACCTGAACCTGGACGTTCATGTGTGTCATGCAGTTTTTCTCCTCTAATCCGGTTTGGGTCCGATAGTCCGACACTTCACGATTCCGACGTTTCGATAGTTAGACAAATCACGATTCCGACGCTTCGACAATCCGACAATTTTGTCGGACCAACGAAACTTGTTTTGTAATGTTTTATTTTGTGCCAATAGTTCGACACATCACGATTTCGACGTTTCGGTAGTCCGACATAATGATACACCGACACATTTTTTCCGACCAAATACAATCTTTTTGTACTCACAGTTTACAACACGGAGAGAATGGCAGGCACTCTTATGTTCCCCCAGGTCTATGTTCCCCGGGGCTATGTTGCCCCAGGTCCAATTAGTGAGAGAGATTTTACTTTCAATATGTCAGACTAACGGGAATGATAAAACTGGGTTGTGTGTCGGATTATCGAAACGAGTTGGAATTGTCGGAATTGTGGGATGTCGGACTATCGCTACTTTTTCTTACAGTGTCGGATTATCGAAACATCTGAACGTGGGGTGTCGGACTACCGATGTGTCGGACTATCGAAACGTCGGACTACCGGGCCCAGCCCCTCTAAATCCTGCTTTCGCAGCTAAAGCAGCCGAAAGTTGACACAAAAAATTAATGAATATCACTGATGTTCACAAGGCTTTCACTCAATCCATAAAGTGACAGTGAGTGAAAGCGTGATGCACGTGCTTTTATAGGTAGATAGGCTACACTTGTAACCTGGTCTGCCGGTCAATTTGTTATAACATTTTTTTTATACACGTATCTTTCTTGCAGTGGTCGAAATCGACCTGTGGCCCTTAACTTGTTGTGACTAGTATATTTAGTACTTCCAGATATTGTTTGATCTCATATGTAATGAAACTGTGGGGATGTCAGTGTATCATGAGAACCTTCTCCGACCACAACACTTCAGTTTATCAGGAGGGTTAACTTCTCTGTCCACAACACTTCAGTTTATCAGGAGGGTTAACTTCTCTGTCCACAACACTTCAGTTTATCAGGGGGGTTAACTTCTCTGTCCACAACACTCCAGTTTATCAGGGGCAGTTAACTTCTCTGTCTACAACACTTCAGTTTATCAGGGGGGTTAACTTCTCTGTCCACAACACTTCAGTTTATCAGGAGGGTTAACTTCTCTGTCCACAACACTTCAGTTTATCAGGAGGGTTAACTTCTCTGTCCACAACACTTCAGTTTATCAGGGGGGTTAACTTCTCTGTCCACAACACTTCAGTTTATCAGGGGCAGTTAACTTCTCTGTCCACAATACGTCAGTTTATCAGGAGGGTTAACTTCTCTGTCCACAACACTTAAGTTTATCAGGGGGGAAACTTCTCTGTCCACAACACTTCAGTTTATCAGGGGCAGTTAGCTTCTCTGTCCACAACACTTCAGTTTATCAGGAGGGTTAACTTCTCTGTCCACAACACTTCAGTTTATCGGGGTGGGGGTGGGGGTGGGGGAGGGGAAACTTCTCTGTCCACAACACTTCAGTTTATCAGGAGCAGTTAACTTCTCTGTCCACAACACGTCAGTTTATTATGAGCGTTAATTCTCTGTCCACAACACGTCAGTTTATCAGGAGGGTTAAGTTCTCTGTCCACAACACGTCAGTTTATCTGAATCTACTTCTCTGTCCACAACACTTCAGTTTATCTGAATTAACTTTGTCCACAACACTTCAGTTTATCTGAATTAACTTCTCTGTCTACAACACTTCACTTAATCTGAATTAACTTCTCTGTCCACAACACTTCACTTAATCTGAATCAACTTCTTGACGGGATGTTATACTAAATCTTCAACCATCTTTGCCCAGGATGTTACTCTCCGTCTTCAAACTGCCTTGCCCAGGATGTTACTATCCATCTTCAAACTGCCTTGCCCAGGATGTTACTCTCCATCTTCATCCCGCCTTGCCCAGGATGTTACTCTTCGTCTTCATCCCGCCTTGCCCAGGATGTTACTCTTCGTCTTCATCCTGCCTTGCCCAGGATGTTACTGTACGTCTTCATCCTGCCTTGCCTAGGATGTTACTCTACGTCTTCATCCTGCCTTGCCTAGGATGTTACTCTACGTCTTCAACCTGCCTTGCCTAGGATGTTACTCTACGTCTTCAACCTGCCTTGCCAAGGATGTTGCTCTACGTCTTCAACCTGTCTTGCCCAGGGTGTTAACCCAGTCTTCAGCTGCCTTGCCTAGGATGTTACTCTACGTCTTCATCCTGCCTTGCCGAGAATGTTACTCTACGTCTTCAACCTGCCTTGCCCAGGATGTTACTCTACGTCTTCAACCTGTCTTGCCCAGGGTGCTAACCCAGTCTTCAGCTGCCTCATTCAGGATGTTGACCTGAGTCTTCAAACTGCCTTGCCCAGGATGTTGACCCAAGTGTTCAACCTGCCTTGCCCAGGATGTTGATCTAAGTCTTCAACCTGGCTTACCCAGAAAGTTAGCATTCAGTCTTCAACCCCTGCCTTGCCAAAGATGTTAACCCCAAGTCTTTACCCAGACTTTGCCCAGGATATTTACCCATAATCTTCAGCCTTCCTTGCCCAGGATGTTAATCCTTTCCCTTCAATGTGCCTTTGCACTGAATGTTGACCCACAAATTTTCATGCTGCCTTGCCCAGGATGTTTGCTGCAAGTCTTCAAGCTTAGGTGTGATGTTAACTCCCAGGTCTTTGGCCTGCCTTTGCTCATGATGTTTTCCTGAAGTCTTTAACCTGCCTTGCTCAGGAAGTTTCAGCAAAGTCCTCAACCTGTCTTGCCCAGGATACTTCCCCATAGTCCTTAACCTACTTTACCCAGGATGTTTCCCTAAAGTCCCCAACCTGCCTTGCCCAGGATGTTTCCCCAACCTGCCTTGCCCAGGATGTTTCCCCAGAGTCCTCAACCTGCCTTGCCCAGGATGTTTCCTGAAAGTCCTTAACCTACTTTACCCAAGATGTTTCCCCAAAGTCCCCAACCTGCCTTGCTCAGGATGTTTCCCCAACCTGCCTTCCCCAGGATGTTTCCCTTAAGTCCTCAACCTGCCTTGCCCAGGATGTTTCCCAAAAGTCCTCAGCCCAGTATATTTCCCCAAAGTCCTTAACCTGCCTTGCCCAGGATGTTTTCCGAAAGTCCTCAACAAGTCTTGCTCAGGATTTTCACCATTAGTCTCCAGCCCACCTTGCCCAGGATGTTCATCATGTCTTCAGCCTGCCTGTGCCTGGATGTTTACTCTTGGTCTTCAACCTGCCTTGTCAAAGAATTACCTTTGCATCATTCTCCTCACCCCAACGCCTACTTTCGGCTTCTGCTTTTTGGGTGTTACACCAAGATGTAAATAATAATAACAGTGATTGTTTATGGTGCTTAATCTTACATCATAAACCCTAAGCGTTTACAAATACAGAAAATATTAATGAAGATAAGAAGATGAAATTGCAGTAAGTACCATACACCTACAAACAAGGGTGCATATTAACACACCCACAAACACACACACACTCAACACGTGATCCCACACACACTGTCTCACAACAACAGACATGACAGCACGCGTACACACACACACACACACACACACATGCACACACACACACACACACACACACAGAGTCACACACACACACGTCTCAGAATCAATTTGATGGGCAAGGGAAAGGGAAGAAATAGCTGCTATTGATAGGTGAAGAGGGTTGTTTTAAGAGATGCCTTGAACTAAGCTGAAGGATGACAGAGAGTTTGAACTATGCAAAGATGTTGGGAGTTTGTTCCAAGAAACCGGAACCCTGAAAATAAAAAGAACGATCGCCATAGGTTTTAGTTCAAACTAGCGGGATTTTGAGCAGTGTTGTCGGTAGAAGAACGCAACTGCATAGAAGGAACATAGAAATGAAGGAGATCAGAAAGGTAGGAAGGAGCTAAACCATTCAAAGATTTAAAGCAGAGTAAGGACAGTCTGAAGTCTATTCGTTTTTTCGACCGGCAGCCAGAGAAGAGAAAGAAGTAAGGGAGTGATATGAGAAGATCTGCGTTGTCTTCCCAAGACCACAAAAGAGTGCTGTCCTTCCCCCTCATAGTGACATCTCTTTTCGTGGTGGTGGGGGGGGGGGGGGGGGGGGGCTGATCATTGTGGTCTCCCCTGACACAGCCACGCTTTGCGACCTATTGTTACAGCTAAGCAGATAGATCATCCTGCCCTGCCCTTCATTCCTGACCGTTTCGAGCTAAAGTACAACATTTGCATTGAAGTGGACATGTTTTTGGTCAGAGCAATAAGTAGCATAAATTAATGTGTCTATGATAGAGAAGTGGAAAAAAAAAAGTATGTAATTCCTTAGATCTTGCAACAAAATTGTCAGCCTGGACTGGGTGTCATACTACACTTCCTGCCTGTGTTCTGTTTATTTAAGACCAGTCTTACAGTACACTGTAGTGAGATGGTGTAACCTGGGGAGCAGAGTTCTATAGAAGACATTTTCTGTTATGCAGCGAGGTCGTTTAACATGGTAAATGCATCTTGCTCCGTAGAAGACCTGTCTTGTTGTGTAGTGAGAAAAGAAAAGAGTGCTCAGGAAACGGACTCCTGTGTGACATGGGGAGCACATTAGTTGTTTTATTTTGTTGAAGACCTTCTGTAGCCTCCTGTGTAGTAATGTGGTGTAACATGGGAAACAGTGTGTTGCAGAAGGCCTCATCTTGCTGCGTAGTGAGGTGGTGTAACATGGGCAACACAATGCGTTACAGAAGACCTCATCTTGCTGTGTAGTGAGATGGTACAACATGGGGAACACGGTGTGTTACAGGAACCCTCATCTTGCTGCATAGTGAGATGGTGTAACATGAGGTACACAGTGTGCTACAGAAGACCTCATCTTGCTGCGTAGTGAGGTGGTGTAACATGGGCAACACAATGCGTTACAGAAGACCTCATCTTGCTGTGTAGTGTGGTGGTGTAACATGGCCAACATAGTGTGTTGCAGAAGGCCTCATCTTGCTGCGTAGTGAGATGGTGTAACATGGGCAACACAATGCGTTACAGAAGACCTCATCTTGCTGTGTAGTGAGATGGTACAACATGGGGAACATGGTGTGTTACAGGAACCATCATCTTGCTGCATAGTGAGATGGTGTAACATGAGGTACACAGTGTGCTACAGAAGACCTCATCTTGCTGTGTAATGAGGTGGTGTAACATGAGGAACATGATGTGCTACAGAAGACCTCATCTTGCTGTGTAGTGAAGAGGTGTAACATGAGGAACACGGTTTGCTACAGAAGACCTCATCTTGCTGTGTAGTGAAGAGGTGTAACATGAGGAACACGGTTTGCTACAGAAGACCTCATCTTGCTGTGTAGTGAAGAGGTGTAACATGAGGAACACGGTTTGCTACAGAAGACCTCATCTTGCTGTGTAGTGAAGAGGTGTAACATGAGGAACACGGTTTGCTACAGAAGACCTCATCTTGCTGTGTAGTGAAGAGGTGTAACATGAGGAACACGGTTTGCTACAGAAGACCTCATCTTGCTGTGTACCAAGATAGTGTTACACGAAAAAAAACGGTGTGCTACAAAAGACCTCATCTTGCTGTGTAGTGAGGTGGTTTACCATGGGGAACTATGTGTTCTACATAAGACCTCATCTTGCTGTGTAATGAGGTGGTGTGACATCCAGAACACAAACAGAAAAGAGTGCTCAGGAAATGGACTCCTGTGTCCATATCCACAATGGGACTAGTTTCCAGATCCACAACCACATGTTATCAGATCCATGGCCATGTGTTATCATATCCAACGAGCCCTGTACAAACGAACTCAATATGCTTGTATGATTGTGGTGTACATATGAAGATGTGCAGAAGACCAGGTCTACGCTAACACAGAGAGTAATACCACCAGGGGATTGGGGGGGTGGGGGGGGGGGGGGGGGGGGCACAGAAGACCAGGTGTGTGCTAACACAGAGAGTAATACCACCAGGGGATGGGTGGGGGGGGGGGGGGCACAGAAGACCAGGTGTGTGCTAACACAGAGAGTAATACCACCAGGGGATGGGGGGGGGGGGGGGGGGCACAGAAGACCAGGTGTGTGCTAGCACAGAGAGTAATTCCACCAGGAGATGGAGGGGCACAGAAGACCAGGTGTGTGCTAACACAGAGAGTAATACCACCTGGGGATGGAGGGGCACAGAAGACCAGGTGTGTGCTAACACAGAGAGTAATACCACCAGGGGATGGGGGGGGGGGGGGCACAGAAGACCAGGTGTGTGCTAACACAGAGAGTAATACCACCAGGGGATGGGGGGGGGGGGGGGCACAGAAGACCAGGTGTGTGCTAGCACAGAGAGTAATTCCACCAGGGGATGGAGGGGCACAGAAGACCAGGTGTGTGCTAACACAGAGAGTAATACCACCTGGGGATGGAGGGGCACAGAAGACCAGGTGTGTGCTAACACAGAGAGTAATACCACCAGGGGATTAGGGGGGCACAGAAGACCAGGTGTGTGCTAACACAGAGAGTAATACCACCTGGGAATGGAGGGGCACAGAAGACCAGGTGTGTGCTAATACAGGGAGTAATACCACCAGGGGATTGGGGGGGCACAGAAGACCAGGTGTGTGCTAACACAGAGAGTAATACCACCAGGGGATTGGGGGGGCACAGAAGACCAGGTGTGTGCTAACACAGAGAGTAATACCACCAGGGGATTGGGGGGGCACAGAAAACCAGATGTACGCTAATACAGGGAGTAATACCACCTGGGGATTGGCGGGGGGGGGGGGGGGGGGGGGGGGGGGGGCACAGAAGATCAGGTGAATGCTTACACAGCACCAGGTAATATATATATATATATTACCACCAGGTAATATATATATATATATATAACCTAAGTGAATTTTCGTTATTTTATTCGTTTGTGTCTCACCTGAAGAAGACCTAAGAGGTCGAAACGCATTGTGTTTTGTTTTGCGACTCGTTTGTCCACGTTTCTCTGGGTGGTTCACTAACATTTATTTAAGAGATATATATATATATAGTAGGGGTGTGTGCTAACACAGAGAGTAATACCACCAGGGCATGGTGGGGCACAGAAGACCAGGTGTGTGCTAACACAGAGAGTAATACCACCTGGGGATTGGCGGGGGGGGGGGGGGGGGGGGGGGGCACAGAAGACCAGATGTACGCTAATACAGGGAGAAATACCACCTGGGGATTGGAGGGGGGGGGGGGGGGGGCACAGAAGACCAGATGTACGCTAATACAGGGAGAAATACCACCTGGGGATTGGAGGGGGGGGGGGGGGGGGGCACAGAAGATCAGGTGAGTGCTTACACAGCACCAGGTAATATATATATATATATATTACCACCAGGTAATATATATATATATATATATATATAACCTAAGTGAATTTTCGTTATTTTATTCGTTTGTGTCTCACCTGAAGAAGACCTATGAGGTCGAAACGCATTGTGTTTTGTTTTGCGACTCGTTTGTCCACGTTTCTCTGGGTGGTTCACTAACATTTATTTAAGAGATATATATATATATAGTAGGGGTGTGTGCTAACACAGAGAGTAATACCACCAGGGCATGGTGGGGCACAGAAGACCAGGTGTGTGCTAACACAGAGAGTAATACCACCTGGGGATTGGCGGGGGGGGGGGGGGGGGGGGGGGGGCACAGAAGACCAGATGTACGCTAATACAGGGAGAAATACCACCTGGGGATTGGAGGGGGGGGGGGGGGGGGCACAGAAGACCAGATGTACGCTAATACAGGGAGAAATACCACCTGGGGATTGGAGGGGGGGGGGGGGGGGGCACAGAAGATCAGGTGAGTGCTTACACAGCACCAGGTAATATATATATATATATATTACCACCAGGTAATATATATATATATATATATAACCTAAGTGAATTTTCGTTATTTTATTCGTTTGTGTCTCACCTGAAGAAGACCTATGAGGTCGAAACGCATTGTGTTTTGTTTTGCGACTCGTTTGTCCACGTTTCTCTGGGTGGTTCGCTAACATTTATTTAAGATATATATATATATATATATACACTACTCAAAACAATTGAAGTACCACTTAGGAAAACTGCTGTCATTCGAAAGAAAACAAAGCTGAACATAATTTAATGATTGAATATTTTATTTTTATTATTCCTCAATCCATTCAAATTTATTCAAACACCGTGACAAAAAATTATCTTTGTTTTACACTTGATTAAAGAGGCATACCCCCAAAATGAAAAGTAACAAGAGTCTATGGTAGATGTCATGATGTTAATAACGGGTATGACCACCGTTCGCGTTCAAACAAGCGTCACATCGACGTCTCATGGAGTGCACCAGGCGGCGGAGAGTGTCCTGGGGGATCGCCTGCCACTCCTGCTCCAGCAACTGAAACAGCTGGTCCACGGTGTGTGCTGGAGGGTTGTGGGCCCGCACTCGCCTCCCCAGCACGTCCCACAGATGCTCTATGGGGTTCAAATCTGGTGACCAGGCAGGCCAGTCCATTCTTGTCACCTGCTGCCCTTGTAGGAACTGATTCACGATGGCGGCGCGGTGGCACGGCGCGTTGTCGTCCTGGAACTGGGCGCCCTGGCCAACTGCCCTCAGGGCGGGCATCACAAGGGGGCGCATGATGGTGTCGCGGTAGGTGGCACCGGTCAGGCGGCCTTCAACACGGTGTAGGGGGGTCCTGTGACGTAGGCTGAACCCACCCCACACCATCACGGACCCACCTCCATAGCGGTCATGCTCCCTGACGGCAGCGTCAACGTAGCGTTCTCCAGGACGTCGCCAGACGCGAACCCGCCCGTCGTTGAACCTGAGGGTGAACCTTGACTCGTCTGTGAAGAGTACTGTTGCCCATTCAGCTCTTGTCCACCTTCTATGACATGCTGCCCAGGCCCGACGATGAGCTCGATGCGCTGGGGTCAGTATTGATCTCACTGCTGGGGACCTTGACCTCAAGTTGGCGTCGTGGAGCCGGTTCCGAACTGTCTGGGTACTGACGTTGACGTTGCTGGCTTGTCGTAGCTGGTCTCGGAGTACTGTGGCACTGGCTGAACGGTCTCTCAGACAAGCGATAACAATGAACCGATCCTGCTGTCTGGAGGTGCTTCTCGTCCGTCCACGTCCCTGCTGTTCTTCAACACTTCCAGTGTTAAGCCAACGGTCTCTGAGCCTCAGAATGACTGGGTGACTCACTCCAAGCCGTCGACCAATCTCCCTCAAGCCAATACCTTCTTGGTACCATGCTATTGCTCTTCCTCTGTCGGTGTTGCTTAGTCGTTGTCTCGCAGGCATGGTTAAATCTTCCTAAATTTCGCGACTTTTTATACCCGTCAAATGTGCTAACTGATTGCAATTCTGCTCAGAAAAGACCTTGCTTTCACGTGCATCACATTTTTTTTTCTTGCTGTGTCTGTGTCAAAATCTGGGAGCGACACAAGTTCGATAATTTCTCGGGATTTTTTTGCCTCAGATGCGACGCGGTAGATAACTGCTGACCGACTTTAACATAACAAAAATGCACGAGGAGTAGTATTTGAGAACCGGGTAAGCTTATCCAGCAGAATTTATTCAATTATCAATATTAATTGGTTTATCAGAGCTTTTTAAAAATTGCATACAAAAATTAGGGGTGGTACTTCAATTGTTTTGAGTAGTATATAGTAGGGGTGTGTGCTAACACAGAGAGTAATACCACCAGGGCATGGTGAGGCACAGAAGACCAGGTGTGTGCTAACACAGAGAGTAATACCACCTGGGGATTGGCGGGGGGGGGGGGGGGGGGGGGGGGGGGCACAGAAGACCAGATGTACGCTAATACAGGGAGAAATACCACCTGGGGATTGGAGGGGGGGGGGGGGGGGGGCACAGAAGATCAGGTGAATGCTTACACAGCACCAGGTAATATATATATATATATATTACCACCAGGTAATATATATATATATATATATAACCTAAGTGAATTTTCGTTATTTTATTCGTTTGTGTCTCACCTGAAGAAGACCTAAGAGGTCGAAACGCATTGTGTTTTGTTTTGCGACTCGTTTGTCCACGTTTCTCTGGGTGGTTCGCTAACATTTATTTAAGATATATATATATATATAGTAGGGGTGTGTGCTAACACAGAGAGTAATACCACCAGGGCATGGTGGGGCACAGAAGACCAGGTGTGTGCTAACACAGAGAGTAATACTACCAGGGCATGGTGGGGCACAGAAGACCAGGTGTGTGCTAACACAGAGAGTAATACTACCAGGGCATGGTGGGGCACAGAAGACCAGGTGTGTGCTAGCATAGAGAGTAATACCACCAGGGCATGGTGGGGCACAGAAGACCAGGTGTGTGCTAACACAGAGAGTAATACCACCAGGGCATGGTGGGGCACAGAAGACCAGGTGTGTGCTAACATAGAGAGTAATACCACCAGGGCATGGTGGGGCACAGAAGACCAGGTGTGTGCTAACATAGAGAGTAACACCACCATGGGATTGGGGGGGATGGGGGGGGGGGGGGGGCACAGAAGACCAGGTGTGTGCTAACACAGAGTAATACCACCAGGAGATGGATTGGCACAGAAGAGCAGGTGTGTGCTCACACAGAGAGAATACCACCAGGGGATGGGGGGGGGGGGGGGGGGGGGGGCACAGAAGACCAGGTGTGTGCTAACACAGAGAGTAATACTACCAGGGGATGGAGGGGCACAGAAGACCAGGTGTGTGCTAACATAGAGAGTAATACCACCATGGGATTGGGGGGGGGGGGGGGGGCACAGAAGACCAGGTGTGTGCTAACACAGAGAGTAATACCACCAGGAGATGGATTGGCACAGAAGAGCAGGTGTGTGCTCACACAGAGAGTAATACCACCAGGGGATGGAGGGGGGGGGGGAGGGGGCACAGAAGACCAGGTGTGTGCTAGCACAGAGAGTAATACCACCAGGGGATGGAGGGGCACAGAAGACCAGGTGTGTGCTAACACAGAGAGTAATACCACCTGGGGATGGAGGGGCACAGAAGACCAGGTGTGTGCTAACACAGAGAGTAATACCGCCAGGGGATTAGGGGGGCACAGAAGACCAGGTGTGTGCTAACACAGAGAGTAATACCACCTGGGGATGGAGGGGCACAGAAGACCAAGTGTGTGCTAATACAGGGAGTAATACCACCAGGGGATTGGGGGGGCACAGAAGACCAGGTGTGTGCTAACACAGAGAGTAATACCACCAGGGGATTAGGGGGGCACAGAAAACCAGATGTACGCTAATACAGGGAGTAATACCACCTGGGGGGGGGGGGGGGGGGGGGGCACAGAAGATCAGGTAAGTGCCTACACAGCACCAGGTAATATATATATATTACCACCAGGTAATATATATATATATATATGTATAAAACCTAAGTGAATTTTCGTTATTTTATTCGTTTGTGTCTCACCTGAAGAAGACCTAAGAGGTCGAAACGCATTGTGATTTTTTTTGCGACTCGTTTGTCCACGTTTCTCTGGGTGGTTTGCTAACATTTATTTAAGATATATATATATATATATATATATATATATATATATATATATAATGCTGAACAATTAAGTAGTGGGGGAAAACAAGTGAAGGCTAACAATTCTTCAGTCGTTATAGTAATTACTTGGCAAAGATTTAAACTTTTAGAAAGAAAAAAAAATTGAAGATGAAGAAAATGGGGAATATATTATAAATATAAGAAACCCTTCTATATATATATATATATATATATATATATGCACGACCATCCTTTTTAGCATACAATGACATGCTGTGCTTCATGGCAAAATCCAGCAATGATCCTCCATTCATATCATGCTTGCACTGCATTCAGGCATGTTGTTGTTATCATTATTATGAATACTTACATAGCGGTTATATACTTGGTTAGAGACCAAGCCCTAAGAGCTTTACAATCCATACTCGTTTACACAACAGGCTGCCTACTTGGGTAGTGCTGACTGAAGAGCTGTCAGTTGGCACTTCATTCAGTCGTTTCCTGTGTCATCCAGTCAATATCATTCAATATTGTTCACTCAGCTTACTTACTTCCCTCATTCTTTCCATTTCTCATGCAGGATGCATGCTATGTGTAACGTGCCATCCACACCAACAATGTGGATTTTACTTGTGTGCAAGATGTTCACACACGGAACATCAGTTTATAGTCTCATTCGAAGGGAAATGGAGTCAGAACCAATGTAAGAAGTAAAAATGGGAGCTACAAAATCTTCACAGGAAAGAGATCTTAAAAAGAATGTCAATGAAACATCTGTACAAGAAAAAGCAAAAAAACAAACTAGCTCTTCCTCAGTCCCCCACCCCGCCACAAACAGACTGAAAAAATAAAAAGAGGTCCTACAAAAACTACACTGACAGTGCACGATACTAAAGATTACATTGTAAAAAGGTTCTTGAACAAAACAAAAAAAGAAAAAGCCACACACATACATACACACCAACGAAAGAGTACGTCGAAGATAGGCCCTAAAATGAAACAAAAAACTACATTGTGAAAATAAGCCCTAAAAAATAGATCCTTCAGTGGTTTTTGTAACCACTGAAAACAGGTCCAACAACAAATAATCAAAATGATTCCCTTAAAACACACAGTCTTAGAATTGGTCTTGCAAAAAAGAAAAAAAAACCTCTATTTAAAGTAAAAAATTAGTATGTAACTTGATTACTCGCAGGACACTCTATGACTGCTTTAAAAATGTGTCAGTTCACAAGTGTCTTCCCTGTCCTCCTCTGTGTTGTTGCTGTGACCCCAAGCTGTCCATGACCCCTGCTGACCCCACTCATGTCAATGTACTGTCCACTGTCCCTCTGTTGAACAGGTCGGAGTCATACATGTAGTATTCTGTTGCTCGCATTTCACAATAAAACGTGTTTTCTGTACAATTTTTGTTTGGGTGGTGTTTGGGTTGGATGTGACATTTTCCACAGAATTCCCGTTTTCAAAAGTTCACAAGACAGAGTCAGGAGATCTGACTTTGACATCGAACAGCATCAACAACAAGTTAACATCAAACAGCATCAACAACAAGTATAACAACAATAATGTGATGGCTGGGCATCAAGTGGTTCCAACATGTCCTTTTAATTAAACTCTACAATGTCTACAAGAAACTCTACTTCTCCTGCAAATACTACACATCCGGCTGCTCTCACACACACATGCACACTCGCATGCATGCATGTGCAAGCATACATGTACACATATGCAGAGGTCAAAGGACACAGCGGGTCACACACAGTTCCAGTCTGAATTCCACAGCAGTACAGTGGAGTTTAAACTTTGGCAACTCAGCACCATGTCAGACTGCAGTGGATTAATGACCCATGAAAATGATCTGCACCATGTCAGACTGCAGTGGATTAATCACCCATGGAAATGATCTGCACCATGTCAGACTGCAGTGGGTTAATGACCCATGGAAATGATCTGCACCATGTCAGACTGCAGTGGGTTAATGACCCATGGAAATGATCTGCACCATGTCAGACTGCAGTGGGTTAATGACCCATGAAATGATCTGCACCATGTCAGACTGCAGTGGATTAATTCCCATGGAAATAATCTGCACCATGTCAGACTGCAGTGGGTTAATGACCCATGGAAAATGATCTGCACCATGTCAGACTGCAGTGGTTAATGACCCATGGAAATAATCTGCACCATGTCAGACTGCAGTGGGTTAATGACCCATGGAAATAATCTGCACCATGTCAGATGCAGTGGGTTAATGACCCATGGAAATAATCTGCACCATGTCAGACTGCAGTGGATTAATCACCCATGGAAATGATCTGCACCATGTTAGACTGCAGTGGATTAATCCCCATGGAAATAATCTGCACCATGTCAGACTGCAGTGGGTTAATGACCCATGGAAATAATCTGCACCATGTCAGACTGCAGTGGGTTAATGACCCATGGAAATAATCTGCACCATGTCAGACCGCAGTGGGTTAATGACCCATGGAAATAATCTGCACCATGTCAGACTGCAGTGGGTTAATGACCCATGGAAATAATCTGCACCATGTCAGACTTGCAGTGGGTTAATGACCCATGGAAATAATCTGCACCATGTCAGACTGCAGTGGGTTAATGACCCATGGAAATAATCTGCACCATGTCAGACTGCAGTGGGTTAATGACCCATGGAAATAATCTGCACATGTCAGACTGCAGTGGGTTAATGACCCATGGAAATAATCTGCACATGTCAGACTGCAGTGGGTTAATGACCCATGGAAATAATCTGCACCATGTCATGCAGTGGGTCAATGACCATGGAAATAATCTGCACCATGTCAGACTGCAGTGGGTTATGATCCAAGGAAATAATCTGCAGACTCTCTGTCTGAAAGAATATGTACAGGTGAGGACTCATGGTAAGAAAGATGAACAATAATGACAGAATAACTTTGAGGTGATTTATGTCCAACAATGGAAAGGAAAACCAGTGATTAATACCAAAGAATGGAGCTGTTGTAACTCAGCTGATGGACAGCCTCTTGAATAAGTGAGTGTGACAGTGAGGCATTTACAGCTTTGTCAACGACTGAAATTAAGCACAGTACACAACATCTCAATCATTGTCTTCATTGTCATCATCTTACAGAGTATAACGCATCTTGAGTCTAGGTTGCCTAGGAGAAAGCATGGGCAGCCAAGCTTTACTTAAAAAAAAAAAACCCAAAGGAATGGAAATCAGTTGCTGGCAAAAGGGGAAGGGGAGAGGGAGAGTGGAGGGACAGTATATGTGGAATAGAGTGGACGATGGGGAGGGGTAATTCTATTCTAGTACACCAAGCTCAGACTTCTCTCTCTCTCTCTCACTGCTCGCACACAAACAATTATTAGAAGCATAAATATTGAGAATGACTAAAATAAGAAGAAATTATAGCTGAGTTTCTCATGTCTGAGGTGCTTTAGTGATATGAAGAAGGTCTCTAGCAAGGGAAAAATCTTTGCTTTCTTATATCTGAGTTTCTTATAAGCAGTCTACTGCAATTTTCAAAAACTGCAGAAATTTACAAGAACTGATGAAAAATCTGTCTGGCATTTTAAAAGTAAGTTTTTCATGATCATCTTTTAAAGGATACACAGACTGTATGGTTTAATCATTATGTGCAAGTGTACTGATTTCTATAAAATTATGAACCAAGTTTCAAATCATGGGCTGAAGAGGCACAGTATTCTTAATTTGTCACTTTAGAGTTAATGTTTCAGGGGAAAGTGGACATTAACCTCTGAGGGAGAGCAGAAACGAGTTTGTTGCCAATGAGTCGATGTATCAGGGGAAAGTGGGCAGTCTTGCTACCAGGTGTTGTCAATACATCAAAGGATGAACGAGAAAGCGTGCAGACCCCCAGCAGTCTGTGATACAGTTTCTTCCCACTGATCATAATGTTTCAAAGGGCCACAAGTCAGAATGGAACTGTGTTTCCATTGTGCACTGCTGTCTTTCACTGCACCATCACCTCAAACATCTGTTCTAAAGACGTTGTGGTGATGTCCCACACACTCAGAAGCAGAAAAAAATGCTGAATGGTTGAGACACATGAGATGCATACATCATCTGCCAACAAAAAAAACTTTCTTCAATACCAGCCACCACTGTAGTGACGTAGTCATACATCAAACCCCCCTCCTCCCTCCCTCCCCCACACACATCCCCAGCCATCCCTCTGTTCACAACCACAAGGTATTTTTCCCTGTGTCTGATGTCCCAGTTCTGGTATCCAGTGGCACTCAGCTGACCGTGGCGTTGGACTTGATCAGCTTGATCAGGTAGCTACCCAGGTCTTCATCCTACAATCACAGACCCACAACCAGTCATGGGAAAGTCACATGATGTATGGGAAAGTCACATGCTGTATGGGTAAGTCACATGATATTGTATGGTACTGTGGTCTTCTGGAAAATGCCAATAGCACAGCTAGTGGCTGTTACAGCGTTCCAGGAAAGCCAGCAGAGGGTGGTCCACATAGAAGGAAAGTTAATCTATAATAACTAGCATAGTCAATGTGGAAAGCTTTAAGATGGAGTTGTACACAGAAGGAAGGTCATACATCACAATAATCAGAAGGGCACTGGGGAAACCACAGACTTCTGTCAAGGCTGAATCAATTTTGGGTCCACTCTTGGAGTCAGTCCATGAGAGAAAGCAACATTGTTTTTATGGCAGGGGAATTAATAGTACACTCTAAGTACTTATCCAGGAGTACTTAAAACTGAACAGGCAAAATATGAAATATCAGCAGTTGTAATCACTAGGAAGTTTTAATATTCCCTGAAAATACATAGAGGCATAGACAGTCATCACTGGGTAGCAGCAGCTTAACAGTGTTCATGTTACATGGTACGTTGATGCTGTCTTATCAGGCATGTGACAGTCCTGAATCATCCACTGGATTCACAAAGTTGATGTTACATGGGACGTTGATGCTGTGTTATCAGGCATGTGACAGTCCTAAATCATCCACTGGATTCAGAGCAGTCGTCACACATCTGCACCTGAATGTAATGACCGGCCTCATTGCCTCTTCCCACCACAATGGTCCATGAGTTCAGGGATTTAGGGACACCACATTTCTGCCCAGTGTTGTACAACAATGCTGGATCCTTAGGCTGACATATCTCCCAAACATACTGTGTTCAACCCACTTCCCCTTCCATCTCTGGGTCAGGTTTGGTCAAACAGCTTCCTAAGGAATTTTCTGTTGTTTTTTTTTTCCTTTTCTGCGGACAGACCAACACCCATGCTGACACCTCACCTCCATGGTGGAGGTAATCAGGAGACATTTTTCAAGCTCTTTCCAGCCACTCCAAAGCACTCTACACGATCAACTGAAGACACACACACCTGCACTAACACACTGGTCTGCCTATCCCTGCTATCCTGACTGTGCTCTCCCTCCTTCCCTTTCCCCCAACCCCCTCCCTTCCAACTGCTGCAACACCTGCTCATCATGTTTCACCCTCCCTGCACATCCACAATGCACACTCCCCTGCCCACAAATCCTGTCTTCCACAACACACACAAGCACACACAGTCTGTGTGATTGAAAAAAGGTTTGAAAGGTGATTTAAAAAGAGAAAAAAGGAGAGCAGAGCTATATACACTATATACTAAAGACTACTTGGAGAGATCACTGTTTCATGTTGTTCCAGAGGAAGAGAGGGATGAACATGGACAGACTGTGAAAAGCCAAGACCTTCGTGGCCCAACACCATGAAACCTCAATGCTCTTCAACCCTTTTTTTCCTCCGATGACTTTTTGGACATGAGAAATCCTATCAGCAGCAGATGAACACAGACTCCTTGATAGAACAGGAATGGACATCAGCTTCAAGACATACTGAAGTTCACTCCAACAATTTGTCACCATGCTCATCTTTACTGCACATAAAGCTACACACTTTACTCAAGAATGAAGTGCAAAAAAGTCCTTGCATCTTGCTGAGGCACGTAATGGGGGGGGGGGGGAGTGGGGTATGTGTGTGTGTGTGGGGGGGGGGGGGGAGGGGGGGTGGGGGTTGGGGGGAAGAGGCACATAGGCCCCATTGGCAGGGTCAAGGGCAGCTGTAGACTTTCTGCAATTCATGCGCTCTAAGCTACCATTTCCTGGCACTTACCAATAACTCTGATAGAAATCACAGCAAGAAAAGTAAACATTTAGCCAAGAGTCATGTTAGGGGGGTGGGGGTTGGAGGTTTTATAAGGAGGGGGAATGAAATATGCTGTAATTTAATGAGGTAAATAGTTGGGGGTAAGGTGATATGGGTGTGAGTGTGATTTGGTGGAATATATAGTGGGTTGGTGTTGCGGTGGTGGATAGGTGTTTGTTGTTGTTTTAGGATGTTGATGTTATATGGCTGAAGGGAAGGAGCGGGGGTGTTTAAGGGTGGGGGGGGGGGGGGGCATGGTGGAGGTGGGAGGGTCAAGTGCTTGGCCTATCCTTATGCTAGGGGAAGATGGGAGGGGAAGGGATATTCATGTGGAGGTGGTAGGGTAAAATCAGGTGTAGAAAAAAAAAGGGGAGGGGGGGAGGGGGGTAGATCTATGGGTAGGTAGTGGATTGGTACAGGACATGGGGAGAGTGTGGTGGAAAGCGAAAGGTGAAAGGAGGGTGGCTGCAACTTCTGTATGAAGTGGGTAGTGGGGGTTGTGGTGGTGGTGTTGTGTGTGTGTGTGTGCATGTGCATGTGCGTGTGCATGTGTGTGTGTGTGTGTGTGTGTGTGTGTGTGTGTGTTGTGTGTGTGTGTGTGTAGAGTTAATAAATAAAATAAAATATAGTAAAATAAATAGAATAAATTAATTGAAATAAAAAAAAAATACAATAAAATAAATTGATAAATAAATTAAAATCAAGATAAAAATAAAAATAAAATTGAAAACAATAACATAAAATAAATGGATGGTGGCTGTGACTTCTGTATGAAGTGGGTAGTGGGGGGTACGGTGGTGGTGTGTGTGTATGTGTGTATGTATGTGTGTGTTGGTGGAAGATATTGATGACTGGTGTTGAAGTGGTGGGTATGTATGTATACTTGTGTTACTGTTGGATGTTGATGCCTTGGGGCTGTAGCATACCCAGTTTGGCAATGAGATGGGATTCTTGTGTTGTGCGTTCAACACTGTCACTCTGTGACTGCCAGTGTCAAGACTTCCACATGGTTGATGTTGTGTTGGGAGGGGGGGGGGGGGGGTGGTTGAAATGTAGGGAGACAGGTTTGGGTCGGTGGTGGCGGGTGTCAGCCAGGTGACCAGAGATGCATGTCTCAAGTGTGCGGGATGTTTCACCTATATAGATCTTGCCACAGTCGATGGTGTATACAATATTGCAGCTTTGACAGGAGAATGTGCGTTTGATTGTGAAGGAGTCTTTGGGGCCATGTAGGATGGTGTCTGGTTTGATGATTTTGCAATTAGGTTTTGAGCAGGGGTGTGTGCCTGGTGGTGTAGGTGTGGAGATTCTGTTCAATTTGGACTGCACGAGAAGATCTTTTAGGTTTTTATCATGTTTGAACGTGATCATGGGTCTGGTATGGAAGGCAAGCTTGTGGCTTTGTACAATGTGCCAATTGGATTTGAAAATCCTGCAGGTGGGGAGGGTGTGTGGGTGGAAGAGGAAGTAGGTGGTGGGTCTGTCTGTCTTGGTTGGATGCTGGATTTCCAGAGCAGATGTTCTGGATATGGCTGTGGTGCGGCTAAGAGCTTCATTGATGATGGAACTGGCGTATCCACGGTTTGTGAAAAATTCTGGCATTTTGGCTGCTTGTAAGTGAAGTCTTCTTCGCTGGAGCAAAGTCTGCAAAGATGGAGAAATTGTGAGTATGGAATGCTGTCTTTAGTGTATGGGTGGTGGGAGGATGTGTAGTCGTCCAGGTATGCATGTGCGTCAGCGGGTTTGTAGAAAATGGAAGTTTTGAGTAGGCTATCTTCGAGGGAGATGGTGATGTCTAGAAAGTTAAGTGACTGTGAAATGGTGTAGATTAGTTGGATGGTTGGATGGAAGGTCTGGGCAAAGTTGAGGAAGTTTAGGAGATCTTGTTTGGGCATGGATGTGGCTCCCAGTCCATCATCAATGTACCTTTTGTATAATTCTGGTGTGGGGCCTGTGTATGTTGTTAGTAGGCAGTGTTCAAAGTGTGACATAAAGAGGCAGGCATAGGATGGTCCCATTTCAGTGCTCTGTGGAGAGTACTGCAGGCTGTGGGGTGGGGATGAACAGGCTCATGCTATTTTTGGACACTGATGCCAAGTGGGCCGAGGGTCCTCACACTTTGTGTTCAAAGTTATCTCTCACTCTGTGACTGCCAAAGTGCCAGCACTTTGACATGGATGAGTTCAAAGTTCTCTATCACTCTGTGACTGCCAAAGTGCCAGCAGTGACTACCAAAGTGCCAGCACTCTGACATGGTTATGTTCAAAGTTCTCTCTCACTCTGTGACTGCCAAAGTGCCAGCAGTGACTGCCAAAGTGTCAGCACTCTGACATGGTTGATGTTCAAAGTTCTCTCTCACTCTGTGACTGCCAAAGTGCCCGCACTTTGACATGGTTGATGTTCAAAGTTCTCTCTCACTCTGTGACTGCCAAAGTGCCAGCACTTCGACATGGTTGATGTTCAGAGTTCTCTATCACTCTGTGACTACCAAAGTGCCAGCACTTTGACATGGTTGATGTTCAAAGTTCTCTATCACTCTGTGACTGCCAAAGTGTCAGCACTCTGACATGGTCGATGTTCAAAGTTCTCTATCACTCTGTGACTGCCAAAGTGCCAGCACTCTGACATGGAAGAGGAGGAGGACGAAGGGAGGAGGGACTATGAGGAGAGCATGGCTGTGCATGAGACAGAGGAGAGTGACTTTGGTGGACAGCTTGGAGGAGCAGGAGGAAGCGGAGCATGAGGCGAGGGACAAGTGACTTTAATGTCAAGCTGATTCCTGGCCCAGAGAGAAGGGACATCACTCCCAGCACAGCTCACCTGATGGGACCAGGAGACCAGGATGGTCTTGCTGTCTTCATCACCGGCCACATTCAGCAGCACGGACTCCCCCACACTGATGGAGCCGTCAGAGGAGTACTGCACTGGACACTGCTTCAGATCACTGTGGGCACAGATCACACAGATGTGACAGGCAGTCCATGATCATACACAGACCATATTGACATGTCTTGTGAGATAATGACTGCAAAGAGACAACACACGCATGTGCACAGACAGTCAGCGATTGTTTTGAGATGACACACACATGAGTTCAGAAAGTTGTAAAGAGACAACAAACATATGTGCATTTTGTATCAATAATTGTACAGAGACAACAAACATGAATACAGAAAGTCAATGACCAACAACCCATAAATGAGTATGGCAAGTCAATGACTGCAAAGAAACAACAAGTGTTTGTACAGAATGTCGATAACTGTAAAGAAACAACATACATGAGCACAAAAAGTCCATGTTGTAAAGAAACAACATACACATGTACAGGAAGTCAGTGATTGTAACAAAACAACACAGATGTGTACAGAGCCAGTGATAGTAAAGAAACAACACAGACATGAGCTGTGTACAGAGTCAATCATAGTAAAGAAACAACACACACATGAGCTGTGTACAGAGTCAATCATAGTAAAGAAACAACACAGACATGAGCTGTGTACAGAGTCAATCATAGTAAAGAAACAACACACACATGAGCTGTGTACAGAGTCAATCATAGTAAAGAAACAACACACACATGAGCTGTGTACAGAGTCAATCATAGTAAAGAAACAACACACACATGAGCTGTGTACAGAGTCAATCATAGTAAAGAAACAACACAGACATGAGCACAAAAAGTCAATGATTGTAAACAAACAACATACACATGTACTTAAAGTCAATGATTGTAATGAAACACACACGTGTACAGAAAGTTGGTGATTGTAACAAAACAACATACACATGTGTACAAAAGTCAATAATTGTAACAATACAACATACACGTGTACAGAAAGTCAATGATTGTAAAGAAGCAACGAACATGTATACAGGGTGTCAGTGATTATAAAGAAACAATATACACATGTGTACAGAAAGACAATGATTTTAAAGAAACAATAACATGTGTACGGAAACTACATGATTGTGAAGAAACAATGTACAAAATGTGTACAGAAGTCAATATATTCTTTTTTTTTTTTTTTTTTTTTTTCCCGCTGTCCCAACCTCTGCGCAACCTCAGAGGCAGTGCACCCACGCCGCTCATACTGACACCCCGTCCACAGCCACAGCCCGGTCAGTGCCGCCGCAGCCCTGGTAACGGCAATCCAAAGGGAGCAGTCAATGTCAAGTCGTCAAGAGACAACCCACCGGAGGAGACACTGCACTGCTGCCGAGTCACTAAGGTGGTGTTCAGTGGCGCCTGTTCTGATCTAACATATGCAGGACACCACCTACTAAGCCCCCTAATGACAACAATAACTGCTTAGTCGCGGAGCCGGCGTGAGCTCTCCCTCCGGAGGGCGCCACCACGTCCGTCCAACGACAGCCCCCAAGCCGATACTGGTGACCCCGACGGAACAAAACCAAGACCACAGACGTGGAGAGGACATCGAA
Source organism: Conus canariensis (assembly GCA_033310375.1). Taxonomy (NCBI): domain Eukaryota; kingdom Metazoa; phylum Mollusca; class Gastropoda; order Neogastropoda; family Conidae; genus Conus; species Conus canariensis. The sequence continues at coordinate 15,093,993 of CM065731.1, forward strand.
ACTGAGGTCACTATGAGAGCAGGGCATGAAGGGTCACAGAATTTGAGACATTTTTTTTTTAATGCTGATCGATGAGATTGAGGATGATTAAGAGGATGCTACGGATTTCCATTTCGGTCTGAGGCTACATGACAGGGCTGTACTCTACGCTTCCTTTCATAATATAACTCAACTCTGGGTAGGAGCCGGTCGGGGCAGAAAAACCCACATGACTCTGATGGGATTCAAACCCACGACCTCCCAGCTGGGAGTCTGCGACGTTAACCACTTTGCCACGGCGGCTGGTATATATTCTTTGTGTGGGGTTTCAGTATGAGACTTTCTGTTAAAGTGTGACTGAGACATGTTGTTTAAGTGTAAAGAATTCTTTTGGTTTAAGTGTGATTTAGACTTTCTGTTTAAGTGTGACTGAGACTTCCTGGCAAAGTGTGACACAAACTTTCCGTTTAAGTGGTGGTTCAGACTTTGTGTGACCGAGACTTTATTTTTGGAAGTCTTTTATGAATGCTGCTTACGACACCAGATCATCCAGCAGAAATGATGGCACAGAGCACACAGAACAAAAGTTTGCTTTTTCTGCTAGGTGATTTGGTGTTGTAAGCAGTATTTGTTTGGAGTTATGGGTGTTTAATTATTTCATCATGGGAACAAGAGTTCCCCGCCTAATTTAAAATGTCCTTTCATTCCAATACAGAGATAGACAGACAACAGCATGAGAGGCACAGGACTATAGCAATGTTCTCCTTCCCCAGGGAAAGCAGCCCAATACACAGACAGACAACAGTGGACTATAGCAATGCTCTCTTTTCCCAGGAAATGCAGCCCAACTTGGGAGAAAAAAAAACATCAGGATAAAAAGCACATCATAACACAATGTCACATAACAACATCATAAAGCATAAAACACAACACCAATTAACACAGTATCACATAACAACACCATAAAGCATAAAACACAACACCAATTAACACAGTATCACATAACAACACCATAAAGCATAAAACACAACACCAATTAACACAGTATCACATAACAACACCATAAAGCAAAAAACACAGCACCAATTAACACAATATCACAGAACAACATCATAAAGCATAAAACACAACACCAATTAACACAATATCACATAACACCATAAAGCATAAAACACAACACCAATTAACACAATATCCTACAACACAACATAATAAAAAAAAAACACACAACACCATTCAATACAGCACAACATCAGACAACACGATGCCAATCAACACAAAGGACCAATATTCAATACTACTCAACACAAAACACCACTGACCTTACAATGCAACACAAAGCAAAAACTACACCATACAGCACACCACAACCCTCCCACCATACCCCCACTTCCCCTATGACAGCCAGCAGTGACGAGGCCTTAGCTTACGCCCTGCTCAGTCTGTAGACAAGTCTAACCCCCCATCACCCTTCCTTTACCCATGCCACGACAGCACTGTGAAGAAGCCTGGAAATCATACCTTGATCAATTTGCATGGGGACAACCCCATCCCAACCCACACCCTAATCTGTCTCATGACAGCCTGTGGGGAATTGGGGGGAACTTGCCTTTGATGAGGGTGTAGATGTGTTCAGCAGGGAGGTGGGGGGGGGGGGGACTCACCCTGTGATGAGGGTGTGATGTGTTCAGTGGGGAGGAGGAAGGAGGGGGGGAGGGGACTCACCGTGTGATGAGGGTGTAGATGTGTTCAGCAGGGAGGAGGAGGTGGACTCACCCTGTGATGAGGGTGTAGATGTGTTCAGCAGGGAGGAGGGGGTGGACTCACCCTGTGATGAGGGTGTAGATGGTGTTCACAGGGAGGTGGGGGGGGGGGGACTCACCCTGTGATGAGGGTGTAGATGTGTTCAGCAGGGAGGTGGGGGGGGGGGGGGGGACTCACCCTGTGATGAGGGTGTGATGTGTTCAGTGGGAGGAGGAAGAAGGGGGGGAGGGGACTCACCGTGTGATGAGGGTGTAGATGTGTTCAGCAGGGAGGAGGGGGTGGACTCACCCTGTGATGAGTCTGTAGATGTGTTCAGCAGGGAGGAGGAGGAGGGGGGAGGACTCACCTTTGATAAGGGTGTAGATGTGTTCAGCAGAGAGGAAAGGTGGCGGGGGGGGGGGGGGGGGGGGGGGACTCACCCTTTGATGAGAGTGTAGATGTGTTCAGCAGAGAGGGAAGGGGGGGGGGGGGGGGGACTCACCCTTTGATGAGGGTGTAGATGTGTTCAGCAGAGAGGAAAGGGGGGGGGGGGGGGGAGGACTCACCCTTTGATGAGGGTGTAGATGTGTTCAGCAGAGAGGAAAGGGGGGGGGGGGGAGGACTCACCCTTTGATGAGGGTGTAGATGCGCTCAGCGGTGTGGGAGACGGCGCCTCCTCCTCCAGCATGATGTTGCAGGTGAAGCGCAGCTGGTGCTCCTCCAGACCCAGCTGGCGGAAGGCAGCACCGGGCTCCATCAGCGTCATCTTCTGCAGCCAGCACCACAAGCATCAGCAACACACACCGCCGCCAGACAGGTACAGACATTGTTTATGGCATGGGCGACAGAGGGCATGGACAGAGTGATGCATTGTTTTAAGGCATGGGTGATAGAGGGCATGGACATAGCGATGTATTATTTCAGGGCATGGGTGATAGAGGGCATGGACATAGCGATGTATTATTTCAGGGCATGGGTGATAGAGGGCATGGACATAGCGATGTATTATTTCAGGGCATGCGTGATACAGGGCATAGACAGAGTAATGTATTATTTAAGGGTATGGTAAATCAGGTCATAGTCACTGATGTATCATTTCATGACATGGATGATACAGGGCATGGACTTACCTGTGTATTATTTCAAGGCATGGGTAACACAGGGCACAGACATAGCGGTGTTTCATTTCAGGGCATGGGTGATACAGGGCATGGTCAGAGTGATGTATTATTTTATGGCATGGGTGATACAGGGCATGGTCAGAGTGATGTATTATTTTATGGCATGGGTGATACAGGGCATGGTCAGAGTGATGTATTATTTTATGGCATGGGTGATACAGGGCATGGTCAGAGTGATGTATTATTTTATGTAATAGGTGATACAGGGCATGGTCAGAGTGATGTATTATTTTATGGCATGGGTGATACAGGGCATGGTCAGAGTGATGTATTATTTTATGTAATAGGTGATACAGGGCATGGTCAGAGTGATGTATTATTTTATGGCATGGGTGATACAGGGCATGGTCAGAGTGATGTATTATTTTATGGCATGGGTGATACAGGGCATGGTCAAAGTGATGTATTATTTTATGGCATGGGTGATACAGGGCATGGTCAGAGTGATGTATTATTTTATGGCATGGGTGATACAGGGCATGGTCAAAGTGATGTATTATTTTATGGCATGGGTGATACAGGGCATGGTCAAAGTGATGTATTATTTTATGGCATGGGTGATACAGGGCATGGTCAGAGTGATGTATTATTTATGGCATGGGTGATACAGGGCATGGTCAGAGTGATGTATTATTTTATGGCATGGGTGATACAGGGCATGGTCAGAGTGATGTATTATTTTATGGCATGGGTGATACAGGGCATGGTCAGAGTGATGTATTATTTTATGTAATAGGTGATACAGGGCATGGTCAGAGTGATGTATTATTTTATGGCATGCGTGATGAATGGCATGGACATAGCGGTATATCATTTCAGGGCATGGGTGATACAGGGCATGGACATAGCAGTGTATCATTTCAGGGCATGGGTGATACAGGGCATGGACATAGCAGTGTAATATTTCGGGGCATGGGTGATACAGGGCATGGACATAGCAGTGTATCATTTCAGGGCACAAGTGATACAGGACATGGACATAGTAGTGTAATATTTCAGGGCATGGGTGATACAGGGCATGGACATAGCAGTGTAATATTTCAGGGCATGGGTGAAACAGGGCATGGACATAGCAGTGTAATATTTCAGGGCATGGGTGATACAGGGCATGGACATAGCAGTGTAATATTTCAGGGCATGGGTGATACAGGGCATGGACATAGCAGTGTAATATTTCAGGGCATGGGTGAAACAGGGCATGGACATAGCAGTGTAATATTTCAGGGCATGGGTGATACAGGGCATGGACATAGCAGTGTAATATTTCAGGGCATGGGTGATACAGGGCATGGACATAGCAGTGTAATATTTCAGGGCATGGGTGAAACAGGGCATGGACATAGCAGTGTAATATTTCAGGGCATGGGTGATACAGGGCATGGACATAGCAGTGTAATATTTCAGGGCATGGGTGAAACAGGGCATGGACATAGCAGTGTAATATTTCAGGGCATGGGTGATACAGGGCATGGACATAGCAGTGTAATATTTCAGGGCATGGGTGATACAGGGCATGGACATAGCAGTGTATCATTTCAGGGCATGGGTGAAACAGGGCATGGACATAGCAGTGTAATATTTCAGGGCATGGGTGATACAGGGCATGGACATAGCAGTGTAATATTTCAGGGCATGGGTGATACAGGGCATGGGCATAGCCTTGTATTATGCCAGGGCATGGGTGACACAGGACATGCACATTGCGGCATATTATTTCATGGCATGGGTTGTACAGGGCATGGGCATAGCAGTGTATTATTTCAGGGCATGGGTGATACAGGCCATGATCATAGTGATGTATTATTCCAGGGCATAGTCATAGTCCTCTGTAATCCTCTGCACTGTGATCTGACCTACAGACTTGTAAAACATAACAGTAATAACCCCTGCACTATGATTTGACCTACAGACTGTTGTGAAACATAACAGTAATGACCCTGCACTATGGCCTGACCTACAGACTTGTAAAACATGACAGTAATGACTCCTGCACTATGATCTGACCTACAGACTTGTAAAACATGACAGTAATGACCCCTGCACTATGATTTAACCTACAGACTGTTGTGAAACATAACAGTAATGACCCTGCACTATGGTCTGACCTACAGACTTGTAAAACATGACAGTAATTACCTCTGCACTATGATCTGACCTACAGACTTGTAAAACATAACAGTAATGACCCCTGCACTATGATTTGACCTACAGACTGTTGTGAAACATAACAGTAATGACCATGCACTATGGCCTGACCTACAGACTTGTAAAACATGACAATAATGACCCCTGCACTATGATCTGACCTACAGACTTGTAAAACATGACAATAATGACCCTGCACTATGATCTGACCTACAGACTTGTAAAACATGACAGTAATGACCCCTGCACTATGGTCTGACCTACAGACTGTTGTGAAACATAACAGTAATGACCCTGCACTATGATCTGACCTACAGACTGTTGTGAAACATGATAGTAATGACCCTCTGCACTATGATCTGACCTACAGACTGTTGTGAAACATGACAGTAATGACACTGCACTATGATCTGACCTACAGACTGTTATGAAACATGACAGTAATGACCCTCTGCACCGTGATCTGACCTACAGACTGTTGTGAAACATAACAGTAAGGTCCCTGCACTATGATCTGACCTACAGACTGTTGCTAAACATGACAGTGATGATCCCTGCACTGTGATCTGACCTACAGACTGTTGTGAAACATGACAGTAATGATCCCTGCACCGTGATCTGACCTACAGACTGTTGTGAAACATGACAGTAATGATCCCTGCACTGTGATCTGACCTACAGACTGTTGCTAAACATGACAGTAATGACCCCTGCACTGTGATCTGACCTACAGACTGTTGTGAAACATGACAGTAATGACCCCCTGCACTATGTCTGATCTGACTTAGACTGTTGTGAAACATGACCCCTGCACTGTGATCTGTCCTACAGACTGTTGTCAAACATGACAATAATAATCTCTAAACTATGTCTGATTTACCTACAGACTGTTGCTAAACATGACAGTAAGGATCCCTGCACTGTGATCTGACCTACAGACTGTTGTGAAACATGACAGTAATGATCCCTGCACTGTGATCTGACCTACAGACTGTTGTGAAACATGACAGTAATGACCCCCCAAACTATGATCTGACCTACAGACTGTTGTGAAACATGACAGCAATGACCCTCTGCACCGTGATCTGACCTACAGACTGTTGTGAAACATAACAGTAATGTCCCTGCACAATGATCTGACCTACAGACTGTTGCTAAACATGACAGTGATGATCCCCGCACTGTGATCTGACCTACAGGCTGTTGCTAAACATGACAGTAATGATCCCTGCACTGTGATCTGACCTACAGACCGTTGTGAAACATGACAGTAATGATCCCTGCACTATGATCTGACCTACAGACTGTTGTGAAACATGACAGTAATGATCCCTGCACTATGATCTGACCTACAGACCGTTGTGAAACATGACAGTAATGATCCCTGCACTATGATCTGACCTACAGACTGTTGTGAAACATGACAGTAATGATCCCTGCACTGTGATCTGACCTACAGACTGTTGTGGAACATGACAGTAATGACTCTGCACTATGATCTGACCTACAGACTGTTGTGAAACATGACAATAATGATCCCTGCACTATGATCTGACCTACAGACTGTTGTGAAACATGACAATAATGATCCCTGCACTATGATCTGACCTACAGACTGTTGTGGAACATGACAGTAATGACTCTGCACTATGATCTGACCTACAGACTTGTGAAACATGACAGTAATGATCCCTGCACTATGATCTGATCTGACCTACACACTGTTGTGAAACATGACAGAAATAATCCCTTCACTATGATCTGACCTACAGACTGTTTTGATACATGACAGTAATGACTCTGCGCTATGATCTGACCTACAGACTGTTGTGAAACATGACAGTAATGATCCCGCACTGTGATCTGACCTACAGACTGTTGTGAAACATGACACTAATGATCCCCGCACTGTGATCTGACCTACAGACTGTTGTGAAACATGACAGTAATGACTCTGCACTATGATCTGATCTGACCTACAGACTTGTAAAACATGACAGTAATGACTCTGCGCTATGATCTGACCTACAGACTTGTAAAACATGACAGTAATAACTCTGCACTATGATCTGACCTACAGACTTGTAAAACATGACAGTAATGACTCTGCACTATGATCTGACCTACAGACTTGTAAAACATGACAGTAATGACTCTGCGCTATGATCTGACCTACAGACTGCTGTGGAACATGACAGTAATGACTCTGCGCTATGACCTGACCTACAGACTGTTGTGAAACATGACAGTAATGACTCTGCGCTATGATCTGACCTACAGACTGTTGTGGAACATGACAGTAATGACTCTGTGCTATGATCTGACCTGATCTACAGACTGTTGTGAAAAATAACAGTAAAGACCCCTGCACTGTGTCTGATCTGACCTACAGACTGTTGTGAAACATGACAGTAATGATACCTGCACTATGATCTGACCTACAGACTGTTGTGAAACATGACAGTAATGATCCCTCACTACGATCTGTCCTACAGACTGTTGTCAATCATGACAGTAATGTCCCTGCACTATCATCTGGTTTGACCTACAGACTGTTGTCAAACATGACAGTAATGATCCCTGCACTATGATCTGATCTGACCTACAGACTGTTGTGAAACATGACAGTAATAATCCCTGCACTATGATCTGACCTACAGACTGTTATCAAACATGACAGTAATGATCCCTGCACTATGATCTGATCTGATCTGACCACAGACTTTTGTGAAACATGACAGTAATGTCCTTGCACTATGATCTGATCTGACCTACAGACTTTTGTGAAACGTGACAGTAATGATCCTTCACTACAATCTGATCTACACACTGTTGTGAAACATTACTATTGATCTCTGCACTATGATCTGACCTACAGTCTGTTGCGAAACATGACAGTAATGATCCCTGCACTATGATCTGATCTGACCTACAGACTGTTGTGTAACATGACAGTAAAGACCCTTGTGCTGCGTCTCATCTGACCTACAGACTGCTGTGAAACATGACAGTAATTATCCCTGCACTATGATCTGACCTACAGACTTATGAAACATGGCAGTAATGATCCCTGCACTATGATCTGACCTACAGTCTGTTGCGAAACATGACAGTAATGATCCCTGCACTATGATCTGACCTACAGTCTGTTGCGAAACATGACAGTAATGATCCCTGCACTATGATCTGATCTGACCTACAGATTGTTGTGAAACATGACAGTAAAGACCCTTGTGCTGCGTCTCATCTGACCTACAGACTGCTGTGAAACACGACAGTAAATATCCTGCACTATGACCTGACCTACAGACTGTTGTCAAGCATGACAATAATGTCCCTGCACTATGATCTGATCTGACCTACAGACTGTTGTGAAACATGACAGTAATGATCCCTGCACTATGACCTGATCTGACCTACAAACTATTGTCAAACATGACAGTAATGATCTTACCTACAGACTGTTGTGAAATATGACAGTAATGTCCCTACACTATGATCTGATCTGACCTACAGACTGTTGTGAAACATGACAGTAATGATCCTTCACTACGATCTGATCTACACACTGTTGTGAAACATTACTAATGATCTCTGCGCTATGATCTGACCTACAGTCTGCTGTGAAACATGACAGTAATGATCCCACCACAGTGATCTGACCTACAGACTGTTGTGAAACATGACAGTAATGACCCTCTGCACTATGATCTGACCTACAGACTGTTGTGAAACATGACAGTAATGACCCTCTGCTCTATGATCTGACCTACAGACTGTTGTGAACCATGACCCCTGCACTGTGATCTGTCCTACAGACTGTTGTCAAACATGACAATAATGATCCCTAAACTATGTCTGATTTACCTACAGACTGTTGTGAAACATGACAGTAATGATCCCTGCACCGTGATCTGACCTACAGACTGTTGTGAAACATGACAGTAATAACCCCCTGCACTGTGGTCTGACCTACAGACTGTTGCTAAACATGACAGTGATGACCCTTGCACTGTGGTCTGACCTACAGACTGTTGCTAAACATGACAATGATGACCCCTGCACTATGGTCTGACCTGCAGACTGTTGTGAAACATGACAGTAATGATCTCTGCACAGTGATCTGACCTACAGACTGTTGCTAAACATGCCAGTAATGATCCCCGCACTGTGATCTGACCTACAGACTGTTGCTAACCATAACAGTAATGATCCCTGCACCGTGATCTGACCTACAGACTGTTGTGAAACATGAGAGTAATGATCCCTGCACTGTGATCTGTCCTACAGACTGTTGTCAAACATGACAATAATGATCCCTAAACTATGTCTGATTTACCTACAGACTGTTGTGAAACATGACAGTAATGATTCCCTGCACTATGATCTGACCTACAGACTGTTGTGAAACATGACAGTGATGATCCCTGCACTATGATCTGACCTACAGACTGTTGTGAAACATGACAGTAATGATCCCTGCACTATGATCTGACCTACAGACTGTTGTGAAACATGACAGTAATGATCCCTGCACCATGGTCTGACCTACAGACTGTTGCTAAACATGACAGTAATGATCCCTGCACCATGATCTGACCTACAGACTTGCTAAACATGACAGTAATGATCCCCGCACTGTGATCTGACCTACAGACTGTTGCTAAACATGACAGTAATGATCCCTGCACCATGATCTGACCTACAGACTTGCTAAACATGACAGTAATGATCCCCGCACTGTGATCTGACGTACAGACTTGCTAAACATGACAGTAATGATCCCCGCACTGTGATCTGACCTACAGACTTGCTAAACACGACAGTAATGATCCCCGCTCTGTGATCTGACCTACAGACCTGCTAAACATGACAGTAATGATCCCTGCACTGTGATCTGACCTACAGATTGTTGCTAAACTTGACAGTAATGACCCCCGCACTATGACTGATCTAACCTACAGACTGTTGTGAAACATTACAGTAATGATCCGTGCCCCGTGATCTGACCTACAGACTTGCTAAACATGACAGTAATGATCCCCGCACTGTGATCTGACCTACAGACTAGCTAAACATGACAGTAATGACCCCCTGCACTATGATCTGACCTACAGACTGTTGTGAAACATGACAGTAATGACCCCCTGCACTATGATCTGACCTACAGACTGTTGTGAAACATGACAGAAATAATCCCTTCACTATGATCTGACCTACAGACTGTTTTGAGACATGACAGTAATGACTCTGTGCTATGATCTGACCTGACCTACAGACTGTTGTGAAAAATAACAGTAAAGACCCCTGCACTGTGTCTGATCTGACCTACAGACTGTTGTGAAACATGACAGTAATGATCCCTGCACTGTGATCTGACCTACAGACTGTTGTGAAACATGACAGTAATGATCCCTCACTTATGATCTGACCTACAGACAGTTGTCAATCATGACAGTAATGTCCCTGCACTATGTTCTGATCTGACCTACAGACTGTTGTCAAACATGACAGTCATAATCCCTGCACTACGATCTGATCTGACCTACAGACTGTTGTGAAACATGACAGTAATGATCCCTGCACTATGATCTGATCTGACCTACAGACTGTTGTCAAGCATGACAGTAATGTCCCTGCACTATGATCTGATCTGACCTACAGACTGTTGTGAAACGTGACAGTATTGATCCTTCACTACGATCTGATCTACACACTGTTGTGAAACATTACTAATGATCTCTGCACTATGATCTGACCTACAGTCTGCTGTGAAACATGACAGTAATGATTCCCACACAGTGATCTGACCTACAGACTGTTGTGAAACATGACAGTAATGATCCCTGCATTATGATATGACCTACAGACTGTTGTGAAACAAGACAGTAATGATCTCTGCACTAATGTCTAACCTACAGACTGTTGTGAAACATGATAGTAGTTAGCAGTATCATTCAGTACTACTATTGCTAGTATTGATACTACCACCACTAGTATTGACATCACCATCGCCTTCGCCTCTGGGACTGTTGCCATGGCAACCCTGCCGTTTAAGAATCCTCTAACCCACTCTCCGTTCTCCCATACCCATACGTATTGACACCGAGTTGGTAGTAATCTTGTCTTTTTTTTTTTTTTCCTCTCTCTCAATATTTTGACCATTATTAGTATTCCTATCAGTAATATTATTATCATCATTATGACTTTGACTCACACACTATTTCCCTTCCAACAGCCTCATTCTCATTCAACGCCTTCTTCCTTGCGCTGAACTCTGAAGTGATCTGAAGCGATCAAAGCTAAGTGAATTTTCGTTGTTTTATTCGTTTGTTTCTCACCTGACGAAGACCTATGAGGTTGAAACGCGTTGTGTTTTGTCTTGTGACTCGTTTGTCCACGTTTCTCTGGGCGGTTCACTAACATTTATTTAAAATTTCCCTTACAGGAAAACAATTTATTGCAATAAATATGCATCAGAACTGGAACAGTCATATAGACTTATCATTTCTGAAGAAACAGAGGGCAAACTGTACTCTAGAACAATGTGTACAAATTGTTATGGTTATATGAAACAGGAAAAAAGTGCTGCTGTTCTCCAATCAATTAAAGAACAAATGGCCAGTACACGTAGCCTGTGGACTGAGTTTGACCCAACGACTGAAGAAGCTGATTGCACTGTGTGTCACACGTTTCATGAACAGTCTAAACCATATAGACATGATAAAAAAAGGAAACTGGACCCCCTAGCAAATAAAAACAGAACTGTCAGCAGCAAGGAAATCTGTGATGTCAGTAAGAAAGGTGAGTCGCTTGACACAGGTAGTGTAGGTGATATTTCTTACGGTGCTGTTACTTATTCAGATGGGGATATTTGTGGCAGCAATGTTGCAGACAACATAGCAAGAGACAGAACAATGACCACCACTTGTAACACAAATATAGATCAGAATGTTTGTGATGACAATGTTGATCGAATCAGTGAGCAAGCTTGTAATACAGGCATTCCTGGTAGTAATGATGACGTCAATGTCAACAACGTCACTGCAACTGAGACAGTACATGACAGAAGTGTGGTTGACATAAGTGAAGATCTTGACAATACCCCCAGTCGTGCCTGTGAAGAAACATCTCTCAGCAGCAATAACACTAGCAGAACAGAAGCTGACAGCAGTGACAGAGGAGCAATGTTCCAGCCTTCAGCATCGTCAACACCTCAACAGAAGACTGTCAAAAGGTGGCTGTTGGACTTTCTCAATGCCCAAAGGCCTCACTTCTGTCAGAATGATGCCAACAATATGAGCAGTTTACCAGTCCAAACAGAGATCGATAACATATCAATTGACAGCACATCAGGAATGCAAACACTGTCAGCACTGAGCACACCCGTAACTAGCCCTCATACACAGATTCAGGGACAAAGAAAACCACAGAAAATAGTGAAGCACAGCTCATCACAAACTGAGAAAAGAAAATTAGTTCGACCACTAGAAGATTTGTGTGCACCTCTGACAGCTGGAGAAGAAGTGTATCTCACTCTTTTAGTCCGTATCAAAATGGAAGAATCCAGTGACAGACTGCTGCATGCAAAACTAGGGGTCAGCCTATAATTCTAAAAAAGACCATCAAAGCCAGAAAGTCTTCAACCTTTGCAAGTACTCCCACTAGAAGAAAAAGAGGACACCAGGTTGCCCAAATCCGCAGAGAATATTCAGGTGCTTCAGAGTCTGATTTGTTGAAACAGCAAAGCACTGAGCTTAGATTCACTGGAAAAAGAAAAAGGACAGAGATTCTGAAAGCTGCTGCTTGTTTGAAAGGACACATCACAGCAAAACAGATGACAAAAATGAAAGCAAGAATGTTGCTGACTTGGGCAAAACAGAGACAGTTTAGGAAAATCTTAAAACAGGCAGGGATAACACTTGATAGTGTGGGAAAAGAAAGACAGTTTCAAAACAGTTTGAAGTGTGGAAAGATTTGGTTCGACTGGAAAAAAACTTATCTTCCATGACCAGAAAACTAACAGATGAAAAGAAAACCACCCCTGTGGTACGTGCTGAAGATTTGCCAAGATTCCTGACAAATCTCTTAGACCAGTACGAAGAAAAGAAGTTGTTAATATGGCATCATATCACTATCCCTGAAAATGAAATAGGGATGAAAGTTGGAGGTGATCATGGGGGGGAGGGGGGGAGGGGGGGGGCAGTTTCAAACTGGCCATGTCTGTCGCAAATCTTGAACACCCTAATGCCAAGGAAAACTGTTTCCTGATCTGCATAGTAGAGGCAAAAGACAGCAGTGAAAACATCAGAACTATTTTGAATCCATTTAAACACCAGATCAGTCGGCTTGCACAAACAACATGGAAAGGAAAAATTATTAGACCGTTTCTGTCTGGAGATTATGATTTCCTCCTGAAAATGTATGGGCTGTCTGGAGCTCAAGGTGTGTATCCATGTCTGTAGTGTACAGCCTCAAAGGAACAAGCGCAAAAGAACTGCAGTGATCGATTTGGGGATACCATCGAACAGAGAACACTTGAAGGCATGAAGAAAATGCATGCCAAGTTTATGAAAGAAGCTGGAAAAAAAAGTCTCAGGCCAAGTGGTTCCTGAATCTTATTTTGCCGAATGTGTGGGACATTGAACTAGATCATGTCGCCCCTCCCTACCTTCATATCCTTTTGGGAGTTGTCAAGAAGCATCATGATCTTTTGGAAGATGAGTGCTATGATGCTGACAAAAGGATAGCAATAGATCTGGCAAAGAATGAGAAACCAAACGTAAGAGATACACACCCAGAGTTTCAAAGAAGTGTTTGGATGATGAAGTTACGTTGTCAATGTCAGAACACAGATAATCCTTCACTGAAAGAACTTAATCCTTTCAAGAAGGGTGAAGGACCAGTAGGTGTTGCAGTTGAGTCTGCGCTTCAAAGAAGCAGGATCGTGAAGCAAGCCTATTACAGTAGCACTTTTATCGGCAACCACTGTAACAAATACCTCAAAGCAGAGATAATCACGGATATTTTTGACAGCATAGAGAAGACAGTGAACAGTATGACAGACAACCAAAGCACTCAGGCCACAGGAAGAGAAATGAAATGTAGATACATCTCGTTGAACAAGGCTTATTCCAATGTGCACAGCCTACTGTCATCAAGCCATCCTGTTGAGAAGGATATTAACGAGATCCAACTCGCAATCAGCCAGTACATGAAACTCTACAGAACATACTTTGTTCATCACATCAATGCCATCCCAAAGCAGCACATCCTTGAAGACCACTGTGCTGACTGGATCTGGAGGTGGAAATTTGGGTTAGCTTTACTTGGTGAACAGGGGGGAGAAGGTATGCATACCACTGTCAACCAGCTGAAGTGCAGAGCTTGGGATATCAGAAAAGATGATCAGAGGCTGGCCCTAATCATGAAAGAGCAATGGATACAAGCATCCCCCATAATGCAAGACACGCCCAAGAAAAAAAGAAGGGAAAGGCAATGCAACATTCCAAATTGTAGACAATGAACAAACCCAGAATCCCTCTCTCTCTCTCAAGAACATGCATACTCATTCACACGCATGTGCGCGCATGCACACACACACGCAAACATGTGTGCACACATTTACACACACACACACACACACACATATACATGTAATCCCATGTGAGCGCACATACACTGACACAGGGATCAATCGCTCTGTGTGTGTGTGTGTGTGTGTGTGTGTGTGTGTGTGTGTGTGTGTGTGTGTGTGTGCGTGTGTGTGCATGTGTGTGCGCGCGTGCACATCAAATATACCCCTTGCCATACTGTACATCCACCCCCATTCATGTGCGCTTGCATTTTGTCTTCCTCTTTTAGCGTTAACCCATACCATTCTGGACTTTTAACTCACTCGCTACCAATGTCCGCATATGCGGACATCGTATGACGAAGTGTTCGCTAGCAATGTCCGCATATGCGGATTTGAATTTTGAAAATTCACGCTGTCCGCGTGACATATCGGTTATGAAACTCAGGAAGGGAGATGATTCTTTAGTTAGCCCCTACCAACTTTTCATTCATTTGCACTGTGTGTGTAGCGTGGCTCGCTCGCTAGCTGACGAGAACAAAGGGTACCGTCGGTCAGCTCTGCTGTGTGAGTGAAAAGATGGCATCGCAACAAAGCGTTCGACACAGTAGGGCTGATGAATTGTTAGTTAGCGTTGAAGATGCACTGGAAATGATCCGGACTGAAGGGTCAGATGTCGAAGAAGACATCAGCGATTCTTCTGATGAGGATTTTGACCCCTACAGTGGGGAGACAGACGTGGATTCCGACACTGAAGTGGGCGCTGATAGTGGCGAAGAAGCAGACGAAACTGT
Source organism: Conus canariensis (assembly GCA_033310375.1). NCBI lineage: Eukaryota > Metazoa > Mollusca > Gastropoda > Neogastropoda > Conidae > Conus > Conus canariensis. The sequence continues at coordinate 15,109,409 of CM065731.1, forward strand.
GCCAGCACATGGGCCTCAACAACAAGTGTTTGATTCGGATACTGACGCTGAAATGGGAGAAGAAGTCGACGATTTTAGGGCTGTTTTCACTGACGATTGGACTGATACTTCTTATTGATTTCCTCTCGATCATCCGTTCACAGGCACACCAGGTTTATCGAATGACTGCATTTTTTTGCAGTGATCCATTCATGTATCAGTAGACTAGGGGAGGGAGGGGGGGCAGGAGGGGGGGGGGGGGGAGAAGGAAGGGATAAACAAAGGGAATGAGTGATTATATGTACTGAATATATGTGCATTACTCTGTGTGTGTGTGTGTGTGTGTGTGTGTGTGTGTGTGTGTGTGTGTGTGTGTGTAAGTGTGAGTTGTGTGTATGTGTGTGTGTGTGTGTGTTTGAGAGAGAACAGCTACACATGTTCATGTTTTGTAACTCTGTGCATGGGAATGTTTGTGTTTCCAGGCATATTCTTACGATATTTATTGTGCACAAATCCATAATTTGTGCATTTATAGAATAAACTGTTAACTCTAAAGTAATTTAGGTAATTAATGTATAATGGTGCTGGTATTATATAAAAAAAATCCAGGTTGGTTCTACTTTATAGCTTGTAAAAGCACCAAACCATGCATCCATACACATGAATGTTTATTACAAACAATGGGATACACAGATACATAAGAAAAAGAAAAGAAAAGCTCATATGATCATTTTTGTGTGTATGGTTGCAGGTCATGTTGCTGTGCTGAGGTGGCAGGACAAAAATCCTGACTATGTGCTGACGACAGTGATGCTGCCAACCACCATGATGAGCTTCACAACACAGCACTGCCCTGAGAGACAGAAACCAGCAGCAGTACAGGACTACATGGCAGGAGTAGACATGAGTGATCAGCTCATGGCCTACATGCCCCTGAATAGGAAGACCATGAAGTGGTGGAAGAAGCTGGGTGTTTTTTCATCTTGTGACCTTGACTCTTATTCAGGGGTCTATTCTCTACAACAAGCATCTTGCAGTCCATGGTTTGCCACTGTGTGTGAAGCTGTGCCCAGGATGCTATGTCACTCGCCATGAGCTTTTCCACTCCAGAAAAGAATACTGCCAGTGATTCATCACCAGTGTTTTGTGCACAGTGAACTTTTTTTTGTTTTTCATCCTGTAAGGACACATTTTTTGTATTTTCACATCCTCCATCACCTGTTTTTGATCCAGTACTATATCTTCTGTGTCTTCAGTGACTCCAGCTGTGCTAGAATGTGATGCAGAACATTTGTGAGCTGCTAAGGAACACTTACTACATATGTTTCTGAAGGGTGCAAACGTGCTGAAAAAAGAAAAAAAAAATGGAGCCCATGTTCACCACCAAGAGGGTAAGTAAATTACTTTATTTTTTTGTTCACATATAGACTAATATGCATTGTATCCACTCACCAAATTTCAAGTGTCTGTCTGCTCATCTATAATTGTGAGAATTTTTTTCCTACCCCATACAAACCCCGGGTTTTCAGAGATTAGCAAGGGGAAAAACTCATAGTATGGAGTGAGTTAACTCTCTCTCTCCCTCTTCTTTTTTATCAATTTACTGTGCGTTGCTTAATGGCAGAGTGGAGTGTGTGTATATGTGTGTGTGTGTGTGTGTGTGTGTGTGTGTGTGTGTGTGTGTGTAAGTGTCTTGTGTTCCACTAGATAACTGCACGTCCATTATATTTGTTCTGAATGCGCAGCTACATATGCTTATGCATTTTTTCAAGTGCCAACTTACACAGTCATCATTTTCCCTATTCTCTACGTTGTATATAGCCTAATGTCAGTTTTTTTTCCATGTCTATTAGCCTTTATAGCTTTTTGTTATTTGAACTGCTTTCTTTCTTTGTTCAGATGGTTGGGTTGGCTGACTGGTTGTTGTTGTTGTTGTTGTTGTTGTTGCTTTACTGGATGGAAAATCGCAGCTTTTGTTTTGGTGTGTTAATAAGTCCAAGTTTGTTTTGTTATTTGCAACTGAGCCCTGTGTTTTTCATTCATTGCACTGCACCCATATTGACTGCTTTCTTTTAAAGTAAAGACCCATTTTTTTTTTTTTTTTTTTTTTTGCATGTTACATTTATTTCACTGTATACATAACTCAGGTTTTAATACCCTCCCCCCCTTCCCCGCTCCTCCATGAGTACTTACTGGCTGGCCACTGACATGACAATTTCCAGATCAATTCACAGGAAAGTGATAAAAAGAATCAGTCGTGAGACTTATCAGTTGTTTGCATAAAGGAAAACAGCAATACTATAATCCTCTTCCATTTAACGGGACAGTCCATAATAAATAACATGTTGTGCTGAGTTACAACAATGATGGATACATCCTACATCAACTACGGTGGGCTACAAGCGTGAGTACAAAATCTCTCTGTCTCTGTCTGTCATGGATCTAATCTTATCCATGTCGCCTTAGGGACAGTTCGTTCGATTGTAAGTTATGGTCAAGAAGTATTTTTCACTGCACCAAAGACAGATTTACATAAGTTAACTAGTATTGATTCCTTAGCACTTAAAATTGCTTTGGGGCTTCCAAGATGGGCATCAATTGATATGACTTACAGAGAGGCAGGAGTTTTGCCTTTAAATGAACATAGGATGCTCTGTGCTTGTAGCTACTCAGCACGAGCAAGAACAGTCCCTAACTCAGTTACTTCTGAACTTGATGAAAGCACCTACGTTTCTAGAGAGATACGGAATAAAAAAGCATATACTTCATTGTCTGATTATGTATCTCCTCTTTTACATGCATGCAACTTTTCGCTTGACAACATTGTTAAAATGACCAAATACCCATTCCCCCTTTGGTTGATGAAGCAAGCAGATTTTTTCTATTCCTATGGTAATATTACTAAAAATGAGAATCCACTTTTGCTTGCTTCTCTTGTTAAAGAATTGATTTACACTGAATATGAATCTTATCTGCATATTTTCACTGATGGTTCAGTTTCGTGTACTTCTGAGGTTGGTGCTGCTTTCGTGATACCTTCCCTTAACATTGAAAAAAGATTTCATATTACCAAAGGTTGTTCTATTTTCACTGCTGAGTTATTTGCTCTTATGAAAGCTATTAATTTCATTCTTGATGTGCAAGTCTTACCAGAAAGAATACTGATTTTGTCAGATTCCAAGTCTGCTTTAACGGCTTTACACCTTCAAAATACATCAAGTCGTCCTGATCTCGTCAGTGAAATTTTATTTTCAATTCACCAGTTAATGATGCGAGGTTCCAAAATAACATTATTATGGGTACCCGGTCACTGCGATCTTCGAGGGAATGAACTGGCTGATACCTGTGCAAAAGAGGCTTCAATGTGCAAATCGAATACAGTTTTATGTGATATTCCTTATTCGGTTCTTGAAATAAACAATATTCTGACAAAAGCACTCTGGGACCAGAGAAGAACACAGTACATTGAAGCTGCCATTCAGAAGAACAGATGGGATCTTTCTGCCCCGGCAGTCATTGTATAAGTCCGCCAGGTTCTATTCCGAATCGAAATTTATTGCACAGAATACGGGTGGATTGTTGGTTTGGCAGGTTTTTAAAACCATCTCCTTTGTGTGTCTGTGGTCAAAACCTTAATGTATCTCATTTTTTACTTGAATGTTCATTAACAAAAGCGTATTTTCAATGTCTTCATGATAAAATTTTGTCTAAAAATCTACCTTTAACATTGCATAGTGTTTTTTGTCCCAACCCAGAAAATGGGTGGAGGCTAGCCAATTTGGCTGTAAATCTGATCAAGTCTCATCCACTTGGCAGATTTTTCTAACGGATTTTTTTTTTTTTTTTTTTTTTAAATGTTTGTTTCTTTTTTGGTTTAGTGGTCTGATGTACACGTAGAGCAAAGAATTTGTTACATGACATAGCTGTCCGACTCTCACGTGTACTAGGTCGCATTATTCCATTTACGAAACTTTTGCACAGGTTGTGCGCGCAGCAGAGAGAGAGAGAGAGGGGAGGGGGGAGGGAGAGAGGGAGAACTTCGTTTTGTTTATATGTGAGAGCATGTTGTGCGTACGTCTATACGTTTTTTGTGTGGATATGTTTTGAGTGTGTGTAGGGGAGGTGGCAGTTTGTGTGTATGTATGTGTGTGTGTGTGTGTGTGTGTGTGGCGCGCGCGCGCGCGCGTGCGAGAGAGAGAGTTTTGGTTTTTATTTGTTTGTCTGTGAGTGAATATATGTGCGTGCTCGCATACACGTGAGTAGGGGGGAGGGGAAGCGTGGTTTTTGTGAGTGTGCGTGTGTGTGAGTGTGTGTCTGTGAGAGAGAGAGAGAGAGAGAGAGAGAGAGAGAGAGGTGTGTGTGTGTGTGATTGGATGGTGTGTGTTTTTGTGTGCATGTGTTTGGGGGGGGGGGGGGGTCTTTCCTTTTTTTTTATGGTGTTCTGGGGAGAGAGAGAGAGAGAGAGATTGTTGATTTTCAGTACAGTTAAGATGTAATTTGCTTTATTGTTACAATTTCTGAATTTTTATTATGTTACTTAGAAATGTTAAATGTTTCCTTGTTAATTTTCCTTTATGATTTTTATGTCATTCAGATGTTATTTGTATTATTTTCGTTACCTCATTAATTCATTAAGGTTTTTCTTTTTAAAATGTCAGTACAACACTATGTTAATCTGACAGTAAATGGTTTCAGTCAGTCAGTCAGTCTGTCTCTCTCTGTCCTGTCTTGCATTCTCCCCCCCCCCCCCCCCCCCCATCATTTTCTTCCACCCCCTCTCCGTTGCTTTGATTCTCTCTCTCTCCCTCTTTCTCGCTCTCTCCCACACACATGCTCATGTGTGTGTGTGTGTGTGTGTGTGTGTGTGTGTGTGTGTGTAAAAACTCAGCATGTTAACAAACACAGCATAAAAAAGCATGAAACATGCAAACCAAAATCTGTTCATGTTTATGTGGAACTTAAGCATGTTACAATCATAGCAACAACAACAAAAAATGCATAAAACATGCAAATCAAAATCTGTTTATGTTTATGTGGAAATTAAGCATGTTAAAATCACAGCACAAAAAAAACAAAAAAAGCATGAAACACGCAAAGCAAATTGTGTTGGCTAGTAGTGTGTGTTTACGTCTGCGTCTGGTGAATGGGCTTGACAACATTTTGAGGACAGCAAACAGCGACCGTAAGTACTACCGTAAGTATTACACCTGCATCACTGTAAGGAATCTCTCTTTCTCTCTCTCTCTCTGTTTTGCCCTCTCTCTCTGTCTCTCTCTCTTTCTGTGTCTGTCTGTCTGTTACTGTCTCTCTCTCTCATTCAAAAGCTGCTACCAAGATTACTTATTTAAGCTATTATAATAATTCCATTTGCTTATTGTTCATGTAAATGGCATATATCTGCAATGTATTCAGTTACCCAGATGATGACCCCTCTCTCTCTCATGTCTCTTTCTCTTTCTCTCTCACTCTCTCGTCTCTTTCTCTTCTCTCTCTCTCTCTCCCTCTTTCTCTCTCTCTGTCTCTCTCTCTTCTCCTCTTCTCCTCTTTCTCTCTCTCTCTTTCAGTTGTACTTATATGTACAAGTAGGTAAGTGTACATGTATATGTGTACGTATATATATAGATATTATGTCTTTATTTATATAATGTACTCTGCCTCCTTTGTTTTTATTTTGTTTATTGCATCCCAATCCTTTCTTTATTAATATTATTTATTGTATTGTCATAGCTGATATTATTGTTAACATACTCTTACTGCCCTTTCTTGGCCTTTGTTTAATTTGTGATGTGGTTTGCTTTGTTTTTGAGGACCTGATGAAAAAACGTATTGAAATGCTTATTCAGTTATCCTCATTAAAGATTTCAGATTTCAGATTTCTCTCTCTCTCTCTCTGCCCAGCAGTACGGTAATGGTAATGTTGTTAATAGCCCAGCTGACCACAAAGGGCCATATCAGGGCTGACTAAGCATACAGTACAAGTAGTCAGTGGCCTAGTTTCTCTTGACTCTGGGGAAACCAGCAGTACACGTTCGTTCAGCATAGCGTGTACCTCAACTCACTAGCAGAGAAGCTGGGAAGGAATGTGCGGGCGATGCGAGAGGGACCGGACCGGGGTGGGGGGAGGGGAGTGTTCCTGCTGGGAAGGGAGAGTGGGCACTCAAATTAAAAATAGGCGGACCTGCTTCGCCGGCTAAGAGGTGATATTTGTGAATGCTGTGCTCTGGGCTGTGATCTGACCCACAGACTGTTGCTAAACATGACAGTAATGACCCCTGCACCGTGATCTGACCTACAGACTGTTGTGAAACATGACAGTAATGACGCCTGCACCGTGATCTGACCTACAGACTGTTGTGGAACATGACAGTAATGACCCCTGCACTGTGATCTGACCTACAGACTGTTGTGAAACATGACAGTAATGATCCCTGCACTATGATCTGACCTACAGACTGTTGTGAAACATGACAGTAATGATCCCTGCACTATGGTCTGACCTACAGACTGTTGTGACACATGACAGTAATAACCCCTGCACTATGATCTGACCTACAGACTGTTGTGAAACATGACAGTAATAACCCCCTGCGCTATGTCTGATCTGACCTACAGACTGTTGTGAAAAAAGACAGTAATGACCCCCCAAACTATGGTCTGACCTACAGACTGTTGTGAAACATGACTAATGACCCCGTCCACTGAGATCTGACCTACAGACTGTTGTGAAACATGACAGTAATGTTCCTGCACTATGACCTGATCTGACCTACAGACTGTTGTCAAACATGACAGTAGTGACCATGACCTATGATCTGATCTGACCTACAGACTGTTGTGAAACATGACAGTAATGACCCCCCAAACTATGGTCTGACCTACAGACTGTTGTGAAACATGACAGTAATGATCCCTGCACTATGATCTGACCTACAGACTGTTGTGAAACATGATAGTAATGACCCCCAAACTATGGTCTGACCTACAGACTGTTGTGAAACATGATAGTAATGACCCCTGCACTATGATCTGACCTACAGACTGTTGTGAAACATGACAGTAATGACCCCCCAAACTATGATCTGACCTACAGACTGTTGTGAAACATGACAGTAATGACCCCCTGCACTATGATCTGACAGGTCTACAGACTGTTGTGAAACATGACAGTAATGATCCCTGCACTGTATCTGACCTACAGACTGTTGTGAAACATGACAGTAATGATCCCTGCACTATGATCTGACCTACAGACTGTTGTGAAACATGACAGTAATGACCCTCTGCACTATGATCTGACCTACAGACTGTTGTGAAACATGACAGTAATGATCCCTGCACTATGATCTGACCTACAGACTGTTGTGAAACATGACAGTAATGACCCTCTGCACTATGATCTGACCTACAGACTGTTGTGAAACATGACAGTAATGTCCCTGCACTATGATCTGACCTACAGACTGTTGTGAAACATGACAGTAATGACTCTGCACTATGGTCTGACCTACAGACTGTTGTGAAACATGACAGTAATGACCCTCTGCACTATGGTCTGACCTACAGACTGTTGTGAAACATGACAGTAATGACTCTGCACTATGGTCTGACCTACAGACTGTTGTGAAACATGACAGTAATGACTCTGCACTATGATCTGACCTACAGACTGTTGTGAAACATGACAGTAATGACCCCCCAAACTATGACTGACTAAGACTGTTGTGAAATACAGTAATGACCTGCACTATGGTGCCCTACAGATGTTGTGAAACATGACAGTAATGACCCTCTGCACTATGGTCTGACCTACAGACTGTTGTGAAACATGACAGTAATGACCCTCTGCACTATGGTCTGACCTACAGACTGTTGTGACACATGACAGTAATGACCCTCTGCACTATGGTCTGACCTACAGACTGTTGTGACACATGACAGTAATGACCCTCTGCACTATGGTCTGACCTACAGACTGTTGTGACACATGACAGTAATGACCAGCTGGAATGAACACAACTTTCCAGGAAGTTATCACTGTTTAATTGGATAGCAAATCAGCAGATAGCAAATCAGCAGATAGCAAATCAGCAGGAACAAGGCAGTTTCACAGCTAATGATATCATGTTCTGTCTATTTGCAAGGTAACATGCCATGGCATGCACTTGATTTACCATTCAGATGTTAGGCATTCCAATACTGCTGCAATAATTCATTTGAACTGAAATGTATCGTTTAAAGAAAAACAAGATTTCCTTGCATCCTTGTTCATTTGAAATGCTTGCAATATACCATGAAACAGAAACACAGTGGACCTCCAATCATGGTCAAATCCAGGATATCCTAAAAGGTTTATGAGGAGTTCTCAATTCCTTCCGTCCTCACACACACACACACACACACACACACACACACACACATACACACACACACACACATACACACACATACACACACACACACACACACACACATAGCCCTCACTGATTACTGACTCACATTGTTCCTCAAAACCATGGCAGCATGCAGCAGTTTGGTCAACTTGGGTTCAGGGCTGTCCGCAGCTGTCACAAACAAGCTCTGGTACACATCACACCAAAACATTTCACACACATACACACACTCACTCATATACACACACAGAGCTATCAACTAATACAATGGAAGTCAATGAGCTGCAAAGACTGACCACAGACTGGTGTAGTACTAGTAGAATCCAGGCTGCAACCCTTGACCTTGTTCTTGCTGGGGAAATGGAGGGTAGGGGTGTGTGGGGGATTCCATGCCAGCCTTGTTACGTTTTCCACCCATATGTCTTTGTCTTTTATTCTTGTTTCTGTCTCCTGCAGCTGGTCTTTGCCTTGTAGATGTAAGTGGCATGCCTCGCACATCACTCATGCCCCTCTTCTGATATCTCTTTGCACAGAAAACAGTTCCATGGCATTTCTTTTCCTACACAACAGTACAACAACTACACAAAGGTGCCTAGACTGGGGGATGGAGTCAGTTCATGGGGGATTTTTTCCAGGGGAAGTTATAGTTGGAACAGATCAAAAGAGTAGCTGCGAGAATCACTCTCCATAAAACCGTAAGTTTGTTTGTTTTATCGACCACCTTCTGTCATGGTTAGTCATTAGGGCATTGTCAGTGTGATCAATAACTTCCTTGCCCTTGTTTGCCTGAAGATGGTTATAAGAGCGACAGGACAAAACAGCAAAGATTTGTGGATAAGTAGGGCAACGCCACCCGTTAATCCCAACGTAAAAGGTTGTGCAGGTTTCGAAGGAATATTGAAGCCAGAAAGAGCAAAGGTCTTCTGGCTTTGAATTTTCGTTTTATGAAGAGATACCACCTGAGATTTAAGAATATGGCACAAAAGCTGCAGCTCCTCAAAGTTAGAGTTTAAAGCATGGATATTCCAATGGACTAATGTACTATCCACAGTGCAGAGGACAAATAGGAGAGAAATCAGTTCATCTCCAAGTCATCATCTGCATCTAATGCAGCAAATCTATTTTGAAGAGGGACTGGTTTGTTTGGCTCTCTAGACCCACTGGCAGACTTGCCTGAAGGCAGAGATGGCTTAGGATGAGGAGACGGTGGAGGTGGCCTTTTCATTTCTACCATCTATACTCTTCGATGGGCTCCCTTGCCTGCATGGGCTCTGCTCTCGACATGTCGAGGCAGGATTGCTTGTTTTTTGTTCTGTCCAGCAGCAGATGGTTCAGACTGCTGGGCAGTCTGAAAAGTGGCGGATTTAGTGCTCCCACCAGAGATATCCACTTTGGGTCGGGAGGTGATGGCTTTGTGTCCATCGGGGCCAGTTCCTTTCTCTTGCACTATTTTTGAGAAATGAAAAGCATCAGTTTGACAGGAAAGTAAGCACATCAAAACTTTCTTCACAGCTGAAGCGTACGAAGAGACAGAAGTGGAGTGACTGCCAAGGACCTGTTTCCATGCTTCAAAAAAATGAAATATTATTTTCAGTTTTCACTTTCTGAATGTTTGCTTCCTGTATCCAAACTGGGCAGTTGCATGATGAGGAGGGGTGGTCACCAGTGCAGTTTGCACAATTGGCCAAATCTTTACACAGGGGTTGCTCCGCAGCAAACACCACACATCTCCTCCCCAGAACAGTAATTTCTAACATGTCCACATTTCTGGCACTTAAAATACCCCATCACAGATGGAATGTAGTTGAACATGGACAGCTGCATGACAACTTTAATGACTTGTGGCAACGAAGGGGTAAAAAAACATCAGAAAGAGTGTTGGTGAGCACTCTTTCTGTTCCTTTCCGGACTGTGACCCCACGCATATCTATGACTCCTTAGTTTTGATGCAAGTTCTGTTTCTATTTCCATCTCCCAGACGCCTCTGAGATACCAGCACCGGATGACTCCCTTGGATGTGTTCAACTGTCTATGAAGGGTTACCCTGATCTCCTTGTCCACTAGTTTCCTGGCACTCAGCAGCTGTTCTGACTGTCGCTTCGACTAGCACTGGAAGAGGAAGGAACCATTCCGAAGTCTCTTCACTGACCAAGGATTACCTGCAATCCCCTGGAAACCTTTCTGAATAGCAAATGGACTCAGTGCAGAAACAGGTTTCTCCTGTTCTGTTCCTTCAGCTACCAACCACAAAGTCCCAAAACCTGTCATTTTCCCCTTTTCTGTGTCCAAAATACTGCCCATTTCTGATTCATGGGACACTCTTCTTGAATTTGAATGTACTTTTTGTATTTTGGGGGGAGAAATTTGTGGTGAAGAAGCCATTTTTTTCCTATTCTCCCTTACCCACCCATCATGGAGGCTTCGGGTGGGACATATGATAAACAGAAGTCCGCCAACCACATCCCCCTGACCATGCTGAACTCCCAGGGACAGAGAGCTGAACGCTGCAGGGTTACCTTGGCCAGCCAGGGAACTGCCTGTCTTGACCAGCCCAACGCTGGGTAACGGACTGATATACATGGACCACAGTGTGAGAGGATCTCATTCCCCTCCATCACAGGTTACACCGCACGGCAAACATGGCAGATGAAAAGATGACCACACAGAAAAGAAAAACATGGAAAAGAAGACTTGATGGGGAGAAGAAGACAGAAACGATCCATTAAGAAAGGCACACGATAGAATAGGAAAAAGGCTGGTTACTATTTGTCAGGGCCCTCACCCTGAACCTTTCTGACATGGGAGACCCCACCAAGGCATCAACTCCTACCACATTTTGCTTAAGCCAGTCAGCGACTTGGCTGTATAGACCTAGATGCATTTTCAAAACTAGCCTTCAATTCAAGTATTGATGCCTCCGCCATCATAGCCTAAGGACCTACTGGACCATGCAAGCTCTCTGACCACGGCAAGGTTAATACTATGAACACAGACCCTTGTTCTGCTCTATGTGCCCAGTTAACACTGCAGTCACAGCACTGAAATTCCCTCAAGACGCCTGATTTTGACCATTTTCAATTAATTTTCCTTAACCCTCTGCCTACCGCATTACTTTGTGCTATATGACTATGTGAATACCATGCCAAGAGAGGTAACTCCGCAATACATACACACTTGCCATAAAGAAAGTTCAATAAAAAATTTGTTTTTAACTTATCTATTCTATAAAAGTAATGAAAAAAATTCAAAGACATCCCTCCATCCAAAACAGCCATTTTTTCCTATATACAGTGAACTGGTACACGAGGAAAAAAAAAACGAACAGACTAACTCTACTTCAGTGTTCTTGGAGCTAAAACAAACAAAAAAACGAACAGACTAACTCTACTTCAGTGTTCTTGGAGCTAAAACAATTTTTCCTAAATTCACTGTACCCACAAAATGTCATGGATTAGGAGCACAGAGTGATTTTCCAAGTCTAAACAAAGTACTGAAACCTTCAGGAACAAAATAAAGTCAATGTTCTGTATGGTCTGCAGACTTAATAATCAACTTTTGTTGTGAAGGGAAAAAAAACCCCAAACTTCAACAATTTTGTTAAACCGAAGGCATCACATACAAGAAGATTTGTCTTCTAACTACTGAGCGGAAAAAGTAAAAAGAACAGATTACTGAATACTGGACTTTAGACTGTGATGGAATTCAGCAAAAATGTGCTTTTGCACAAGTGCACTGAGCAATCCACCCCCCCCCCCACCTCCCCCCGACACACACACACACCCTATGGTGATGATGTACCTCTTGTCCGTCTCCTCTTTGCTTTTTAATAAACTGGCAGTTTTTATTTTAGGCCAGAGTTTATGTTCATCCTTTTCTGCTTGCTTTTGTGCAGCAAATAAATTTGTTTCTCGTTAAAAGTCTGCCAAAAATCTTCTGAAATCAAAAGGCTAAAGGTGATGCTCCCAAGGCAAATCATGGGACGCACCCACTGACTGACCCGTTTCCTGGCTATCAAAACAAGGGAAACTTTTGGGGGGCTTCACTTCTTGTAGCCAACCACTCTAATCAACAATTAAAGAATCTCTAACAAGTTTTGTTTTTCGAATTTTCTTTTTTGGGGGGGCTGGGCCCAGCAGCAATGGGCTATTCGACATCGTCATTATCATCGCCCGAATCATTATCGATTCGGGCCTCAAAATCAGTCACCAGTCAATCTTTATTTATAACTAGGTCAAGATTGACGTCCAAATCATCTCGCTTCAAATCTTCTTCAAGAGTGTAGCCTGCAAATACCCTCTCTTCATCCATATCACTTCAGAAAATGAATTCTGCAAGTTGCATAGTTACTTCATCCGCCATTTTCCCCGAAAATCTTCGTGAAAAAAAGCCGAACTTTGAACATTCACAGCAGCGAAACTACTCCACCAGAACACATGCAACAAAAAACAACATGGCGTCCAGAAACTTCCGTACCGGAAGACTCTTCTGTCGCGATTGCATTCTGGGATATGCGATGGTGAAAGCGGAAGTCATTGACCTAGTATACAGCGGTCGATCTCGGTCGATCCGGTATTCAGATAGAGCAAATCTCGCGGTTATCTCCGTCGATCCAGTAGGCATCGGGTTAAAAGCCTAAATCCAACAGTGACTTTATTTTCATACAGTGAAATAGAGCTGTCTTTCATCTTCTTGATGATAAATATCTTTAAAAGTCAAAATAATTATTTTGTTGTTGTTTGATTGAGTTGAAAAAGACACTACGAACAACAAGCACTGATTCTGTGCTGGAGCATGTCAACATGTTGGTTGCTTTCTCTTTAAAGTTACCAATGAAATTGACAGTTAGCAGCTTGCTAATGATGTACGAAGGACTGTATCTGTATGCTGACACCACTGGTGAAACATTCTCTGGGAAATTCGGTCATAGCTATTTTTAGAAGACCGTCGCCATCATTCTCGCAACTTGTCTTGAGTGACAGATCGCTTGCCGCGAGTGTTTTCGCCCCACATTGCCACTCTAGCGGCATGTTGCAAAAAAGTTAAATTCCCCGGAAGGTACTGGTGGACTGTGGAGGACTCTCATCAATGTGTAGGGCATGGCATGATAGTACATCTGGTGGACTGTGGACTCTCACCAAAGTGTAGGGCATGGCATGATAGTACATCTGGTGGACTGTGGAGGACTATCATCAATGTGAAGGGCATGGCATGATAGTACATCTGGTGGACTGTGGACTCTCACTAAAGTGTAGGGCATGGCATGATAGTACATCTGGTGGACTGTGGAGGACTCTCACCAATGTGTAGGGCATGGCATGTTAGTACATCTGGTGGACTGTGGAGGACTCTCACCAATGTGTAGGACCTGGCATGACAGTACATCTGGTGGACTGTGGAGGACTCTCACCAATGTGTAGGGCATGGCATGATAGTACATCTGGTGGACTGTGGTGGACCCACCAATGTTTAGGGCATGGCATGATAGTACATCTGGTGGACTGTGGAGGACTCTCACCAATGTGTAGGGCACGACATGACAGTACATCTAGTGGACTGTGGACTCTCACCAATGTGTAGGGCATGACATGACAGTACATCTAGTGGACTGTGGAGGACTCTCATCAATGTGTGGGGCATGACATGACAGTAAATCTGGCAGACTGTGGAGGACTCACCAATGTGTAGGGCATGGCATGACAGTACACCTAGTTGACTGCGGAGGACTCACCAATGTGTAGGGCATGGCATGACAGTACACCTAGTTGACTGTGGAGGACTCACCAACGTGTAGGGCATGGCATGACAGTACACCTAGTTGACTGTGGAGGACTCACCAATGTGTAGGGCATGGCATGACAGTACACCTAGTTGACTGTGGAGGACTCACCAACGTGTAGGGCATGGCATGATAGTACACCTAGTTGACTGTGGAGGACTCACCAACGTGTAGGGCATGGCATGATAGTACACCTAGTTGACTGTGGAGGACTCACCAACGTGTAGGGCATGGCATGATAGTACACCTAGTTGACTGTGGAGGACTCACCAACGTGTAGGGCATGGCATGATAGTAATACCAATATCACCTCCAGTCACCCACCTGCCACAGGCGCTTGACGTTTCAGCAGACCGACGGAAGCCGTGAGGGGCAAGTTGTGAGACACAGGCACCAGTGCTGTTTCTCCATTGGCTGGCATGTAGCAGTTGATGCCTGCAACAGTCAGTGTAGTGTGACATGTAGCACTAATATCTACAATAGTCACTGTAATGTGTCATGTGGCACCTAATATCTACAACAGTCAGTGTAGTGTGTCATGTGGCACCTAATATCTACAACAGTCAGTGTAGTGTGTCATGTGGCACCTAATATCTACAACAGTCAGTGTAGTGTGTCATGTGGCACCTAATATCTACAACAGTCAGTGTAGTGTGTCATGTGGCACCTAATATCTACAACAGTCAGTGTAGTGTGTCATGTGGCACCTAATATCTACAACAGTCACTGTAGTGTGTCATGTGGCACCTAATATCTACAACAGTCAGTGCAGTGTGACATGTGGCACCTAATATCTACAAAAGCCACTGTAGTGTGTCATGTGGCACCTAATATCTACAACAGTCACTGTAGTGTGTCATGTGGCACCTAATATCTACAACAGCCACTGTAATGTGACATGTAGCACCTAACATCTGCAACAATCAGTGTAGTGTGTCATGTGGCACCTAATATCTACAATAGTCACTATAATGTGTCATGTAGCACCTAATATCTGCAACAGTCAGTATAGTGTGTCATGTGGCACCTAATATCTACAATAGCCACTGTAATGTGTCATGTAGCACCTAATATCTGCAACAGTCAGTATAGTGTGTCATGTGGCACCTAATATCTACAATAGCCACTGTAATGTGTCATGTAGCACCTAATATCTGCAACAGTCAGTATAGTGTGTCATGTAGCACCTAATATCTGCAACAGTGTAGTGTGTCATCTAACACCTAATATCTACAACAGTCATGTAGTATGTCATGTGGCACCTAATATCTACAACAGTCACTGTAATGTGTCATGTAGCACCTAATATCTGCAACAGTCAGTGTAGTGTGACATGTTGCACACTCACTTGTGTGTGTGTGTGTGTGTGTGTGTGTGTGTGTGTGTGTGTGTGTGTGTGTGCGTGCGTGCGTGCGTGTGTGCGTGCGTGCGCACGTGTATGTGCACACACGTGTGTGTGTGTGTGTGTGTGTGTGTGTGTGTGTGTGTGTCTGTGTATGTGTGGTGTGTGTGTGTGTGTGTGTGTGTCTGTGTATGTGTGTGTGTGTGTGTGTGTGTGCACAACGGTGGGCGCTTTATCACACAGAGAGAGAGAGAGAGAGAGAGAGAGCGAGAGACAGATGGGGGTGGGTAGTCAGAAAGGCATTGGTAGGAAAACAATTGTGTATCGTTGGAAACAGGGTGAGCTAGTTCCTTGGGTGGGTGGGTGATTGCATGGGGATAGGGGGTACCATGTCCACAACACATTGACAGCCGGCGACATTAAACAAGCAGCCCTGCGGCATTCCTCTGCACCCTCACATCAACCTCTTCAAAGCTGCCGACCGCGCACCTGCCCGCCTCAAAACCGTTATCACCGACAGGGACAAACGCCAGTTTAAGGCCATAGAACAAAGTGTAGCCCACACCTTGGTGGCTCTTTTCAAGTACTTAGCTTCGTGTCACTGCTCCATTACGTCACACACACACACACACACACACACACACACACACACACACACACACCACACACACCAAACAAGTGAAGGAGAAAAGGGTGGGGATGCACAGAGAGAAAGAGAGAGAGAGAGGGAGGGAGAAAGAGAGAGAGAGAGAGAGCATGTGCATACTAATCTCTGTGTGTGTGTGTGTGTGTGTGTGTGTGTGTGTGTGTGTGTGTGTGTGTGCGTGTGTGTGCGTGTGTGTGTGCATATGTACGCACACAAGTGTGTGTGTGTGTGTGTGTGTGTGTGTGTGTGTGTGTGTGTGTGTGTGTGTGTGTGTGTGTGTGTGTGTGTGTGTGTGTGTGTGTGTGTGTGTGTGTGTGCACTTGCGCCAATGGTGGGCACCTTATCACAGAGAGACAGAGACAGAGAGAGAGAGAGAGCGCCAGAGAGAGAGAGACTCACATGCGATTGAGTACTTAAATACATGATAGAGAAAGAGAGAGAGGGAGGGGGGGGGGGGGGGGTTGCCGATATACGGACTGACAGACAGAGACAGACAGACAGTGCACGACAGACAAACAGAGAGAATATGACAGGAAGATAGACAATGAGTCAGCCGGACAGACAGGCACACTCAATCTCATACAAACAGAGAGAGATAGAGAGATGGTTAGAGAGAGAGACAGAGAGAGAGAGAGACAGAGAGAGAGAGAGAGAGAGACAGAGACAGAGACAGAGAGAGAGAGACAGAGACACTACGATAGACAAGCGGACATACAAAGTGAAAATTAAAGAAACGTCACTCTCGCACTGAGACAGAAAGAGAAAGAAAGAGAGAGGAAGAGGTGGTCGGACGGATGGACAGGCAGACAGACAGACAGGCAAACAGACGGGCCGACCGACTGACAGACAAACTGAGAGAGAGAGAGAGAGACAGACAGACACAGAGAGAGAGAGAGAGAGAGAAAGGGAGGGAGGGAATGAGGGAGAGAGAGATAGAAAAGGGGAATTCACAGGCTTCCTAACATACAATTCACAACGGCAGCAGTAGACATAGATATGCAAACAAAGAAGTTCTGTAGTAGATAGTATGTTATTTTTTGCTGTTGTTGCAAACAGTTCCAATACTTAGTAAACACATGTGTGTGTGTGTGTGTGTGTGTGTGTGTGTGTGTGTGTGTGTGTGTGTGTGTGTGTGTGTGTGTGTGCATTTGTTTCATTTATTGGTTTATCCCATCCCATTCTCAACACACACGTGCGCACACATGCTTTCTCTTACGCATATTAGCACTGATGCGTGCCCATGCATGCATGCACACACAAACATACTCACATTCTCTCCCTTGCTAACAGATGCATTCAAGCACTAGCACTCATGCCAGTGCATGGAACCACCCTCCCCCTACACACATACACACACACACAGACGTGTGCGCGTGTGCTCTCTCTCACACACACACACACACACACACACACACACACACACACACCACACAGAATATAGATACAGGTTTTTGCCGTTAAGAACAAAAACATCAAAGTACAACAACAAAAAAGTTCAAGCGGTTATATGACGTAAAGGTATTACAAAAGCTTCTGTGAAAGTATTAATGTATGAAAAATTGTCTTACCTGTACTATTATTTTCTGGGAAAAAAAAGGGAGTGTTGGTGTTTCTGCAATGCTTCTTCAGTCTTTGTGAACAGGAGCAAAAGAGCGAGACTTCACATGCTTAAGTGAAGTTTTCTCATGTCAGAGTAGACTCTGGAGCTCAGCTAGGGCCCACTTTCTGCCAAACTATAAACAATTCTGACAGTGACAGCCCATCAGCTGGATACACTGGGTTTTCCCTGGATCAGTTACTTTCCTTTTCATGGTGGAATCTCACCAAAATACACTTATCTCCAGATAAGTGGTAGCTTACTCTTCCAAATCACTGGTGTTTTCTGACAGCCAGAATCCCTTCGGTCAAGATACAGGGTTCGGGCAGTCACTGTGTGTGATAAGTGCTGCTCATGCAAACTGGACAGAACATAGCAATTAGAATTAATGGGTTTTGGGGGGAAAGCTGCTTCTACATTTGGAGATAATGCGTTTTGGTTTTATCGATAACTGATCAAAAATCAATGCCATGACCAAAAAAAATTTACTGGGTGAAAGATCACATTGATATAGATAGTGCAGTGTAAAAAAAAAAAGAAAATCGACAAAAAAGTGAGATACTGGGTTCTGGCAGTCAACCCTCGATATCTACAACAGTCAGTGTAGTGTGTCATGTAGCACCTAATATCTACAACAGTCAGTGTAGTGTGTCATGCGGCACCTAATATCTACAATAGTCAGTGTAGTGTGTCATGCAGCACCTAGATCTACAATAGTCAGTGTAGTGTGTCATGCAGCACCTAATATCTACAACAGCCACTGTAGTGTGTCATGTGGCACCTAATATCTACAACAGTCACTGTAATGTGTCATGTAGCACCTAATATCTACAACAGTCAGTGAAGTGTGTCATGTAACACCTAATATCTACAACAGTCATTGTAATGTGGCTTGTAGCAGCTGATGTCTACAACAGAGTAGCACTGGTAAAACTTTTCCTTTAAGACAATATCATCAGTCTTTTCCCCTACTATCTGCCCCAATTCACCATCACCAACCATTCAATGCACTGGTCCAATGCTATCAGCCCCAATTCACCATCACCAACCATTCAAAGCTCTTTTCCCCTACTATCTGCCCCAATTCACCATCACCAACCATTCAATGCACTGGTCCAATGCTATCAGCCCCAATTCACCATCACCAACCATTCAAAGCTCTGTTCCCCCACTACCAGTCCCAGTTCACCATCACCAACCATTCAATGCTCTGTTCACCCACTATCAGCCCCAATTCACCATCACCAACCATTCAATGCACTGGTCCAATGCTATCAGCCCCAATTCACCATCACCAACCATTCAAAGCTCTGTTCCCCCACTACCAGTCCCAGTTCACCATCACCAACCATTCAATGCTCTGTTCACCCACTATCAGCCCCAATTCACCATCACCAACCATTCAATGCAGTGTTGGGAACTGTTCTGTCAAGCCACAAACCAACCACCACCAGACATTCAATGCACTGTTTACCCACTATTAGCCCCAATTCACCATCATCAATCATTCAATGCACTGGTCCAATGCTATCAGTCCCAATTTACCATCACCAACCATTCAAAGCTCTGTTCCCCCACTACCAGCCCCAATTCACCATCACCAACCAATCAATGCACTGGTCCAATGCTATCAGCCCCAATTTACCATCACCAACCATTCAAAGCTCTGTTCCCCCACTATCTGCCCCACTTCACCATCACCAACCATTCAATGCACTGGTCCAATGCTATCAGCCCCACTTCACCATCACCAACCATTCAATGCACTGGTCCAATGCTATCAGCCCCAATTCACCATCACCAACCATTCAATGCACTGGTCCCCCACTATCTGCCCCACTTCACCATCACCAACCATTCAATGCACTGGTCCAATGCTATCAGCCCCAATTCACCATCACCAACCATTCAATGCACTGTTCCCCCACTATCTGCCCCACTTCACCATCACCAACCATTCAATGCACTGGTCCAATGCTATCAGCCCCAATTCACCATCACCAACCATTCAATGCACTGTTCCCCACTATCTGCCCCACTTCACCATCACCAACCATTCAATGCACTGGTCCAATGCTATCAGCCCCAATTCACCATCACCAACCAATTAATGCAGTGTTGGGAACTGTTCTCTAAAGCCACAAACCAATCACCACCAGACACTGAATGCTGTGTTGCAGTGCTTATGGCTCTCAATCATATTCTTCATTACCCTAAGAATATCTTTCAAACATTAGTTTGCATAGATTCAAAATCAGTTTTACAAGCACTCAAATCTCTTAATCAAAAAACAAGATCAGAAATAATCTTTGAGCACAGACATGTTGTTCATCTCTTGTCGATGAGGAATCAGCGTTACGTTTTGCTGGGTACCATCTCATTGCAGAGTTGCTACAAATGAATGGGTTGATAGAGCCGCAAGAAGGGGAGCCCACAATATTGCTGGGACAGTTACAGTTGATAGCGGATTGGATTTAGAAGAAGATTTTAAAATTTTAAAGTCAACATCCTACGTTATGTTCTACAAGAGACTTAAAAACTCACATAGCCAGTACAGTCGGTACTGTATAAGTAATCAAAATAATCAAACCATCAAACTCTCTGGTTTAAATCCATCCATGTGTCATTTTAGACAAATCAGAAGTCTCGTGTACAGATTTCGCCTGAACGCCCTTCGTACTAAGTTCAGCACAAATGCAAAATGTCAATGCAGAAATCAGCGATCGGTTCCCCATGTACTTTCATGCTGTCCAAAAACAAAAGACCTTGTTTCAAAATGACTGGGAAATCAGTTCTCGATAACATCCTCATCTCTCTATGAAATACTGAAGAACAGTTCACTAACTGATATGTTTGCAGAATGTTTAATTGACAGCCCTGTTGGCATGTTCCTTTGATCAGTACTCATCACCTAATTCCATTTTTGGTACTTTTTTGGTACTTCACTACGGAAACTTCTGTTTATTATTATTGAAAAGTCACTTCTGACTATACTAAAAAGTCTCCTCGACTACAATATATCGCATCCCTTGATACGACTCGTTAAACAGCGTCCTTCGCCATCACTCGTTGTCAAGCCTCCTACTCCCACCGTTTCTTCCTCCACTCAATTGTTTCCGGTAATAACTTCCGACTCGCTATCGAAGCAACACATCTATCAAACTCATCTCTCTTTCTATTATTTTAAACGTCTGAACAACTAATTGTCTAACAAATAACTTATTGTCTAACAAATGACTAATTGTCTAACAAATGACTAATTGTCTAACAAATGACTTATTTTCCAACAAATCGTCTCGCTTTAGTGATGCAAATGAAATCAGCAGTCCAGGGAAATCTTTCCTTCTTGAAGAGTTTTCAGCAGTACTGTTGATGAAGCTCCTATCTTGGTGAGACAGTCTGCCAGTTGTCTATGAGTGCCAGACCACTTCACTTCTTTCACAATGCCTTTCTCCATCAAGTCTTTTATCCCACTGATCTCCAGCCTCAGACGTTTTTCTGTGACATGTTTTGTTGACTGCAGAGCATCATGTAAAGACTTGCAGTCGGTCATGCAGACTATAGGTAGACCATCCGTGGTTGCTTTTCCTGTTGTAATCTCCATGAACAATGTTGTAATGAATATTGCTTCATCAATTCCTTCTGCCATCGCCAGTATCTCTCCAGCCAACGTGCTTCTGACTATTCTGTGAATTTTCTTTGAACTCCAGCAAATTGGAATAATGTCTCCTTCCTCGTTTGCTAAGAAGATAATGAATCCACCTTGAGTTCCTCCGTCATTGAGATTTCCAAGCGAAGCATCAGTGTATACCATCAGTTTCAATGGTCCTGATCCCAAATGATGAAACTTCAACTCTACATGTTCTGACTTGATCCTTTTGATGACTTGATTCGCTTCTGTCAGATGTTCTACTTTTCTTTTTTTTTTTTTTTTTTTTTTTTTTTTTTTTTTTTTTTAATTTTTAAAAAATGGATTATAAACAATAAACAGAGACACAATTTGAACAGATCCAGAACTTTGCCACTGTACAATGTCCTTAAATAGCCCAGACTAGCTTTAAATCAGACATGGAGGTGGTGTGTTTTTCTCTGTCACGTCGGCATTCATCAGTCCTGAGGAGATCATGCCTCACACTACACAAAACATTATAGTTCTGTAGAAACTATGTCTTTTTGATCGCTCACATTATGACTTTCTCGAAACAAGGGTGTGAACCATTTTCAGATGCCTGAGGATAATCAAGAACCTGAAAGTTTGCTTCGGGAAAACCAAGGATTTATTTTTTTTTGTTTCACGTTTTTTTTTAATCATTTTTCAAACAATACATTACAAATGAATATCATAACATTTCAAAAAGAAAAAAAGAAGAAAGAATAAAAAAAAAAATTAAAAAAAAATGGGGGGGGGGGGCACACAAACACACACACAAAACAAAAAAACAAAAAAAAAAGGCCATTGAGCAATCAAACATCCTTGTACACAAAAGAAAAGGGGGACCGGGGTCGGGGGGGGGGGGGGGGGTTGGGGGCTGAGGGTAAGGGACAGGGGAGGTCCATTGACATTTTCATATCAAACACAAATCAAACTTGATTATATACAAATATTCAACCATTTGTTAAAACATACAGCTGAAGTAGATCTTGCTGAATGTAGTGGTTTACAGATAAAATACATATATTTTATTTTGAATTCTAACGCTGAAACCAATCGAGAACTGAACTGTACAGAAACCAAGTTTGTTTAAACTTGCACAAGTTATATTTGTAATTGCCATGTAATGCTCCAAGTAATATCTGTCACTCAGTGATACAACAAAGGTATGTACATGCAGCTGTGCATTTGGCATTTATATGCAGATGTAAAATTTTGCAAATAAAGTGATGGATTCAAAAAGAGCGTCTGTCTGTGTATTCTGCTTAACATCAAACAATACAAGTTCCTTGTCAATCATAAAATCATGACAATGTGAATATTTTCAAGTCAGCAACTGCTGGACATTCGTCCAAAATCGGTACATATTAGTATGACAGTTAAACAGCATATTGAAAAATGTCTGCTCTTCTTGCTCACAAAATTTATATAAAAAGTACAAGATGATGCAGAGACAAGAATCTCTGGGTTGAAAGTAATCCATGTTGCAATCAAAATATCTATTTCCTGAGACTATTTTAGTTTTTTAACTAACATATAACACATATTCTGTGCACAACTGTATGCGATCCTCCGGTGACTAAATCCCTCCCATACTATCCTTGGGACGAAAGAAAGGTCGAAAGTTTCCAAGAACAGCAACAGGACCAGCCAGCAAGGGTCACATCAGTACATTAGAATGGAACCTTCCACTCTATATAGAGCCATCCAAGAGTAAAAAAAAAAAAAAAAAAAAAAAAAAAAAAAAAAAGAGTAACAGGCTGAACATTGGATATTCCATGTCATCCAATCCATCTATAGGTAAGCATCATCCCAAACACAAACATGTATTATATCCACACACCCAAATATTCACATTGCACACATAGATCTCATCCCTTCCCCCCCCCACGCTCCCTCCATGCACACTCGATGAAATTGTTTGCAGACACATGGCCAGAGCTCGCCAGTGACGATACACATACGTACTCCTATGCATTAGCTCTTTTACACTCAAGTCATATTCATCCTACTGAGACCATGGCATCTACGTATGCCTCGTATATTGTGGCAAATACCTCCCTATGGCGTAAGCTTATTCTATTTAAAAAAAAAAGAAAAAAAAAGAAAGAAAAAAAAAATGAATTTAAAAAAAAAAAAAAAAAAAAATGAAGCTCTTATTTCCCTGACATATCTCCCCTCCAATGCGACACATATATACCCATAGACACAAACACACATATATATATATATACATATACATACATATACATACACACCTATGTACATATGTCGCTTATAAGAATTAAAATCCTTCAAAATTAGTAGTTATCACAATGACAATAATATTCATGGGAATCGAGATAAGCAATCAACGTACAGTGTATTTGAAATAGTTGACAATTCTTTTCACTTTCAAAGTTGTAACTTCCCCACTCACAGATCATTTACTAAAAGACCATTACTCATGTGAATCTTCAAATAAAGGTTTATAATGAATCCAGTTGTTTTCGAGTTTTTGAAGTTCAGAGTTCACTGTTGCTACGTATCTTTCTATTTGATACCGTGCCTTGAGTATTTTAATGAATACTGAAGTGAGGATCTGGCACTTTGTTATCTTGCATCTGTATATATAATTTTTAGCCAAAAGAATTATCAGATCAACCACAGTATCGCTGTTGAAGTTAAAGTCTGTACCAAATAGTACTATACTTTCTGTGAAATATAAGTTATCTACATTTGAACATTTCTCTTTCAGCAGATTTTCTAGTGTTTTCCAAAATTCATGAACATATTTGCATCTCCAGAAGACATGCTCTATAGTATCTTTCTCATTACTGCAGAAATTGCAGTTTTGATTTTGTACAACTCCTATTTCTTTCAACACTACATTAGTTCCTATTATTCTATGTACTATTCTTATCTGTAACCATTTAAGTTTTATATCTTTAATCTGCTGAATCTTTGAGAAACAACGTTTCCAAGGTATGTCTTGGTTGAGCTTTTCAGACCATTTTGTGATGCATTTTGGTTTCCGGTTATCCTTGATTAATGTTTTATAATATATCTGGGTGCCTTTTGATATAGAGCATATCCTTCCCAAAGCTGCGTTGTGCTCTGCCATATTGCGATCTTGAATAGTAAGTCCAACTTTTCTTAAATAATTCTTTATTGATGCTATACATCCCATGTATGATAGAAAGTTAATCTGTATGTTGTATCTTGATCTGAATTCATTAAATGTGAGTATTTCTCCATTATTCTTTATTAAATCAGAAATTCTGTTTACTTTTTTTTCATGCCACCCTTTAAACTTAACAGTTTTATTCCCTATTCTAATGTTATCATTATAAAGAATTGGTTCGGCTAGTACTTCCTGAGTGGTTTCTGGTTTTACTTTATAAAAAAATTGTCTATAGGAGGTGAATACATGTTGCCAAAACATATTTTCTTTATTTCTTATACACAGATAGTTTGGAGAGTACTCTTCAATGTGTTCAATAAACGAGCAATTATGCACCAACAATTCTTTCCATCTGTGTGTAGTATTTTTAATTCGTCTTACCCATGTTAGTTTTAGTGATGTGATAAATGCTTGTACATCTGGTATGTTCAGTCCTCCATCTCTTATATCCTTTACAGCTGTTTTACGGCTAATCTTGTCTTGCTTCTTGTTCCACACAAACCAAAAACATAGTCTTTGTAATTCTTTTATATATGCATCCGGAGGGTTTGGCAAAAGAAGCCAGAGATGTGTTAATTTGGACAAGATTAGCGATTTGAGTACTGCGATTCTCCCGAGAGGGGTGATAATTCTTTTTAGCCAGGTTTTGAATAATGCTTTCACTTCAATCATCTTTTCTTTGTAGTTTCTTTTTTCTATGTCTTTTAGATCATTAGTAAACCATATTCCTAGTATTTTGAATTCTTTAGGATTCCATATCATGTTTAGGTGTTGCATATATTTTATTGTGCTATTTTTATTACTCCCCAACCATATGATCTGCGTTTTTTCTTTATTCAGAAACAGTCCAGACGTTTTACCAAACTTTTCTAAAATTTGAGTTGACTTTTCAAAGGATATTCTGTCTCCACTATTCATTAGTTGAGTATCATCTGCAAACTGTGATATTTTATATTCACTCTCACCTATTTGGATTCCTTTTATGTTTTTTTCTTCTTTGATCATAATAGATAATATTTCTGCACATAGTACAAAAATGTATGGTGACATTGGGTCGCCTTGACGACACCCTCTCTCTATATAAAACCATGGTGTGCTTTGTCCATTGGCAAAAACTATTGATTTAATATTTTTATAAAAAACACTAATCCATCTGCACATATCCTTGCCAAGTCCAAAGGCTTTTAATACTTTGAACATAAAATTCCAATCTAATGAGTCAAACGCTTTTTCAAAATCTAGATTTATCAACATTCCTGGTTTGTGTTGTGTGTTCAGTTGATTGATTATATCATAAATGAGTCTGATATTGTTTCCCATGTATCTGTTTGGAATAAATCCGGTCTGATCTTCGCTAATTACAGTTGGGAGTATTCTTTTTAATCTATTTGCTATGCATGTTGATCCTATTTTATAGATAACATTTAACAAGGAAATAGGTCTCCAGTTCTTAATGTGTTCTTTGGGTTTACCTGGTTTTGGTATACAGATAATTATACCTTCTTTCTGTACATTAGAAAGCTCTCCCTCTTTAAAACTCTCATTCAAGGCTCTTACAACTAGAAAGCCAATCTGTTTCCAAAAGAACTTAAAAAACTCAGCTCCAAACCCATCTGTTCCTGGGCTTTTTCCATCCTTCATGTTTTTCAATGCCGTGCCTGCTTCCTCCAGTGTTATTTTACCTTCTAAAGATCTACTTTCTTCCATTGTTATTTTTGGTACCTCTTTAACTAAATCTTCAATA
Organism: Conus canariensis; assembly: GCA_033310375.1. Lineage (NCBI taxonomy): Eukaryota > Metazoa > Mollusca > Gastropoda > Neogastropoda > Conidae > Conus > Conus canariensis. The sequence goes on from CM065731.1 coordinate 15,135,698, forward strand.
TTGAGTTGTTCCAAATCTCTTTTTTTATATAATTTTTCATAGAAGTCTTTAACTTCTTCTTTTATTCCATCTGTATGTTCTATTATTTTCCCTTGACTGTTTATCAGTTTTGTTATTTGCTTTCTAACAAAGTTACGTTTTTCAAGATTACAGAAATACTTTGTAATTTTTTCTCCTTCTGCTACCCATCTTGCTTTAGATCTTAGTAGTACCCCATTCATGATTTTTTCTCTTAACAAAGTCAACTCCTGATTGTATTCTTCAAGTACCTTCCTGTCTTGTTCTGTTTTGTGTTCTTTTTTCTCAATTTCTTTTATGTCATGTGTCAATTTTTCTTCTTTCTGCTTTGATTCTCTTTTTTTTCATTGTTGCATATGAAATTGTTTTTGTTCTAATTTTCATCAGCAAAAAGTCCAGAAAGGTCCTATCAGATACTTTAAATTTTATTTCTGAGTTACCTTCATCTTTAGTTTGGTTGGGTTCTTCCTGGGTTTCTGTATATTCTTTTATTATGTTTTGTATTTCTTCATTAATTTCATCAACATATTTTTTATCTTTAAGTAGGGAGGTATTAAACTTCCAAAAAGTATTTTGTTTGACATCTTTTCCAAATTTAAGTTTTAGAGTTATTAATGAATGATCAGTTCTATAGCCTGGAATTATATCTGTATCATCAAAGTACCATATCAGGTAATCCGATAGTAGAAAGAAATCTATTCTACTTTGCTGAAAGGGGGTTGGTCTTCTCCATGTATATCTCCTACTGTCTGGATTGTTCTCTCTCCATATATCTGTTAAAACAAGCTCTGACATCATTTCTTCTACTGCTTTCTTAGCTTTGGGGTTATTAACATGTTTATAGTTAAAACAATCTATTTCCTGTTCTAAGGCAATATTAAAGTCTCCAACTATTATAACATTGTTGTTTTTGTATCTTTTTATTCTCTGTATTAGATCTTCATAAAACATAGGGTCATCTTTATTGGGACCATATACACTTACTAATAATAGTTCTTTTTCCATAGCTGTAAAGGATATAATAATGAAATTACCATTTATATCTGATTCAACTTTATTGATCTTAAATTCAAGGTTATTATTAAATAGCACTGCTATTCCCCTGGCATTTGAAGTAAGTGAAGAAAAGACACAAGTATATCCCCATTCTGATTGTATATAGTTTTCCATTTGTTTTTCAAAATGTGTGTCTTGTAGACAGTAGATAGAATAATTTTTTTTCCTCAAATAGTGAAAGACATCTCTCCTTTTCTGTTTATTTCCAAGCCCCTGACAGTTTAATGAAGAAATTGTTATTATATTGTTACTACTTGTTTTTTGTTCCATTATGTTGTATTGTTAGTCTGCTTACTAATCAAATGTTCCTTTAGACTCGCTAAGAACATTTTAAACTTCTGGCTATTTTCATTATATTTAAGAACTGAACATTCATAACAGTGTAACACCCATGTTGGTCTCTTATAACATCATGTATCTTATACTCAAAGCTATTATTAAGAAGAACAGCCACACCATTTTTGATAGTTTCCGTACCACACAGCCATACATTATATCCCCAGCTGGCTCGGGTAAAATTCTCAGAGCCTTCAGAAGCTACCTCAGCCTCAACCTTCCAATGTAATAATAAGCAAGTTTTCACACCCATCATTAATATCAACATCTTATAAATGCACAAATAAAGTGTACATGACCCAGTTACAATCTCACTCTCACACACACACCCACCACCTTGATATGAAGAAAATGAAAAGGTAATGTACAACATAAAGACCAACTTACAAAGCAATGACATAAAACTAAACACACACACACACACACACACACACACCAACCTGTTATATAAGGGTCCACCACCCTACTCCAAACGAGCATGGAAGCGTACTACTACTACAACTACAATATCTAGCGCGATGGGGGAAAAAAAAAAAAAAAAAAAAAAAAAAAAAAAAAAACCCGCCGTCGAACAACATGTTATAGTCATCTTGTATGACTAACACGTGATCAAATACTTACTATCCCGTGATCAAATACTTACTATCCCTTCGTACAATCACATTATCTGTGAGCAAAGACCTAATACTAACATATGGAAGGAAAGAAAAAAACAACAACAACAACAACAACAACAAAAAAGTACCACAAGACTGCGTTTTCTTTCCTTACTTTTGCCCCCCAACTACCCTTAACGCAAGGACTGCTCCCCCGACTTGCCAATCTCAAAAGACCTTCACCCCCAGATGTAAACAAACAAAGTCAAGTGGGGGAAAAACAAAACAAAACAAAAAACCGCCAAGGTCATTACAAGAAAGGCTCACAGATACAGAAATTACATCAAGTGGCTTCTAAATTACAAACCTTTAAGAATTCTCAACCCTTCACACTTACGATTTTGAACAGAAAACAATCGCACGCTGGTTAAATTAATTTGGTCTACTTACAGTTCGAGCAGGCGACACAATGACAAAGCAAAGGTGAAAGTGACGGCGTGACACACAAAAGAAGAAAGAAACAAATCTAACGCAGTTCCCTAAATTCGGCAAGAGATTTCACAGTCGAGATTCGTCCGGTCACCGTCTTCACCACCACTGCACCGTTCTTCGTCCACGCCTGCTGGCAAATGTCCCTCTCGTTCCGCACTGAACATAGCAGCTGATAGGCGCGTGGGGTCAGATCTTCCACCATAGTGACCCCGGTTCCTTTCAACTTCTTGCGCGCGTAGAGCACGGAGTCCCTAACCCGACGGGAGACAAAACGAACAATAATCCGCGGCAAGAGTTTTTGGAAGCACTGGAACCCTGTTTGGAGCCGACCCTATGCACTGCCTCAAAGTCTTCTCTCTTCACCTCGACGTTCAGTTTCCGGTTGAACAGAGAAAGCACCTTCTCCTCGCACTGTACCCCCGTCTCGACGGCCCCGCTCTCCCCTTCCTGCACCCCGTAGATGCGCAGGTTGTTCCTCCGTACGTATGCGGAAACGTCCTCGGAACGACGATCGGCCAGCTCTGCAAGGTGCCGTATTTCAGCTAGCTGGGTGGCCGTCTGCTGCTCTCGCTTCCGGGCGTCGGTCAGCTCTCGACGAAGCTTATCGTTCTCAGTCTGGACTGAGAACAGGGCAGCCTTCAGTTCCTCCACCGTCAGAGCCAGCTTGGCAAGTTCAGCCCCGTTGGCGCAGAGTTTTGCCATCAGATCGGCATTCGTACATTGTTGGGGTTCTTCTTGCCGGTGAGAATCGCGAGTAGGGGAGAAAACAACGTCCAACTCGTTTGACTGGTTTGGGAGTGAGTCGTTCCCCTTGTCCTCCATTTTGTTCTCTCGCGGTTGAAAAACAAATTTCGAAAGAGTCTCTTTCACTGGCCCGGACAGTGGTGTACTAGTTTCCACCTTCTGTTTTTTCGGGGTGTCTTTGCTACTGTTAACACTCGAGTTGTTGGAGGAACTAGAGCCTGAAACTGCACCAGCTTGCGTACGCTGCTTTCTCCTCTTATGGCGGGCCATAACACTGCACACTGTCAACAACACTGACAGTCATTTCAGCGCCGATTTCTCCACATCACGCTCACCAAAAGTTCCAAAAACTCGGATGGAGGTGGGCAGTAGATACGCTGTTAACTTCGTGGCATTCTTGGTGTCCGATCGTTAGTTTAATTAACTAAAATAAGTTAATCAAGTGCATAGCTGTCAAAAAGACGTCCGACACATCCGGTTAACAGTGTTCACCCCCGATGTTCTACTTTTCCATCTTTGATATTTGAAGCAAGCTGACAAGCATCGGATGACACATCAGGACGACTTTGTCGAGCTGTCCATAGAATCTGTCCAACTTTTGATCTGTAAGCCTGTTTCTCATGTGCTGTCATGTCATCCTGTTTTTGTTGAGTTCTTTTCTTTTCGATGGGGATCGGCTCCAAGATATCTGCATACTTGGTTTGCTGTAGAGAGACTTTGTTTCCATCAGATGACAGTTCCAAGCCAGTGTACTGGAAAGCTTTGTTTTGTTCCTTTCCAACCTTGAACGTTTTTCTGATTTCATCAACAACAGTCTTTTCAAAGTGTTTTGTTCGCCCCAGATGAAGTCGTCTACATGGCATGCTAAGACACCTGTAACTTCATCTCCTTTCATCCAGAAGAAGACTGCTGGGTCAACTTTTGACATTCTTCCTCCGAGTTTCAGCAGTACATCTTTCACTCTTTTGTACCATTGCAAAGAAGCATCATTCAGTCCGTATACGCATTTTTGCAGATGCCACAACTTTCCTCTGCTATTCGCTTCATTTGGTGGTCTCACAAAAATGTCTCTGTCTATTTCTTTTCCTTGGAGAAAGGCTGTTTTGATGTCCATAGAGCATGGAGTCCACTTTCTTTGTGCAAAGACAAGAGAGGATCACTTTCAATGATTCACTTGTGCAAGTAGGCGAATCCTTCTGCATTTCTTCATTTCCAATTTCTTCAAACCCTCTTGCTACAAGTCTAGCCTTTGTTTTTACTCCGTCCTTGTTTCTTTGAGTGTACAGATCCATCTGGTGGAAACACATCTTTGTCCACTGTCCTCTATTTCAGTGTACACGTGATTCTTTTTCCAACTTTCAAGTTCTTCTTTCTTTGCATTTTCAAAAGAAACTTCATCCATGATCATAACAGTTTCATCTGAATTTGTAGTTGGTGTAGGTTCTGTATTTGACAGTACAAGTCCACTGACTTTTGTCAAATCCACAGACATTCTTTCACCCTCATATTCTTCTGGTTCCAAACACTGAATATTGTACCAGTTCTTATTTCTCCCTGTTGCTTTTCCAGCTTTGCTCAGCACCTTTGCTGATATTTTTGTTCCAGTGTCCACATGATCATATGCAATGATCTGTCCTGGTTCAATTCTTGCTGGATCAATTCTAGTAGCCATCTCTGTGTCATGTGGATGATGTTCTTCATCTTCTTCCAAGATTTCTGATTCAGTGTCTAGATCTGACGTTGATTCAGGAATACTTTCTTCACTGTGCGAGATTTCTTCATTTTTAGATCCAGTATCACTTCGATGTTGCTGACAATCATGTGCAGCCTCACTCGCCAGTTGAGAGTCTTTCCTTGCCATCTTCTCCTGCTCTAGATCACCTTTGACCTTTTGTAGTCTGCTTTGGTGAACACGAATCAAAGTTCCACCATGACGCACAAAGATCACGCTCCTATCTTGTCCAATGACGGTTCCCGGTCCTTTCCATTCATGACCATCAGGTCGCTTGTAGTACACTCTGTCTCCCATCTGGTACTGACCTGACCATGGTCGAAACTGTTTCCTCAAGGCTCTTCTGATTTTCTCTGAGCTTTCTGCTTCTGTGAAAGCTTTCCTTGTAGCATGCAAACTTGCGATATGCTCTCCGACTGTCCTACTTCTGGTGATTCCCTCCAAAGCAGGTAGTTCATCTGTGAGTGTGGATGGAAAATTTGGATTCTTCCCAAAGACCAGCTGATATGGGCTGAAACCATGTGTGTTCACCATGGAGTTTTTCGCTGCCAAAGCCCAACACAAAGCAGTCTCAAAATCCGTGTCTTCCTTGTCTGTCCTGACTTTCTGCATGATGTTTGTCAGCGTCTGATTGTGTCTCTCAAACAAACCATTGCTCCATGGACTATATGCAGCAGTAGTTTTGACTTCGATGTTGAAGTTTTCACATATGTCCCTGAATTCCTCATTGTTGAACTCTGAACCATTATCACTGAGTACAACTTTTGGTGGGCCATGTATTGCAATCCAGTGCTTCATGAAGCTGTCAACAATGACAGAAGCCCGTTTGCTCCTGATGATTACTGCAGCACTGAATCTTGTGTATTCATCAATCATGTGGAAGTACCAGACATTTCTATCCAATTCATGCAGATCCACAGCCACTGTGTGATTATAGTCTTCTGCTAAGGGCATCCCTACCACTGGCTTTGGTGGGGTCTTCTTGTGACGTGCACACACATCACATTTTTCAACAATTTCTGTCATATCTCTGTACACTTCTGGATCCTTTATCCCGGCATTTTGCATCAGTTTCTTCAGGTTTGCAGTAGAGACATGTCCAAATTGCTTGTGAAGCTTCAAAATAGTCTGCTTCTTTTCACTTTCATGCAGTTTTCCTTCCAGCAACAGGATTTCACTCTCCTCACCGTTTTTTGTTTCCTGTTTGCCACAAATGTCGATGCAGTAATGCCCTGTTGATGTGTAGTTCAACTCCACTGGTTGATGAAACATAGTAGCCTTATCATTGCACATGTCCAACACAGCCTCTGCTCTTTTGAGTGAATCCTTGCTCAACAGAAGTGGTAAGTCAATGTCCACAACTTCAGTTTCAATGGTGCACTTAGTATCACCAATTTGTGCTGGTATTGTTGCCTTCATGTAGGACTTGACTTTTGCACCATCACCAAATCTGAAAGTCTTAGCACTTGCACCAGTCTTGATTTGCTTCTTTTTCTTCTGCTCCAGCTGATCAACATATTCTTCGTACCATCTTTTTCCACACACAGTCTTGGTACATGCTGTATCAATGATTGCACATGCAAAGGACTCTGTTAAGAGTATCTCATTTTCAGGTTTGTATTCTTTTGTAAACAAAGCCAAGTTACATTCTTCTTCATTTCTTCTGCATCTGTCTTGTTTTGATGCTTGTGGGGGCAATCCTTAGCCCAGTGAAACACGCTCTCATAAATAGCACATCTGGTTCTTTTGCCACTTCTGTCTAATGGATTTGTTCCTTTTTGTTCTGCTGTTTTATGTTGTGAACCTGTTTGCTGATATCTGGAAGGTTTCTTTCTGAACTGCTGATATTTGGAACTCTTTACCAGAAATGCTTCTTCTTTTTCCTCTTTGATCTTGATTTCGTTCACTGTGCTTACTGTCGAACTGTCCCCAAATATTCTCTTCAAAGCAGATTTCATTGAAGAAAATTTTCTGTTAGACGCTGCTGTCAGAACTAATTGTCTTTCTTTCACTGACAAACCTGCATTGTCCAGCAGTTTAAATGCAAGCACTGAAACTGGATATTCCATTTTGTATTTTCTGCAAATATTGTATCTTCTTTCATACTCAATGATGAAATCGCACATTGACATGTCTTGTCCTTTCCTCAGTCTTTCAAAGTCTGAATATGCTGTGTAAGCCAAGTCAACCTCATCTTGTAGAAAAAGACTATCAAGTGCAGTCAATAAAATATCCATCCCATCTCCTGTGTTTAACCATGCAACATCGATTTCTAGTGCTTTTGCTCGTGCTTGGCCCGTTAATGACAATGTAACGGCTAGTGCTTGTTTCTCTGGCTTGACGTCCGTTACTAGTTTCCATACTTCCAGTTCGTTTTTCCACGTCTCGTAACTTGTATCCGGCCCCAGGCTCGGCGGTGTTTTATAGCTCTGTGCCATGATTTTCACAACTAGTGAACCACGAACCACGCTCTGCTACCATGAAAAGTCACTTCTGACTATACTAAAAAGTCTCCTCGACTACAATATATCGCATCCCTTGATACGACTCGTTAAACAGCGTCCTTCGCCATCGCTCGTTGTCAAGCCTCCTACTCCCACCGTTTCTTCCTCCACTCAATCGTTTCCGGTAATAACTTCCGACTCGCTATCGAAGCAACACATCTATCAATTATGTTAAATACTTTGTCAGTTAATTTCTCTCTCACTCTCGTCTCCTAATGCCTCCAAGGTGTATTTGTCCTACCTCCTCTTCTTGCTGGCAAACACACACACACACACACACACACACACACACACACATCGTTCTGTGTTCCCACACTTTATCATTAGTTATCCTTTAAGCCACAGTCCTTTAATGGCAACATAAGTTACGTTTCTTATTATTTTGACGTATCATTTGTTTTCAAATGCCGTTTTACAGCTTACTGTTAAGTTTTACTATTGTTATAAATGAAGTTAATACTATCTAGCCAAGGGCAGCATGCACGGCATGATTCCCTGCTGCCGCACGCTCGTGCACAGCGCTCAGTCCGTGCCGACATGCATATTTCACCACTTTCAATTTTTTTTTTTTTTTACGGTAGCTAGACAACAACTGACAATCTTGTGTTTGGTGTCATAGGAAAGAACAAACACTCAACTAATCGAACATAGTAATTTCAAATCATTTACTTTCAATGTGTAGAAACAACTGTGCATGAAAAACATGTCTGACAAGTAAAAAAAATTCTGTGTTTACATTCTATTCCATTCACCTACAACACCAAATCAGAAGATAAAGGGACGAAAAAAACATTCAAATCTTACCTTGCAAATCATCCAGGAATCATCATGTGAAAAAAAAAAAACTTCCATGAGTTTCTCTGGAAATATCAATACACTACACGCACTATTCTGATTCACAGTCATGTTGATATTTGGCTGATGGAGTGTTTCTTTTCACTGGATGAACAATTTAACGGGTGTAAGTTTCTAAAGTACCCTGGTACAAACACTACTGTTGATCAAAATGCAATAATACACCATAAAAATAAAAGAAAAAACTGAGAATAGCTGATCGTGACACAACTGACATACAGCGCTTGTACTTTACACACTGACTTTCAAACACTGGCTGTCGCTGCATGTTCAAACAATTCACTTTCCTTTTCTCTTTCATAGTTTTCTATCTCTCTATCATTCCCCTCATCATCAGATCCACTTTGTAATATGATTTCAAGCGCTTCATTGAGCGAGAAATTGCTACCACCCCTTCACCTGACCGACAGTTTTTCTGACACAGGAAATACCAGCCGCGCATGCTTAGCAGGAAAGCCCAGCGCCGCCAGTTCCTTTGTTTCAAAGCTGCTGGGGTCAGCCAAGTTCATGATTGAGCACTAAAAGTAAGGTCTACAACTTGCTACGACATCCCCAAGACTAGTTACAGAGCTTATTTCCCTTAGAACATTTTAAGGAAAGTGTAGGAATTTTTCTATGTTCCCGTCCATCGATAGTGGCGGACACGGCAGAATGTACTGTCTATCCGTCCCCCGGCCTTAGCTGACGCGGCTGCAAGGGAAAGAAATCCTGTCTGCCACTATTGGCGGATACAGCTGGTAAAGGTTAAGAAAATATTCCCTAATACCACTAACCCCTTCACTGCCACAGTATAATAGCACATTTGAATAACTGTATGCCAAGGTTACTCAACCGGCTCAACACACATCTTGAGCAAGGTCTCCATCCTGAGAGTCAGTGTGGCTTCCGGAAAGAACACAGGACTATCGACATGGTGTTTGCTGCCAGACAGCTTCAAGAAAAGTGTCAGGAACAGAATGTCGACCTGTACTCCACCTATTTTGATCTGACCAAAGCCTTTGACACTGTCAGTAGGGAGGAGCTTTGGAGAATTATGGCAAAGTACGGATGCCCCAGAAAGTTCATTGCCATCGTACGCCAACTTCACGACGGCATGCTGGCCAGAGTCCAAGACAATGGCGAGACATCTAAACCATTCCCAGTCTCAAACGGAGTGAAGCAGGGTGTGTTCTTGCTCCCTCTCTGTTCAGCCTCATGTTCTCGGCTATGTTGACTGACGTCACATTCAGTGACGCGGAGATAGGCATCGTCATCAAGTACCGCACAGATGGATCAGTCTTCAATCTCAGGAGACTTCAAGCGAAAACCAAGGTCTCGACAGACACTGTCAATGACTTCCTCTTTGCAGACGACTGTGCCCTCAACGCTGTCTCAGAAGCCACAATGCAACACAGTGTTGACAAGTTCTCTGCTGCTTGCAACAACTTCGGCTTGACAATCAATACAAAAAGACTGAAGTGATGCACCAGCCAGCCCCGGGAAAGCCATACATTGAGCCAGTCATCACTATCACTGGACAGCAACTGAACGCGGTGGATAAGTTCACCTACCTAGGCAGCACTCTGTCCAGAAATGTTGTCATCGACGATGAGGTGAATGCCTGGCTCGCCAAAGCTAGTGCCGCTTTTGGCAGACTCCACAAAAACGTATGGAACAGGAGAGGCATCACCCTAGAGACCAAGATCAAGGTGTATCAGGCCATAGTTTTCACCACACTGCTCTATGGCTGTGAAACATGGACGGTTTACCAGCGTCACGCCAGGAAACTGAACCACTTCCACACCACCTGCCTCAGAAGACTCATGGGCATTAAGTGGCAAGACAGGATTCCAGACACTGAAGTCCTCACTTGTGCTGGCCTGCCTAGCATCTTCACCATCCTGATGCAGTCACAGCTTCGCTGGGCAGGTCATGTAGTTAGCATGCCAGACCATCGGCTTCCAAAGAAACTATTGTTTGGCGAACTACAACAAGGAAAACACTCTCATGGAGGCCAGAAGAAACGTTTCAAAGACAACCTTAAATCTTCCCTGAAGGCCTTCAACATCAGCCACACAACATGGGAGAAGACTGCCCAGGACAGAGACGGGTGGCGATCAGTTGTCCGCAAAGGTGCAGAAACCTGTGAAAGTAACAGAATTGCTGCAGCTGAGCAGCGCAGGATGATCAGGAAGACCAGCGCCAACAGATTTCCAACTGCCGCCACCATCCCCTGTCCATACTGTGATAGGTCTTTCCAGGCGCAGACCGGCCTGACCAGCCATCTACGCACTCACCCCCGATCCCAGGATGACTAGATGGTCTTCGTCGTCTCAACGGACAAACAACATGCCAAGGTAAAATTCAGCTTTTTGGGGTAGGTTCAGTAAAATGGTTACTGCTCACGTATTTCTTGACAGATCTCTCTGATGTTTGGCATGTTTTGTTGTTATACATTTGTCTACAATGTCCTGTCAAAATAACTCGATTATGCTGATAATTAGTGTAGCAGAAATTGACAAAATTATACAAATTTTACCAAAAATAACAGTTTCTAAGCATACACAAACACATTGCGCCAAACAAACTCAGTCAAAACACTGAAAAAGTGGTCTTCCTATTTATTCAACATCAGCACTAACACATGACATTGACAGTCATATAAATCCCAAGGAATGTTATTCTTGATGACAATCTGCTCATAATTGAGGGTACTATTTTCTAGGTAAAATGGGGCATGGCATAATTATGCTTTTTATAGTATGTTCACTAACATGTGAATTGCTCATCCTTTTTTGAGTTATTTCTCTGAATTTTTGTGAATTACTTTCTTATACCCTTCTCTACAATTTCACATCATTCTAGTTTGATTTTGTTGGTAATAATGATAGTGCACACTAATATCATGTGATAAAACAGTTTGTTTTTTTTTGTTTTCAAATTGAGAGTTTTAGAACAATTCAGCACATAAAAGCCCACTAAACACAGCAAAAATACCTTCTGGTGTTTGCTCAACAACATTACAAACACCTGGGATTCATATTGTTCTCAATAAATGTCCCTCTGTGTAATAACCTGTATGTTACTGGGGGTACCTCAATTCTACTAGAAAGGGGTATAATTTTACTATTTGGGGTAGGTTCAGTACCTCCATCACTGCTTATTTATTTATTGACATATGACTTAGATTTTATGGGTTATCTTTCCTTACACTCCAAGCCATGATGCTATATAAGAATAATTTTCTTGGCCATTAGGGCATGGACAGGGATATAATGAATGGTGGTTTTACAAAAAAAAGAACAGTTTCTGAACACATACACATGTTACAACACATAAAACCTGTAAAACACTGACAAAAACATTTGTTAGTGTTTACTCAACATCACTGTGTGGTCCAAATTGTTATACATGTAGTATAATACTTATTAGTAAATGTTCAAATTCACAACTATGTAAAAAAAAAAAAGTATGAAGAAAACAATAAACAACTGTATGTTGAAAAAGAAAAAAGAAAAAAAGAAAAACCCACACACAAATTGTATCCATTTGTTATCACATAGAACACTGTAGGAACTGTGTTAGGGTTTCTGAACATATTATACTCACATTACTGCCACGCTGTTCTACAGGAATCCAGCTCTTGCCGTACTAAACTTCATAGGCTTGGACATAATCCTCAGGTTGTCTGCATTCCCTGCTTCATAATCTTAGGGGATGGTATTCTTTTTTTTTTTTGTCTGTCCAAATTGTGGTTAAAAAAAACACACACACAGGGATTCATGTTATACTCCACTTGGTTTTCTTTCACTGATGGCATTCGGTCACAGCATCAAGATCATGAACACACGCACAGGTGAGAAAAAAAACAACACTGTAGATTGGAAAAATAAAGTTCCTGGAACTTTTCATACAGATGAACCAGAATGGGTTGAACCTTGTAGAGCCGGTCATACCCTGGATCACCTTGCACTGGCATGGCTGCATTGTCGTTGAAAGGCAGTAACTGAAGAAGAATCTGAAATACAGAATAAAAGTTTCAAGATAAGTAAGCAGACCCACAATTGGGTGCACGCACACACACACACACACACACACACACGCATATACACAAACAGCCTACACACACATACACACACACATGTACACACATACACACACACACACACACATACACACACACACACACACTATCACACACACATGAAAATAAAAACACCACAATGGTATCAAAAAAAACTGCTGTGGATGAGTGCTTCTATGTTTTACAAAAAGAACAACTGTGTATGGAAAACTTGCATACAGAAAATAAATAATGCTTACACACACACACACACACACACACACAAAATCACACACACACGCATACACACTAACAGCCCCCCCCCCCCCCCCCCCCCCGCACACACACACACACACACATGTACACAAACACACACTAACAGTATCACACACACACATGAATATAAAAACACCACAATGGTACAAAAAAACCTGCTGTGGATGAGTGCTTCTTGGTTTTACAAAATGAATAAACTTGTATGGAAAACTTGCATACAGAAATAAATAACGCTTATGCGCACATGTGTGCATATGTGTGCACACACATGCACACATACACACACACACACACACACACACACACAGAGTCCCACCTATCCATACAGTCATTATTTGCCATAATTATGTGATTTCAGTAGCAAATAGGGTAAAGGAGAGAAATATGGAAAATAAATAGTGGAGGAATGAAGAATCAAGTAGTAAAAAAACAAAAACAAAAAAAGAAAAATAGAGCTACTTGCCTGAAACTGGTTTCTGGTCATGATGGAACTGAAGACTGGAACTCTGCACAGCACCTTCTTGGACCCGTACAGTTCAATGGAAGACATGTGCACAATGCCCATCAGTAGAACCAGGCCCAGGAACTTCCTCATTTCTGCTCCATCCACTTTATCCCACTTGTTGGCCCATGATAACTCTGGAAGATTGGGGTGTGCTTCCAGAAACTGATCAGCATAAAGGTTGGTCTGAATGACCAGATGATTTATGAGGTCAGCAAAAAATAATTCCAAACAGTCAACAGGCCGAAAATTGGCACAGTTGACTTTCAGACCAGGATTCCCAGTGAAAACAACAGAAAGGTGGGGGGGCTGTGCGTCTGCTTCTCTCCCTTCTCTGATCAGCTGTTGCTGGCCATGCCCCATGCCATGCCCCCGGCCGCTTCCACGGGACCCTTGCCATCGTCCTGAGCTCTTACCACGTCCACGACCCTGTCCCCTCAAGACAGGAGGGGGTGCAGTGCTCGTTGATGGCACGGGTTCCGCTATTTTCGCTTCGTCACCCTCGCTAACGGCGCTTCTTCACTGCTGTTTTGTGCAATAAAGAATGAAGCCATGTCATCACCAGCACCTATTTCCAATAAAAGTGGATGGTGCTGATTCCCATCCATCTCCTCCTCATCGCTAGTATCAGGATCCGATCCTCAAAGGTCTTCTTCACCACTATCTTGATAATTTAGAACGTCATCTAAAACATCAAACGCAGTGTAACGCTTGAAAACGTGATGCGTCGACGAAGTGCTAGGTTGAGCTGCCATCTTGAATATGATAATCAGGTGTTACCTCTCAACTCGCAATTTGCAAATTCATATGGTCACTTGAAAGGAAAGAACCCTTTCTTTGACATCAGTAGAAGAGGTGGAAACATTTTACACGGTCGTCTCCCATTTAGATTTTTCCTCTTTCCGTGATGCAGTTACTACAGGACACACTCGTACATGGGTGTAGTGATTTTTGGTTTCCACAATGAGCAGCACTCGTAGCAGGCAGGGAACGGGTTAACGATCACACACACGCGCACACACACACACACACACACACACACACACACGCTCACACACGCACACATACACACACACCTATTCACCCATGCAGTCATACAGTCACTTTCTCCCTCCCATGTCTAATATCACTCTTAGTGAAAAGACGTTACACTGAAGAACACCAATGCTGTGTTGGTGGATCTCTCCCACTCCATAGGGTCAGCCTGTTTTCCCCCATCATCAGTAACAAACCAATCATCACAAGAAAAGAAACAGATACACCTGAAGGCGCTGGTAGGACCCAGAGAAGTACTGTGCTCAACTGCTGAACCAACCAGCTGGGAGCAATCCTGCACCACCCTTGGAAGCTTGCGCTGTGTTGACATAGGGTGCAAGTACACACAGGACATTCCATTAAGACATCAGGGGACGTAACTGCTCCATGGCAGATGCCCTTGTGTGATGGTCACGGGTCTCAAATGACAGAATCTACACAGAAGCATTCCAGTGGGTGTACCGACCCATGTATCATGACTGCAGACTCCATAGACTAAAGACACCACCGTCAAGTAAACAGCTGCATGCATCCGGCAGCCCCAGTCATAGCTGTACCGCTGACAAGTAAAACCAGAAGCGACTCCCAACACAGCCAAGCTTTCACCACATGAGGTTTGTCTCACCCTCTGAAGAGGCTCCTGAGCTTCAGTCTTTCCTGCTGTCAACAGGACTTTCCTTGTGATGGCTGGGTCTTTCTGCACCATCACTGGGCCTTACCTCAGAGTCGACCAAAAGGCTGACAAGAAAACGATACACCTGAAGGGAACAAGAGAGGTACTGTTCTCAACTGTCGAACTAACCAGCCTCGAGCAATCGTGCGCCACCCTTCGAAGCCTGTTCTGTGTAACAACTCAATCATAACCAACCATTCAATTCAGTCTTGGCAATGTCTTTCTCAGTCCATAGGGCCAGACTGTTCACCCAATATTTGTTACAATCTAATCATCAAATACCATCAGACTGAATATTTGTTCACTTGCACAACATACCCAAACCAATACCTGTGGGATAGAAGCAAGACATGAGTATAAATATGTCCACATACATAGATATTGTATCACACACACACAACACACACACACACACACACACACACACACACACACACACAGCCATGTCTGTTCAAACACTTGGGTCAAGTTCTCACCGAACTCTTTGCGAATCTTGTCGCTAAGAAAGACCATTTTCTCTGCCTCCCCATGCACCAGCAGAACATTGGCTGGGGAACTCTGGGAGATGAGCTGCATGATGCCCTTGGCATCGGCATGGGCACTGAATGACATGTACTGCACCGTCAGCTTCACATCCAGCTGCACAAGGAAAACAGATAGAGTACTGGGCATCATAGTATGGGTCATTGGGGCCACTGACCTGACACATCACATACATACACCACTGACCTGACACATTACATACATACACCACTGAATGACACATCACATACATACACCACTGTCCTAACACATCACATACATACACAACTAACCTGACACATCACATACATACACCACTGAATGACACATCACATACATACACCACTGTCCTAACACATCACATACATACACAACTAACCTGACACATCACATACATACACCACTGACCTGACACATCACATACATACACCACTGTCCTAACACATCACATACATACACAACTAACCTGACACATCACATACATACACAACTAACCTAACACATCACATACATACACAACTGAATGACACATCACATACATACACCACTGTCCTAACACATCACATACATACACAACTAACCTGACACATCACATACATACACCACTGACCTGACACATCACATACATGTATATACCACTGTCCTAACACATCACATTCATACACAACTAACCTGACACATCACATACATACACCACTGATCTGACACATCACATACACACATCACTGACCTGACACATCACAAACATACACCACTGAATGACACATCACATACATACACCACTGTCCTAACACATCACATACATACACCACTGAATGACACATCCTATACATACACCACTGTCCTGACACATCCTATACATACACTACTGACCTGACACATCACATACATACACCACTGAATGACACATCACATACATACACCACTGAATGACACATCACAAACATACACAACTAACCTGACACATCCTATACATACACTACTGACCTGACACATCACATACATACACCACTAACCTGACACATCACATACATACACCACTAACCTGACACATCACATACATACATCACTGAATGACACATCACATACATACACCACTGATCTGACACATCACATACATACAGCACTGATCTGACACATCACATACATACACCACTGATCTGACACATCACATACATACACCACTGATCTGACACATCACATACATACATCACTGAATGACACATCACATACATACACCACTGATCTGACACATCACATACATACATCACTGAATGACACATCACATACATACACCACTGTCCTGACACATCACATACATACACCACTGACTTGACACATTACATACATACACCACTGAATGACACATCACATACATACATCACTGAATGACACATCACATACATACATCACTGAATGACACATCACATACATACACCACTGAATGACACATCACATACATACACCACTGAATGACACATCACATACATACATCACTGAATGACACATCACATACATACACCACTGTCCTGACACATCACATACATACACCACTGAATGACACATCACATACATACACCACTGAATGACACATCACATACATACACCACTGAATGACACATCACATACATACATCACTGAATGACATATCACAAACATACACAACTAACCTGACACATCACATACATACACCACTGTCCTGATACATCACATGAATATACCACTGACCTGACACATCACATACATACACTACTGAAGTGACATCACATACATACACCACTGAAGTGACATCACATACATACACCACTGAAGTGACACATCACATGCATACACCACACTGAAGTGATACATCACAAACATACACCACAAGGAAAATGCCAGTGACTGTAGAAACTGCCACATGACAGCCGGGTGGAAGTCTGTGGAAAACAGTGAACGCCCAATTCCCGGGGGCTGTGGTTGGAAAAGTGAGGCTGTTGTCAACAGAGGACTTGGCCACTGGATGCCCTGAACATGTAGGATCTGACGGGATCAACTGCACATCACTGGATGCCCTGCACATGTAGGATCTGACGGGATCAACTGCACATCACTGGATGCCCTGCACATGTAGGATCTGACGGGATCAACTGCACATCACTGGATGCCCTGCACATGTAGGATCTGACGGGATCAACTGCACATCACTGGATGCCCTGCACATGTAGGATCTGACGGGATCAACTGCACATCACTGGATGCCCTGCACATGTAGGATCTGATGGGATCAACTGCACATCACTGGATGCCCTGCACATGTAGGATCTGACGGGATCAAATGCACATCACTGGATGCCCTGCACATGTAGGATCTGACGGGATCAACTGCACATCACTGGATGCCCTGCACATGTAGGATCTGACGGGATCAAACTGCACATCACTGGATGCCCTGCACATGTAGGATCCGACGGGATCAACTGCACATCACTGGATGCCCTGCACATGCAGGGTTTGACGGGATCAACTGCACATCACTGGATGCCCTGCACATGGAGGATTTGACGGGATCAACTGCACATCACTGGATGCCCTGCACATGTAGGATCTGACGGGATCAACTGCACATCACTGGATGCCCTGCACATGTAGGATCTGACGGATCAACTGCACATCACTGGATGCCCTGCACATGTAGGATCTGATGGGATCAACTGCACATCACTGGATGCCCTGCACATGCTGGATCTAACGGGATCAACTGCACACCACTAGATGCCCTGCACATGCAGGATTTGACGGGATCAACTGCACATCACTGGATGCCCTGCACATACAGGATCTGACGGGATTAACTGCACATCACGGGATGCCCTGCACATGCTGGATCTAACAGGATCAACTGCACACCACTGGATGCCTTGCACACGCTGGATCTGACGAGATCAACTGCACACCACTGGATGACCTGCACACGCTGGATATGATGGAATCCACTGCACATCACTGGATGCCCTGCACATGCTGGATCTAACAGGATCAACTGCACATCATTAGATGCCCTGCACACACTGGATCTGATGAGATCAACTGCACACCACTGGATGACCTGCACACGCTGGACCTGACGAAATCAACTGCACACCACTGAATGACCTGCACATGCTGGATATGATGGAATCCACTGCACATCACTGGATGACCTGCACACGCTGGATCTGACGAGATCAACTGCACACCACTAGATCACCTGCACATGCTGGATCTGACGGGATCAACTGCAGACCACTGGATGACCTGCACACGCTGGATCTGACGAGATCAACTGCACACCACTGGATGCCCTGCACATGCTGGATCTGACGGGATCAACCGCACACCACTGGATGCCCTGCACATGCTGGATCTGACGGGATCAACTGCACACCACTGGATGCCCTGCACATGCTGGATCTGACGGGATCAACTGCACATCACTGGATGCCCTGCACATGCTGGATCTGACGGGATCAACTGCACATCACTGGATGACCTGAAATGCAGGATCTGACAGGATCAACTGCACATCACTGGATGCCCTGCACATGCTGGATCTGACGGGATCAACTGCACATCACTGGATGCCCTGCACATGCTGGATCTGACGGGATCAACTGCACATCACTGGATGTCCTGCACACACTGGATCTGACAGGATCCACTGCACACCACTGGATGCCCTGCACACGCTGGATCTGACAGGATCCACTGCAAACCACTGGATGCCCTGCACATGCAGGATCTGACAGAATCCACTGCACATGCTGGATCTGACAGGATCCACTGCACACCACCGAATACCCTGCACATACTGGATCTGACAGGATCCATTGCACATGCTGGATCTGACAGGATCCACTGTAATAACTCACAGCAGTGCACTGCCTCCTCTGGTTGCTGCCTCATGATGAAGTAACACTGACTGTTCCACGGGTACTGTCCTTAACACTGACTGTTCCCAGTATACTGTGCTTAACACTGACTGTTCCTGAAGTACTGTGCTTAAAACTGACTGTTCCTGGAGTACTGTGCTTAACATTGACTGTTCCGGGTGTACTGGGCTTAACACTGTTCCAGGAGTACTGTCCTTAACACTGACTGTTCCAGGGGTACTTCGTTAACACTGATTGCTCCAGGGGTACTGTCCTTACCACTGACTGTTCCAGGAGTACTGTCCTTAACACTGACTGTTCCAGGAGTACTGGTCTTAACACTGACTGTTCCAGGAGCATTGTCTTTAACACTGACTGTTCCAGGGGTACTGTCCTTAACACTGACTGTTCCAGGGGTACTGTGCTTACCACTGATTGTTCCAGGAGCACTGTCCTTACCACTGACTGTTCCAGGAGTACTGTCCTTAACAATGACTGTTCCAGGAGCACTGTCCTTACCACTGATTGTTCCAGGGTTACTGTCCTTAACAATGACTGTTCCAGGGGTACTGTCCTTACCACTGACTGTTCCAGGAGCACTGTCCTTACCACTGATTGTTCCAGGAGTACTGTCCTTAACAATGACTGTTCCAGGAGTACTGTCCTTACCACTGACTGTTCCAGGAGTACTGTCCTTAACACTGATTGTTCCAGGAGTACTGATCTTAACACTGACTGTTCCAGGAGTACTGTTCTTAACACTGACTGTTCCAGGGGTACTGTCCTTAACACTGACTGTTCCAAGGGTACTGCCCTTAACACTGACTGTTCCAGGAGTACCGTCCTTAACACTGACTGTTCCAGGGGTACTGTCCTTACCACTGTCTGTTCCAGGAGCACTGTCCTTAACACTGACTGTTCCAGGAGTACTGTCCTTCACAATAACTGTTCCAGGAGTACTGTTCTTAACACTGACTGTTCCAGGAGTACTGTCCTTAACACTGACTGTTCCAGGGGTACTGTCCCTAACACTGACTGTTCCAGGAGTACTGTCCTTAACACTGACTGTTCCCGGTGTACTGTTCTTAACACTGACTGTTCCAGGAGTACTGTTCTTAAACACTGACTGTTCCCGGTGTACTGTTCTTAACACTGACTGTTCCAGGAGAACTGTTCTTAACACTGACTGTTCCAGGAGTACTGTCCTTAACACTGACTGTTCCAGGGGTACTGTCCTTAACACTGATTGTTCCAGGGGTACTGTCCTTAACACTGACTGATCCAGGGGTACTGTCCTTAACACTGACTGTTCCAGGAATACTGTCCTTAACACTGACTGTTCCAGGAGTACTGTCCTTAACACTGACTGTTCCAGGGGTACTGTTCTTAACACTGACTGTTCCAGGAGTACTGTTCTTAACACTGACTGTTCCAGGGGTACTGTCCTTAACACTGACTGTTCCAGGAGCACTGTCCTTAACACTGACTGTTCCAGGGGTACTGTCCTTAACACTGACTGTTCCAGGATAATGTTCTTAACACTGACTGTTCCAGGAGTACTGTCCTTAACACTGACTGTTCCTAGTGTACTGTCCTTAACACTGACTGTTCCCAGTGTACTGTCCTTAACACTGACTGTTCCTGGTGTACTGTCCTTAACACTGACTGTTCCAGGTAGTACTGTTCTTAACACTGACTGTTCCAGGGGTACTGTCCTTAACACTGACTGTTCCCGGTGTACTGTCCTTAACAATGACTGTTCCCGGTGTACTGTCCTTAACACTGACTGTTCCCGGTATACTGTCCTTAACACTGACTGTTCCAGAGGTAGTGTCCTTAACACTGACTGTTCCAGGGGTACTGTCCTTAACACTCACTGTTCCAGGAGTACTGTCCTTAACACTGACTGTTCCAGGGGTACTGTCCTTAACACTGACTGTTCCAGGGGTACTGTCCTTAACATTGACTGTTCCAGGGGTACTGTTCTTACCACTGACTGTTCCAGGGGTACTGTCCTTAACATTGACTGTTCCCAGTGTACTGTCCTTAACACTGACTGTTTCAAGGGTACTGTCCTTAACACTTGACTGTTCCAGGAGTACTGTCCTTAACACTGACTGTTCCAGGAGTACTGTCCTTACCACTGACTGTTCCAGGAGTACTGTCCTTAACATTGACTGTTCCAGGAGTACTGTCCTTAACACTGACTGTTCCCGGTGTACTGTCCTTAACACTGACTGTTCCAGGGGTACTGTCCTTAACACTGACTGTTCCAGGAGAACTGTCCTTAACATTGACTGTTCCCAGTGTACTGTCCTTAACACTGACTGTTCCAACTGTCCTTAACAATGACTGTTCCAGGGGTACTGTCCTTAACACTGACTGTTCCAGGAGTACTGTCCTTACCACTGACTGTTCCAGGAGTACTGTCCTTAACACTGATTGTTCCAGGGGTACTGTCCTTAACACTGACTGTTCCAGGGGTACTGTCCTTAACACTGACTGTTCCAGGGGTACTGTCCTTAACACTGACTGTTCCAGGGGTACTGTCCTTAACACTGACTGTTCCAGGGGTACTGTCCTTAACACTATTCCAGGGGTACTGTCCTTAACACTGTTTCAGGGGTACTGTCCTTAACATTGACTGTTCCAGGGGTACTGTCCTTAACATTGACTGTTCCAGGGGTACTGTCCTTACCATTGACTGTTCCTGGTGCACTGCTGGTCCTGAAACTGTGGCAGGTGTGGCTATGGGTGATCCAGAATATGCAATGGGAGCGTGGCCATGGGAGGGGGGAGGCGGGGGCGAGGGGGGGGGGGGGGTGGGGGGGAGGACAAGGAAGATAGAAAAAGAAAACAAGAAACAGACACAGAAAAAGCACACACACACACACACACACACACACACACACAGATGTTGAACTGATGTGTCTGCCCTATCCCATACAAAGACAATACAGATGGTCACTGATAGGCACACAGATCAACAGCATTCAGAGGTAACAAACAAAATTCAACTGGTCTAACCTACCGTCTGTTTATTTTCAAACTCCAGTTTCCGCACACCATTGAGAATTTTGTGTCCAACAGTCCCTGCAACACAGTACCCTGGCATGATGACCTGCACACAGAGGGGACAGTTTTTAACAGTGACACGATGACCTGCACACAGAGGGGAGTTTTTAACAGTGACACGATGACCTGCACACAGAGGGGACAGTTTTTAACAGTGACACGATGACCTGCACACAGAGGGGACAGTTTTTAACAGTGACACGATGACCTGCACACAGAGGGGACAGTTTTTAACAGTGACATGATGACCAGCACACAGAGGGGACAGCTTTTAACAGTGACATGATGACCTGCCCACAGTCGTCAGCGAAGTCGAGGTCGTCGAGCTGCGTCCAGTGTCCCCTGTATACTGTTGTTCCTGCCTGTTGTAGTAGTCTTCATGATCCAGTCAATGACCAGGAGGAAGAGGAACGGCGACAGCAGGCACCCCTGCCGAACTCCAGTCTTCACCTTGAAACTTTCAGACAGCTGGCCAGCATGGGCAGTCCTGGTAGAAAGAAACTCGTGGAGAGCGTGGCAGCAGAGAGTCCTCAGAAGAGAAGCCCCCTTCAAGCAAGTGTTTCGGCCCTTATCTCCTGACACTCTAGGGGGGTTGGGCCACACCCGGGTCATGACTCCGGATGTCCCTCTGCTGCCCTTTTTTTTTTCCCATCTTGGGACGAGCCATGACTGGGATTCGAACCCATGACCCTCTGGACATGCTCATTTTCCACTTAATGACTCATACTCTAACCACTGAGCCACTGGGACACCTGATATTTGTAGGAAGGTTAAGCCTTATGAAGTTCACTTTTGTTCCTCCTTGACCAGATCCAGCTTGAACACCTCTCTGCTGCTTCTGCCATTGCTTTCAGGGCTCTGTTTTTTTCCCTCTCTGCAACTGAGAGCTGTTTCATGAGGCTGTATGCGGACGTTCCTACAAACCCCCTAGCTCCAATTTCTGCAGTGAGGACTTTGACCTGATAGCCTTCTCTCCTCAGGCTGTTTGCCAGATCAGCATACTTTTCAGTCTTGTAGATTTGAGCTGCCTCCATTCTGTTCTCATATGGCACCGTAAGCTCGATCATGATCAGCTGCTTGGTTGACTGAGAGTGGACTACTATGTCTGGTCTCATGCCACTCTTGCTGATGATCTCTGGGTGACTCTTCCATTCTGGGAGGTCTGCAGTGCACTCCCAGTCATCTGCGCCGTCCAGCAGACTCTGCCTGCATGTTCTGAGTGGCACTGTTGTCCTTGGCCATGAGTTGCTGCCTCCTGCCGTGAAGAATGTTGCGGGTGCTATTTTCCCTTTTGTGGTGTTGGTACTAGCCCAGACTACTTGTACAATCTCTTTGAGCACTTGGTTGTGCCTCCATGTGTACCTTCCTTGAGCCAGGGCTACTTTACATGAGCTTAGGACATGCTCCACTGTTTGTTTTCCATGGCAGAGGGGGCATGCAGGATCGTCTGTTTTTCCCCACTTCACCAGGTTTGCATTTGAGGGCAGAAGGTCATATACAGATCTGAGAATGAAGCTGATCCTGAGAGGGGTCATGTGCCAAATGTCATTCCAAGTGAGACTTCTTTGGAGTGCATTCTCCCACGTTGTCCATTGCCCTTGCTGGCTCTGCTGGACTGCTTTTTGGAGTCTTTTTTGGTCTTCTTTTCTCATCTCCTGAATCACCATGTCTCTTTTGGCTTTTCCTTTGGCCTTTGACCACCATTCAGTTTTGGTCACCCCCAGTCCTTGTCTGTTGGTCTGAGTGTGTCCTGTTATTTCTCTGATCTTGAGACTTTCTTTTGCAGAATCCATCGCCTCTTGAACTCTCCATTTTCTGCCTGTCTTCAGCTGGGGCTTGATTGCTTCTACCACCTTGTCTCCTGAGTCCTCCAGTATGCTTTGAAGTCTGATCTTCCCTGCTTTGTATTCCTCCAGGTTGGATTTCAGTGGTAGTTTCAGCTTTGCTTGGCGACAGTACAGCGCTATGTCAGTCAGACAGGGTGGGACACCAAGCCATTTCCTTGTGAACTTGTTGATTTTGGCTTCCATTGCCTCCACTATGCTGGTGCAGATGTCGTATATCATCAGAGGCCATAGGAGCTTTGGTATCAGCATGAACTGCAGACACCAGACCTTGTATTTGCCAGGGAGCCCACACTGGTCAATGGTCTCCAAGCCTTCTTCCGACATCTGTTTGGTTTCTTTTGCTCTCTGTGTATCTTTCAGCGTATCATCATACCATCTTCCAAGGCTCTCGACTGGCTCTTCTGTGATTGTTGGAATGGCCTGGTTGGCAACACTGAAGACCACAGATTCGGCCACTTTTCCTTTCCTCAGTGAGAGACTCCGTGATTTCTTTGGCTTGAACTTCATTCTGGATGAGGCAACTATGTCGTCCAGCCTCTCCAGCACATGACGTGTCTCGTCTTCACTGGATGAAATCACTGTAGTGTCATCCATGAAGGCCTTGAGAGGGGGCATCTTGTATCCATCGCCAAGGTCGGTTTGTCTTGCGTTGCTTGTTGCTGCTTTCAAGATGACTTCCATTGCCAACACGAACAGTATTGGGGAAATTGCACAGCCCATTGCAATGCCCACTTCCAAGTTGATCCAATCTGTTGTGTACTCCTTGGTAGAGAAACGCATTGAGAAGCCACTGAAGTACTTCTTGAGCATGTCGCGGATGTTCTTTGGCACATGGTACATCTCAAGAGCCAACTGTATCATCTCATGGGGTACAGATCCATATGCGTTTGCCAGATCAAACCACACAACGTCCAGGTCTCTCTTTTCTGTTTTTGCTCTTTGGATTGCGTCCCAGATCATTGTGGCGTGTTCTACACAGCCAGCCACGCCTGGGATGCCACCTTTCTGGACTGACACATCCAAGTACTTGTTTTCCATGAGGTACTTGGTCAGCCTTGCTGCCATGACAGAGAAGAAGATTTTCCCTTCGACGTTCAGTAGTGATATTGGCCTGAACTGGCTGATGTCACTTGAGTTTTGCTCTTTGGGGATGTACACACCATCTGCCGTCATCCACTGGCTGCTGATCTTGTGGTTTCTCCAAGATGATTGCAGCAGCCTGTGGAGCCACTCCAGCACCTTGGGACATTTCTTGTACAGCTGGTAAGATATTCCGTTTGGCCCTGGTGATGATTTGGCTCTGGCTTTGTTGACCACCTTCTTGATTTCCGCCAACGTTGGAGGCTTGTCATTGAACTGTTCCTCAGGGTTGGTTGGCCACACCAGACCTTGAATGTCGAGTGGTGCTTTGCTCTGTGAGTCAGAGTATGTTTTCCTCAGATGCTGCTCAAGAACTCCTTTGTCCACACTTAGGGTCCCAGATTTTGGCTGCTCAAACAGTGTTCTGGCAAACTGGAAGGGGTCTCTGAAGAAGCGCTCTTGGGTCTTCTTCTTTTTGCTCTTCCTCTTTCCTCGCAGATTCCGCTTTGCTGAGGGCGCTGTGTTTTGCTTTCAGGTCTTTCCAGAGTTTTTCCAAGCCTTGTTTTTCAGCTGGCAGTGCGGTCTTCATTTGCTTCTTGAGGTTTTTCTTTTGGACCCTGATCTTGTCCATCTCTTCTTTGCGTCTGGATTTCTTTGGAGGTGTTTTTTCTTTGGGTAGTTTTGCTCCATAGGCGTCTCTACATGTGGCATACACAATGTCCCCATATGTGGCTAGTTTGTGTTCCAATTTGTGTTCCAAGGTGCTTTTCCCTATCAGTGCGAGTCTTTGGACGATTTTTGCATCCAGTTTCTCCCAATCTTCAGTTTCGTTTGCTCGTGGCAGGTTGAGTTTCAGGCGCCTGGCATCGAGGGCCTGTGCAAATTCCTCATCCGAACCAACTGCGTGGATGTCCTTGGCACTGTGGTTTAAATCCTGGCCTTGCAGTTCATGTCCTGGTAGGTGCACCGGATGAGGGAGATGATCTTCCCGGGGACTCCGTAATGCCTCAGCAGTTTCCACAGCGTCTCTCTGTCCACACTGTCAAAGGCCTTCTCATAATCTATGAAGTTGATGTAGTGGGGGGAGTTCCACTCCAGCGACTGCTCCACGATGATGCGCAGGCTGGCGATCTGGTCGGCACATGATTTGTTCCGCTGGAAGCCTGCCTGCTGGTCTCGGTGCTTGGGGCCAACAGCCTCCTTCATCCTCTCCGGCAGAACCCTGTTGAGAACCTTGCCTGGCGTTGACAGGAGCATGATCCCTCAGTAGTTGCTGCAGTCCCTGAGGTCTCCTTTCTTCGGCAGCTTGATGATCATTCCTTCTTTCCACTGGGCGGGTACCTCCTCCTGCCAGATCTTGCTGAAGAGGCTGTATAGCATGTTGACAGCTGTCTCTATGTCTGCTTTGATGGCTTCTGCTGGTATCTCATCCAGCCCTGCAGCCTCCCATCTTTCAGAGTCATGATGGCCTTCTTGATCTCTGCCTTTGAGGGTTTGTCGCAGCTGATGGGCAGTTCTGTCTATGCGGGTGGGATGTCTGGTGGTGAGTCAGGGGCGGGGCGGTTCAGCAGCTCCCTGAAGTGTTCTGCCCATCGTTTCAGCTGTTCCTCGGTTGTTGTCAGTGGGTTTCCATTCTTGTCCTTCACTGGCTTGTCTGTCTGCTGGAACTTGCCCGTCAGCTTCTTGGTCACCAGGTACAGGTGCTTCAGGTTCCCCTGTCCGACTGCTGCCTCTGCTTGACTGGCCAGGTCATCAAAGTAGTCCCTCTTGTCCTTCTTGATGCTCCTCTTTACTTCTCTGTTCGATGCTGAGTGCTCTTCCTGTGCCTTTGCCTTAGCTGCTCTTGTTCGGCTCGTGTTCAGCAGTTTTCTTCTCTCTCCTTGTTTCCAGCTTGTGGATGGTGTCGGCAGAGATCCATTCCTTGCGCTGGGTCTTCTTCTTGCCAAGGATCTCTTCACATGTGTCATGCCATAGCTTCTTGCAGTGTTCCCACTGTGTCTCGATGTCTGTCTGTCTTCTATCAGCTCTTGTAGCAGCTGGAACCTGTTGGAAAGGCTGATCTGGAATGCTGCTTGTGTGTCCCTGTTTCTGAGCAGTCCAACACTGTACCTTGTCCGTGTTGTTGGCATTGGTGAATCTCTTGAGGTGAAGTCTCACTGTTGTTAAAAGAAGGTGGTGGTCTGATGACACGTCAGCACCTCTCATCACTCATACATCCTGCCATGATCTCCTGAACTTGTGGCTAATGCAGATGTGGTCAATCTGGTTCTCCGTGACGTGGTTCGGGGATCTCCACGTGGCCTTGTGGATGTGCTTGTGTGGGAAGATGCTTCCTCCTATCACCAGCTGGTTCAGGGTGCACAGGTCTGCAAAGCGCTCACCATTCTCATTCATCTGTCCCAGTCCGTGTGTCCCCATGATGTCCTCGTAGCCTGTGTTGTCCATTCCAATCTTGGCGTTGAACTCTCTGATCAGTATGGTTATGTCCTTTGCTCCTCTTCTGTCTATCACTGTCTGTATTTGCTGGTAGAAGTCATCTTTCTTCTCTTCTTCCGCATCATTGGTGGGAGCATAGCACTGGATGATGTTCAGCCTGATGTCATTCTTCTTTGTGGTAAACTTGGCTGTGATGATGCAGGAGTTGACAGGTTCCCAGCCGAGTGCCCCCTGTGCCTCCGGTGCCAGCATCAGGGCCATACCCTCAGTGTGGGGAACTCCATCCTCTGTGTGTCCTGAGTACAGCAGTTGTTCTCCAGATGAAAGTCTCAGCTGTCCTGACTGTAGCCACCTTGTCTCACTCAGTCCTAGCACTCCAATCTTGTAGTTTTTCATCATCCTGATGTTCCATGTGGCTACTCTCATTGCTGTCCTGGGTGTTAGAAGGGGAGTCAGCCTTGCAGCTTCCTTCCGGCTTTCACTGCACCACGTTGTAAGTCTCCAGGATGGAGACCCTTCCTTGCCCAGGTGAATGTTTCGGTTCGTTGTCGTCGATGCTTCTGTAACTGGTCTTTTTTACAGGTAGGGTTGTTAGCCCTATGCAAACCCCTTTATCCTCCAGATGAGGTGGTCCTGCCTTAGTCGCCTCTTACGACATGCATGGCAGGGCAGTGGGTCTATTCTATGCCCAACCCACAGGGCGGGGACCAGCTAGTGTGACACAGAAAACCTTCCATTATAGTCTCGTGGACAACTCGTGTCTTTCACATTCCGAGTTTCTCAAGGTTGAATATACCAGTTCATCATTTCATCATAGCTGCCAGAGCTTATCATTAACACACTTATAGCTGATTACACACACACACACACACACACACACACACACACACACACACACACACACACACACACACACAAACACAATGATATCCAATCAACTTTCAGTCTCATTTCCTTGCACACACTCCAGAAGTGACAGTGAAGTGACCCACCATGTTTTTGTCATTGGGGGCCCATTTCTTGAAGATCTGCAGGGAGAGGCCAGCGTGCAGCATACCAGGTGTGGCAAACACCACCATGGGCCCCGGGTTGTCAATGTAGGATCGATCAAACGGCTGGCCACACACATTGAAAACATCAACATAACAATCATGTATACCACACACCACCGGGCTGTCAATGTAGGATCTATCAAAGGGCTGGCCACACACACTGGAAACATCAAAGTCACAATCATGTATACCACACACCACCGAGTTGTCAATTTAGGATCAATCATAGGGCTGGCCACACACATTGAAAACATCAAAGTCACAATCATGTATACCACACACCACCGAGTTGTCAATTTAGGATCAATCATAGGGCTGGCCACACACACTGAAAACATCAAAGTCACAATCATGTATACCACACACCACCGAGTTGTCAATTTAGGATCAATCATAGGGCTGGCCACACACACTGGAAACATCAAAGTCACAATCATGTATACCACACACCACCGAGTTGTCAATTTAGGATCAATCATAGGGCTGGCCACACACATTGAAAACATCAAAGTGACAATCATGTATACCATACACACACAACTGTCCAAATATACTATTTGATAACATGTCATCCCTTACACTATTTGACATGCCACCTTATAAACTCTTAGATAACCTATCACCCATACAATGTTTCACTATGTATAACATTTAAAACGTCACTATGATCTATTTGATAACCTATCACCACATACAACAGATCACCACACTTACTATTTCATATCATTTTATTAATATTATAATCCATCACCTCATACATCTCACCACACACACTATTTCATATCATTTTATCAATATCATAACCCATCACCACATACAACATCTCACCACACACACTATTTCGTATCATTTTATGAATATTATAACCCATCACCACATACAATGTATCACCATATATTTCATGCTACCCTGATTCAAAGGTTGTAATCTGCTACCTTCTTCCTTCACTGGACGCACCCCCCCTCCCCTCCCCCTGCCCTGCTCCCCCCTCCCCATCTGCAGTGTCTGCATCAGAAGCATTCCCTTTATGAACTGCTCTGATTCTATTCCATGGAGGTCACTTAACCAACTGCTTGTGTGGAGTTCAAGGCACAAACTGAGAACCAACAGTTGAAAGGTGACTAATTTTTATGGAATTAGTGATTCATGCATGAGAAGTATGTTCATGAGCATCAATCAAAACAGCTGAACACTAATTTAGCTTATCAGTTACTTGCCAGTAATGCATGATCAACCAAGCTTGTCAAAGTCGAGAGATCATGCCTTTAGTGGATTATTCCTCGTCTGCTGATTGGTCAGACGTATACATGTGGAGGATGAAACCGCACGCGCGCCCCAGTTGATACCAAAACGCTGTGCCAGACAGATAGATGCGTGAAAGTGACTATCTAGCGTGAATAATTTCCTTGGACCTTCATAATTCCTTTCAGGTCAGTAATAATCGCCATAATCACAGTAGAATCATTAGATTCTAATAATCTAAGAAATTATTCCAAAATTTATTATATTAGACTGGTCGGCTTTCTCATCGACACCAGTAGTCTTGATCCTTTGTGTTCAGCGCTTTCAGAAGCTGAACTTCTGAGCACACATTGGTGGCTCTTTCAGTAGCCATGTCAGTGGGTCTTTCAGAACCCACAGACAGCAGCAGGCCCTCAACAGTCCCAGAATCAGTTAGAAGCCTGATTCAAGAGCTAGATGCGAGCTGGAACAAAAACCCTAGCAGGACTACTTGGGTCTAAGAGGAAACTTCCAGACAAAGATGGCGTCGCAGACCCCGCCAAATTTGCCCGAGTTTCTGGAGACGATTCAGAGTCAGAACAGGAACACAACAGTGATATTTTGGAGCTGAGAGAAGATGGGGAACTGGAAGAATTAGAGAAAAAAAGAGGCACAGCTTTTCACATCGCAGAATAAAAAAGCTGACCAGTCAGAGACAAATCTGACCTTGCTGAAAGCAATAGCTGCTGAACTGAGTGGTGCAGACGAACCTGTAAGCGAAGGAGTGAGAGAGGATCTGGCAGAAATTGTTAATGGTCAGTTCATGAACAAACTTAGCCTGGATCTGCAGAAGAAGTAACTTGAAGCCTACAACAAACCGGCCAATTGTCGGAAACTGATCGTCCCGACAGTAAACAATGAAACATGGTCGAAATTACTGTCTGAGGCCATCAAAAGCGACCTCAAAATGCAACATATTCAGAGAGCAGTCATCAAGGTAGCAGATTACTTGATAGGCCTGGCGGCTTGCCCAGTTCACAGGCCAATTCTGAAGCCGTTAAGCATTGTACCAATGTGGTGGCTATTTTGGGTCACATTTTGCGTGAGATTTCGTTGCGCAGACGTAGTGGCATCAGACCACATGTAAACAAACAGTTTTTGCGGATCTGTGATGAATCGGTCCTGATCACAGACCAGTTGTTTGGGGACAGTTTGTCCGTGACACTGAAAGACGTGCATGAGACCGACCACATCAGCTCCAGTGTAGGCCATGAGCGCAGATGCTGCGATAATGCCTGCTACTATCGTGGACAAGCGGGCGGTTCTTAAAACTCCGAGTTGGGTCGTGCACGTGGTCATTTTTTAGGCCAAAGGAACAGAACAAAAGACAGCATTGGTTTCAGCAGAAACAGGGACATCAGAATCCCAGCTTCCAATAGAAGAGGTGAGCTTGGTTCCATCTTTAAAACCTCAGAAACATGACTTTACTGCTGGGAGATTAAAACAGTTTGAAGATGCATGGTCTAAAATCACTTCAGACCCAGAGATTTTAAGCATGATAGCAGGGGTTAAGGTTGAATTTGACTATCCATTAGACCAGTTGTCCATGCTCTCTTGCACTAAAACAGATGTCACAAATCAGAAAGAGTGCAAGATCACTGATTCAGAAGTTCAAAAGTTGATAGCTAAGAAAGTAATTTCCCCTTGTGAGCACTGTCCTGGTGAAGTTATTTCTCCAGTTTTTCCCAGGGAGAAGAAAGATGGATCTTATCGCATTATTTTAAATCTAAAAAGACTCAATTTAAAAGTCAGTTATCATCATTTCAAAATGAATACTCTGAACACAGCCCTGACTTTGATAACTTGAGGATGCTTTATGGTCTCAATTGATCTGAAGGATGCCTATTATAGTGTAGCAATCCATGAACAGTACAAGAAACTACTCAGATTTCAATGGAGAGATCAACTCTAAGAAATTGAATTCAATGCTCTACCCAATGGCCTATCATCAGCTCCCTGCTTGTTCACAAAGCTGTTGAAGCCTGTCTATGCCTCCCTTAGAATGAAAGGTCATGTATCTATGGGGTTTTTGGATGATTCTTTGTTGAATGGACTCACTGAGAGCAGCTGCATGAGAAATCTTAAATGTTAGCGAACTGTCAAAAGAAACGTGGACGAACGAGTCACAAGACAAAACACGGCACATTTCGACCTCTTAGGTCTTCTTCAGGCAAGACACAAACAAATAGGACAATGAAAATGAATGAGTTTGTCACTTAGCTTTGATCTCTTCAGCGCAAGATAGGCGTTCAATGAAAACGAGGCTGTTAGAAGGCAGTAATGTTGATAATTATATTACTGATAGGAATACTAATAATGGTCAAAAGATTGAAATAATAAATTAAGGCAGGATTACTACTACTTTTAGTGATAATAAGGCAATAGCAGTTGTAGTACGGGAGAAAGGAGAGTGGGTTAGAGGATTCTTGAACAGCATGGTTGCCATGGCAACAGTTTTAGTGGCGATGGCGATGGTGATGCAGAAGATGCAGAGAGAGCATGCAGAGGGGATAATTGTGGTACCCAACTGGCCGACACAACCGTGGTTCGCTGTTCTTCAACATCTTCTCTGCTGCCCTCCAGTACAACTCAGGTGCAGTTGCAGACGCCATCTGCTTCACCTACCCAGAGACCTCAGAGTAGCTCATCCTCTCATTCAGAAATGTCAGCTAAACCTGCTTGCCTGCAAGATCTCTGCAAAACTTTCTTAACTTCTGGTTTATCAAAAAATTCAGCTGCTCTAATCATGGATTCATGGAGACCCAGCACCCATAAGTCCTACAACACCTACATTCAAAATGGCAGAAATTTGTAAGCAGAAATCTAATCACTACTTGTACTCATGTGCATGTGGTAAATTTTTTGGCAGAACTGTATGCTGCAGGTGCTAGTTACAGTACAGTTAACCTAGTAGGAGTGCGGTTTCAGCATACCTCTGTCCGGATAATGCAAAAATAGGTCAACATCCTGTAGTCTGTAAAATTGTCAAAGGTGTGTTCAACAATAGACCATCACTCCCAAAGTACTGTGACACATGGGATGTAGACGCAGTCATTGATATGTTAGCACAGTGGCCAGGTGCAGAACAGCTCAGCTTTCTGGAACTCACACTCAAAACACTTGTTACTTGCTTTACTCTCTGGTCAGAGAGGACAGACTCTCCATAGTCTTACTGTTGATGATGTAAAAATCCATGAGCCTAAATGTGTACTTGTTTATAGCTCTCTTTTAAAATAAACCAAACCAGGGACTCACTTGAAGCCTTTAGTCATACCTTGTTTTGAAAACAAGAGATTGTGTCTGGTTCACCACCTTTGGCAGTACTTGAAAAAGACTGCCCACTTACAAACTGGGAAAGCATTTTTTATCTGTTGCATAAAGCCTTTTGCACCTGTGAAAAGAGACACCATTTCTCGTTGGATGAAAGATGTGCTGCTTATGGCTGGAACAGACATATTGAAGTACTCGGCTCGCACTCGGGCTGGTAGTACTTCTGCAGCATTAAACAGAGGTGTACCAATAGACAGCATCCCTCAAGCAGGTGGATGGTCAAACAGGAACACTTTTTCAAGATTCTACCACCGGATCATTAAAACCTTTAGCACGCTGTAGGCGCACTGGTGCGCCGAGCCACTATTGTGCCTATACAGCCGCAGGCGCACAAGTGCGCCCACTGAGGGGTAGTATAATCAGTAAGCTTGTACTCGATTGGTGGAAAAGAACTAATCAGAATAAAACAATCCCACAATGCACCGGGCTTTAACTTCCTTTCCCTTTCTGTGTGAGCACCATTTTCCACGTGGTTAGTTAACCATAAATTTTCAAAGTTCGTCAAAGTTTTTTGAGTGAATTTTCAACATGGACGCCAGTGCTGAGCAATTTCTGCAAGAGGTCTTTTTCGATTCCGAATCTGATGAAGAGTTTTTAGGCTTTAATCAAGAGGAAATTGAAAATGTTGTGGCAGAGTGGGAAAAGGATGATGCAGATGAGGAGGAACTGAGCGACAATAGCAATTCAGATATCGACGATCGTGCAGTTTCGGATGGCTACGATCATGATTGGCTTCCAGAGTTCGATTCTGTCAGCGGTCCTGTCGATGTCCCAGATGATATTTCTGCAGCAAATTTGTTTCGTCTCTTTATCACAGATGAACTTACTCAACTGTTTGTTACTGAAACAAACAAGTATGCCGCGGAAATAGCAGAGATGAGAGGTGGTGATGCGACAACTCACTCACGAGTCAGGTTGTGGAAGGAGGTTACGTTTGATGAGATGAAGGCATTCTTGGCTATTCTTCTGCTGATGGGCGTTTCTCAACGATCATCTTATGAATTATATTGGTCCTTAGATGAATATCTTGAGATGCCAGGGTTAAGAAAGATCATGTCTAGGACTAGGTTCTTTCATCTGGCAGGTAATTCCACAGCCAAACCCAGGGACCATCCTGAGCATGACAAGGCTCACAAAATTTCGACCCCTCTTTGAACTTCTTGTACCTCTCTGGCAAATTTCATTAGATAAGAGCAAGATACCATTCAAGGGCAGGACAAGTCTTCTGATGTACATGCTTGCCAAGCCAACGAAGTGGGGTCTCAAGGCTTGGGGACTGGCCGATTCCAAAACTGGATATATGTGGAATTGGAGGTTCTATCTGGGAAAGGAGGAGGTTGTACTATTGCTTCGGGATGTTGGGGTTGTTCATAGGGTTGTGGTCACCCTTGCCCAGCCTCTCTACAACAAGGGGCATGTCCTGTACGTGGACAATTTCTTCACTTCTGGGGCACTTTTTGAGGAGTTGGCTCTAAATCAAATGGGCGCTTGTAGCACTCTCAGGCTGAACAGGCAAGGTTTCCTCCCCGCATCAAGGATGCAAAGCCTACTGTGGGCCCATCACAGAGAAGGTTGGCCACACTCTGTACATTGCCTGGAGGGACAAAAGGCAAGTGAATTTGATGACCATAGTGAATTTGATGACCAGTATTCACTCTGCAGAGACATTCAGGAAGGAAGTTCAGTCAAAAAACTATCCTGAGAAGCCCTTTGCTGTTCAGGCCTATTCCAAGCACATGGGTGGTGCAGATAGAGCAGACAATACCTTGTCATTCTATATGGTCCTTCACAAGAGCAAAAAGTGGTGGAAAAAAGTCTTTTTTTATCTGCTGGAGGGGTGTTTTTGTAATGCTCTTGTGATCTGGCGGCACAAGCATGGGGGCCGTGTCTCTGCTCAGAAGTTCCATCTGCAGATTGTTCACCAGCTTCTGGAGGGCTATGAGTCTGGTGTGAGTCACAGGAGAGGCAGGCAGTCTGACAATCCTCCAGAAAGACTGGTCAATTATGAGCATAAACTGGTCATCACTGACAAGCGCCTGGCCAACGGAAAGCCCTCTCGACCGGACTGCACTGTCTGCTCTGATCGTGCTTTCAAGCGTCACCAGACCTCCTTCATCTGTCAGAAGTGTCGAGTACCACTCTGCCCCTATCCCTGTTTTGACAGGAACCGCACTCTGGTGAATTTCAAGACCCAGTGCACTCTGGAGCTCCATGATTCATGAACACACGTATATATATTTTTCTTGTTATGTAATCTTTTTTTTTCCATAATGAAAAAACACACAAAATACTAAAAGGTTGATATCAACATATTCCTGTGCAAACAATAGAAAAAAAAAATTGAACTAGGTAGGTGTGCACGTTTTTCAGTCACCCCAAAAGAATGTGGATGCAGGCAGAAGTATCAGCTACCGAATGTGGTTTGCTAAAGGTGAAACAGAATGAAGATGGAATATGGGGAGTTTTTATTATACTCCCTGTTTGGCTAGTATACTTACCATGTCAGACCATAGCATTCAACGGCAGTTAGTCAGCTCTGCCAGGCCGAAATCTTTTGTGGCTAATGCAGTAATAAGACAGTCACGTAACGCCCACCCTACTTCCGCCATAGGAAGAAGCCGGTGTCCGCTTCCTGTTCCTCATTCAGCGAGGCCTGTGCGCAAGGTAACCCCGAGAACCTTGGCGCTAGAGGGGAAGGTAGGGCGGGCATTAGAGTCTGACATGGTAAGTATACTAGCCAAACAGGGAGTATAATAAAAACTCCCCATTTTGGCATCATATACTTTACCATGTCAGACCATAGCAGAATTTAAAGGAATCGGAGGAGGACCAAGTGCCCTAGTGGTTCTTGGGGTTAATCGATATAGCTGCATTAGCCGCTACAAAGGAGATTCCTTTAGAACCGTCAGCCCTGGTCATGCGGATATCCCTTAAATAAAAGTTTATAAAGGGATTTTCCGAACGCCAGTAGGCTGCCTCCAGTAGATGGCGCAAGGGGACAGAGTGCTGGAACGCTGCGGAAGTGGCCGGCGCCCTGACCTCATGGGCCCGGGGAGATAGGGCGGGAAGATCTT
The DNA here is from genome assembly GCA_033310375.1 of Conus canariensis. Classification (NCBI taxonomy): domain Eukaryota; kingdom Metazoa; phylum Mollusca; class Gastropoda; order Neogastropoda; family Conidae; genus Conus; species Conus canariensis. The sequence goes on from CM065731.1 coordinate 15,172,146, forward strand.
TGTACGCCTGCGCGTAAGCAGATCTCACCATCTTGGAAAGCCACCTAGAGATAGTGCCAGCCGAGATGTCTTTCTTATGATTGGGGTTGATAGAAATAAGGAGACGTCTCTGGGAGGAGTGCCTAGGGCGCGAGCGTTCCCAGTAGTATCTCAGACACCTAGAAGGGCACAGGTCCATGTCTCCCCCTCTCTCCCCGCTTCCTAAGATATCCGCCAGTGAGCGGATGACGAGGGAGGGAGAGGCAGTGCCCGGTTCCTGATTCTTAGCTAAGAATTCGGGAAGAAACTTTAGAGAGACAGAGCCGTCCCTGTGGAAGGCGATGTCTCTGGGGTCCCCACTGAGGGCATGAATCTCACTTCGCCTTCTGGCCGAGGCCAGCGCGAGGAGAAAGGTGGTTTTCAGGGAAAGAAGGTCAAAGAGAAGGGTGGCGATAGGCTCGAAAGGGGGTTTTCTGAGAGCATCCAGGACAATAAAGAGGTCCCAGAGGGGAATGCGCCTAGGGGACTGAGATTCACGTAGAGCCACCCCCTAAGAGATCTCTCTGAGAAGGAAATCATTCTCAAAGGAGGGTCCGCCGAGTTGGCGAATAGTGGTGCAGATAGCCGACCTGTAGCCCTGTATGGAGCTAGCAGAGAGCTTAAGAGAGGAAGATTGGTGAGATAGAAAGTTGCCTATCTGGATATTGGAAGGGTGATCATGGGGGACAGAGTTGTCCGAGCACCAGGAGACCCATTTCTCCCATTGGTAATTGTAGAGGGGCTCGGTGCTCAACCTGCCCGAGGCCGACGCTAAGTCCCGAAGACCCTGCGAGGCCCCCACCCCCATGAGGATGTTTAGGACAGACTGGGATCTGTCCTTGTGGGAGGTAGGGGTAGGTGCTCGCAGTTGGGCTGGCATAGAAGCCAAGCGTGCAGGCAGAGCATCTGGGGTTGGAGTGAGGGCGACCTGAGCAGGGTTGCCTGAGCATGTCCCACCGAGTGTTTAACTGGAGGGGGGGGGGAACATGGGTGAGGGACTTGAGGTCCGGAAACCAGGACTGGGTCGGCCACCACGGGGTTATGAGGATGAGCCTGGGTCTTTCCAACCTCGCCTTCCTGATCACCTTGTGGAGGATTGGGAAGGGGGGAAAGGCGTATGCTATGAGGCCCGACCAGGGAAGGGAGAGAGCGTCGACTGCATACGCTCGGGGATCGGGGACGGGAGAGACATACACTGGCAGACGATGGTTGAATCGGATGGCAAAGAGGTCGACCATGGGCCTGAACCAATGTTCCCACACCGTGGTGAGGGTTAGCCTGCTGAGGGTCCCCCCCCCCCCCCCCCCCCCGGTTGACGGTTGACATACCAAGCCACCGAAGTGTTGTCCATGAGGAGGAGAACAGGTCGGTGCGAGACCTGGGGTTGGAAGCAGAGGAGGGCGAGCCTGAACGCTTCCAATTCCAGTACGTTGATGTAGAGAGTGCAGTCGTGCGTCCCACACTCCCGAGGCATGACTGTTCTCCAAGTGGGCACCCCAGCCCGAGTTGGAGGCGTCTGTGTAGAGTTCCAGGGGTTGAGTAGGGAGGGAGATGGGAACCCCGGGGGTCAGTGTGGAGGGGTTGAGCCATTCCTCCGTAGCCCAATGGAACCAAGACCCAAGGGGAATGGTCTGGTCCCAGCGGTCGGAGGTCTGAGACCAACGACGACAGAACTCCCTTTGGAGTTGGCGTTTGGGGACCCGACCAAGGGGAATGAGAGAGAAGAGGGACTCCATCATCCCTAGGAGGGAGGTCAGGGTTCTGGCCGAGGGGCGGGATGATCCGCAGAGGCGGGAGATGAGGTCCACTATGCTGGCAGACCTCTCCGGGGTCAGGTAGACCTGCATGGAGATCGTGTCGAAACTCATGCCCAGAAAGGAGAACCGCTGACTGGGGTTGAGTTCACACTTGCTGGGGTTGGTGACAAACCCTAGTGTGGAACAGAGGCTCAGCAGGTGGGTGGTGTGGGCTTGGCACCGGGCATGGGAGGGAGCCAGGACAAGCCAGTCGTCCAGGTACACCAGGAGGCGAATGTCCTCCTGTCTGGCCAGGGATGCCATCTCCTTGACCACCTTCGTGAAGAGGAAGGGTGCCAGGGAGAGGCCGAAGGGGAGAGCCTTGAACTGGAACACCCGACCCTGCCAGACGAACTGGAGGTATCGTCTGTGGGATGGGTGTATCAGGATCTGAAAGTAAGCATCCTTCAGATCTATAGAGGTAGCCCAATCGTGGTGGTGGATGGAGTCTCTGATCTGTGTCGGAGTGTCCATCTTGAATTTGGTGGGTCTGAGGAACTTGTTGAGGGGAGAGAGGTCGAGGATGGGCCTCATCCTCCTGAGGGTTTGGGGATCACGAAGAGGTGGGAGTAAAACCCCGGGTTGGGATGGGAAATCTCCGTGATGGCCCCTTTTTGGAGGAGTTCCTGGACTTCCTGGCGAAGCACCTCCGCTTGGCCCGGGGAGGGTTCGATGGGGGAGGGAGGGGGCGAACGCATCAAAGGGGGGCGTTCGTGGGCCCAAGGCAGGCGGAACCCTTCCTGTAAAACCGCCACTATCCAGGGGCTGAGGCCCATACGTCTCCACTGGTGGGCATGCCAGGATAGGCTGCCCGCCAGAGGGGCCAAGGGGCCGGGGTGGGGGAGAGGAGAGTGGGCGGGTGGTGGGGTTAGCTGTGAAGGTTCTCCCTGATCCAGCTCTCCCGTGGGCGAGCCCTCCAGTCACCTCCATCGCCATGTCTGTTGGCCAAACCGAAAATTCTGCTGGGGATGTTTCGGTTTCGGCCTAGAGGGGTTATTAAGGGTGCTTGGCAGGCCGTGCGGTGCGGGTTGGTGACTGCTTGGAATAGGGCTTAGGCCTAGAAAAGGCAGGGGAGGACCGAATTGAGAGCCTGGTAGGGCGAGGGGGGGGCCTGCCCGCAAAGGACGCTGCCTGTTTTCGTTCTTCGACTGAGTGCGAAATGACCGCAGTCGAATAGTTGCCGAAGAGCGACTGGTCCTGCCCCGGAATGCACCGCAAGGCCGCCTTTAGCGCTGGGGAGAGATTGGCCCATGACAGCACGGCATCTCTACCGACCAAAAGACAATTGAAGTGGCTCCTGGCTGCACTGTCCGCCACAGCCGAAAGGTGATGCGAGATCTTGTTAACCAAGAATTGCATCAGGGGGTCGCCGAACAGGCAAGAATCCATCTCCTGGTGTGTCTCAGAGTCTGAGTCCGAGGACACTGGGACGGCACCGTCCTCCTCCGGCCAGAGTTCCTCCGCCTGCTGCAGAAGCATGTCAAGAAAGACATGTCCAGCAGTGGTGTATAAGATACCCATTCTGGCTACCCGGTCCCACTCCGTCAGGTTCTTCATAGAGATTGTGGCGGAGGTAGGGGGGGGGGGGGGGGGCCATATGGGGAATAAGCCGACAGTCTGCCGGGGAAATAGCCATTTCCCTGGTCACAGGATTGTCGGAGAACAGGGAGGCGACAAGGGACTTCCTGCGGTCCCCGACAAGGGTACCCACATGGGCCGCATTAGGGGCCGAGAGGGATTCGTCCCCTGGCGGAGGGACGGCCTGTGCACCCCTGGCACAAGTTGCCGGACCTTCCCAGATAGATGTAAGTGACTGAGGTGCGACAATCTTGGGTTTCGATTGCTGGGCTGGGGGCGGCCCGGTGAATTTGGAGAAGGAAAGGACGTTGTCAAGGGTGGGGCCTCCCTCACGACAAGGTCCGGGCTCCACCGTTCTAGGGTGAACACATCGCACGATGAGGAGAAGGATTCTTCCTCCTCATCCTCAAACTCTGGGTGGTCGCGTTCCTGGAGAGGTTGCGCAGAACCATCGTCAGGAGGCAACTGAAGGGGTGCATGAGGGTCCCGCCCTAGCTGGGTAGTGGGGGAACGCGAGGGCGGGTCCCTCGTGGCTCCATGATTGGCGGCTGGACTAGGGGGGGGGACGGCCGTTCTGCCGATCGGACAGCGCCCGAGAGGGAGGGAGACCAAGGTCGAGCCAGCTCGAGGAGACTGGGTGCCACATCCGACCATGGAGCTGGTCGTGTTGGGTGCCCGATCTAAGCCACTGGTCCCTCTCGGGGGCATAGAGCCACCGGTCCCCAAGGAGGCAGGTGGGCTGTGGTGGCCCTGGGGCAGAATCTCCTCGGGGGCTAGGATAACCTGCGACACCGGGGGGGGTTATCGAGAGGATGCGGCCTGCCGTACCCGCCCCGGAGATTGCACTGCCTGATACATCTCCCTGGTGGTGGGATCCTTGGAGGTCCCATGTGTAACTGGTGGGGCGGAGGAGGGCACGGCAGCCAAGCCCCCTACCCGCCTGTGTGCGGATTGGACTGGCTGCGGTGCCTGGCCACCCCCTGGGTGGTCAGGTTACCCATGATCCCGCTGGTAGATCCTCCCCCCGGAGGAACGGGACCGCGGACGTTGCCCAAGTGGGGGGCAGCATAAGACCGCTCCCCAACGTCCTGTACCCCTAGGGGAAGGTACGACAGTCGATCGGAGTTGGTCGACCGCTGGGGGTCAGAGCGACATAGGTCCGGACGAAGCGGTGCCTGCAATTGAGACCCGTGTTTATGGACAGATCCGGGGCAGTCCCACGGCCTGGCCATAAGCCCAGAGTTATGGACACCTCCGGGGCAGTCCCACGGCGTGACCATAAGTCCGCTTCCGGAGTCTGGACGCTCCTCGTGCACAAGTGTTGGCTGCACTTGTGCCCGGTGGGGGAGAGCGTCATGAGCTTGCGTGTCGATAGTGGGGGGGAGGCTAGTGACACGCGGCTCATATAGGCGAGTGAAGGGCAGTCATTCCGAACGCGACCCATCACCCGTGCTGGTCTGCGCCTCGGCAAAGTTCCCCGGGGACCGAGGGTCACGTGACGCAGCATGATAGACAGAAGTCTCACTGTGCGTCGGGAGGGGAGAAGGCAAGCCGGCCGAGGAAGGGGGGAGGGAGAGGGAGAATTTCAATCAGACTTTTTACAACGGCTTTGCCCTCTTAGGGGAGCCTTGCCTTTTGATCTTTTGGGCAGATTAAAAGAAAGACATTTTGAAATGGCGGCAGCTTGCCTTTTAGCCTTCGGATGCAGCGATCGTGTGTCCGTCGGTCGGGTCGCAGGAGAGGTATGGCAGGGTTCCTACAGGCTCCCAAGAACAAAATTCAAGGAGTTTTCAAGGAGCGTTTATTTCATTTCAAGGCAAGAGGTGGCACGAAAATTACACCATTGTTCTTTTAAAACTTCATTTTTTTCTATTGTTTATGTTAAAAAAACAAAAACAAAAAACATGGAAAAAACATATTTGGGAGATTTCAAAGCTCGTGTGATTTGGGGACCACAAATGGTGGCAAAATTATGAAAATTGAAAAAAAACAACAAAAGGTTCATGACAAGAACTGTATTTGTATCATAGCAGACATAAGGCACTTGAAGCATGACTTTTCTTGTTTTGCTTAGCTATAGTAATGCAATGACAAAAGGATTTTTTTAATATATACTGTTTTGTTGAGCTAAAGTAATGCAATTACCAAAGGATTGTCATATATCTACTTGTTTTTTCAATAATTTTTTTTCCATATGGGGGCCATCAGGCTTCGCGTTTCATTGCTTTCAAATTATTCCAGCAAATGATACGTGCTGTTTTGACTTATAAATAAAATATAATTGCATGCAGAAACCATTTCTGATCAAAAGAAAAAAAATTACCCAGCTAGCTAGTCTGGATCCAGTGATATTGAATGAAAGTGAGGTGCAATGCCAAATGTCGCCAAATACCTTGATTTTCCCTCACCATACTGAAATCCTTTGGTGATTTGACCATCTGGAAACATTGTTTGAAAAATCTGAGAATTCTGTTCACAAGAGCTGAAGCTTTGGTGCGCATTTACAGTGTTCAGTGTCCACAGAATTTCAGATTTCAGCACATCTGTCTTTGAGCAAAACGAGTCCACTGTGGCTGAAGAGCTGGTACTGGATTCGCGCACAGACACATCATGATCAGGATTTAATGACGACACAACATTCACGTTCGACACTGCTGCTGCCGTCTTGTTCGTAAGAAAGTACGAGATGGGTATCGCTGCTGAAGATCTCGCCACCAGTAGAGCCACGTGCTTTTTTCCTTTGCTGTGGCTAGTTAGGGCACTCTCGCCCATTACTCGCACATAGAAACTTTTTTTGCAGACTGTGCAGTTGCAGGCATGTTTGTTGGCTTTGTCTTCTCTCGCCCAGTCAGAAAACTCGGGTTTTTCCAACCACAGATGGTTGAAACCACATTTCCCCCCAGGCATTTTCAAGCTCCGTTCACAATGAACTGAACAAGCTGGAAGCGCAAGACCTTTTCTTCGCGCATGCGTAGAATTTAAAAATTGTGGAAATTACAAATTATCTCCCATGGTTCATTCTTTAGCAGACGACAACGTGGGATCGCGATGATGCAAAAATGTTGAAAACAATTTTTCATCAACCTGAACGCAGAAAAATCAAACTGCCGTTTTTTTTCTTGCCACATTAAAAATATTTTGGAGATGATGGTTTGATTTTCATGGGTTTTCAAGGAGGTTTGGTCAACATAACCACATTTTATTGATTTTCAAGGGGTGTCAAGGTCTTGAAATTGGCTCTCAGAAATCAAGGAGTTTCAAGGAGTTTCAAGGAGCGTACGAACCCTGTATGGTCGCGCGTCCCCTCCGCGGAACCCCCCTCTACACCGGCCGTATGTTCTTCCGTAGCAAGAACGGATTGCTCTGAGGAGGAATCGACAAGCGGGCCCTCCGGGGAAATGAGCGACTTCTGGATGGCGAAGTGGCTCAACCCGTCATTGTCCTTCACCATGTTGGGCTATGGTGGTAGAGCAAACCCGGAGCACATGACCACAAAGAGGAGACAAGCCAGTCGATCGAGAAAATTGTAAATAAACTCGATCGGCCACGTGCTAAAACACTGATAAATACAGCACTGATAATAGCTAAGCGAGAGATCGTAAGTCACTCGGTTGCCATACAAGGGGATCAAGAAATCGAATGAAAAGTCGATCCACCTGTACTAGTAACATGAATAAGGCGTGATCGAAAACTCGATCGGTGTATACTAGTACAAGGACAATAAGATTCTCTGTACACTAAACCCAGGTACGCTGTACGAGGATGGCCACGAGGTGAGGCAAGATGGCGGAAGACAACTGGCGAGGAGAGAAAAATGGCGACCCAGAGGACCGGCGGGTGTTCGATCGTTGAAGTGAAGTTATACGACGATTGAAACAAAACAATCGCGAGAGCAACACGACGATTGAAACAAAGGGCGAGAGAATCATGACGATCGTGGAATTAAATGATACTGAATGAAATGCACGCCAGCCAAGCGCCTCACACGGCAAGTGTACTCAGGGTTTAGCACAAGCCACAACTGAATAAGTAAAGAAGCAACACACACATGCAATCTTTACACAAAGGCAGAGGTATAGGTGAGGCAGAGCACAAGACTTATCTTGCTTAGGCTGCAGGCCGAAGATGAATGGGAAACAGGAAGCGGACACCGGCTTCTTCCTATGGCGGAAGTAGGGTGGGCGTCACGTGACTGTCTTATTACTGCATTAGCCACAAAAGATTTTGGCCTTGCAGAGCTGACTAACTGCCGTTGAATGCTATGGTCTGACATGGTAAAGTATATGACGCCAAATGGTGGTTCTACGAAGACCAAGAGTTGTTCCCAGTCTGTGCTGGACACATTTGTAGACAATGGGAAGTAACTCACATTATGAGCTGATTGCTTTTCAGAGCCTGACATATTAAGGAATAACGTGTGATCCCCGACGCTAAAATCTCCACATGTATACGTCTGACCAATCAATAGACGAGGAATAATTTGAAAATTAAACGAGACTTACCTGGAAGTTGAAGTTTAATGGAGATTATTTCAAGGATGTTGTTGGGTAGAGGTATACATGTGCCCACCCATCAGCAACTCGAGGTAATTCCATTGAACCCTCCCTTCCAAGTTTGTTCTCAGGGATCACATGTAGCTGAAGTCTGGGGCGCGCGCGCGGTTTCTTCCATCACATGTATACCTCTACCCAACAGCAACCTCGAAATAATCTCCATTAAACTTCAACTTCCGTGTAAGTCTCGTTTAATTTTCAAATTACCCCAGAGAAAACTGTTCAATATACTCCCAAGTGCACTTCCCAGTTTGCCAAATTGCATGCACTGGCTCAACTCACTCCTATTTTCTCTCTCCAGTCTGCAGACTGCCCCATATGCTGGGCCATTTCCTTGGCTGCTGATCTGCGTAACTCCACCCACTTACAGCCACCTCCCCCTCCCCCAGCAGGCAGACGTATGTTGGTCATTCTGTGACAAAAGCTTTTTCATAGTCAGTGGCAAGTCAGACGTTCAGGGTATCAGTGCTTGAGTACCTGCTCCCTGTGTTCACTCTGTCAGCCTTACAGTTCTGCAAGTCATTTGCTACGTTGTTCTGAGCAACAGCCAATCAGCTCCCGGCTGTGTCATGTAGGTTCTATGACAAAGTGATTTCATTCTCTGACACTGGAGATTTGATTCTCTGACACTGATGATTCCATTCTGACACTATTGATTCCATTCTCTGACACTGATGATTCCATTCTGACACTATTGATTCCATTCTCTGACACTGATGATTCCATTCTCTGACACTGGTGGTTCAATTCTCTTACACTGATGATTCAATTCTCTGACACTGGTGATTCCATTCTCTGACACTATCAATTCCATTCTCTGACACTGATGATTCCATTCTCTGACACTATTGATTCCATTCTCTGACACTGATGATTCCATTCTCTGACACCATTGATTCCATTTTCTGACACTACTGATTCCATTCTCTGGCACTGATGATTCCATTCTCTGACACTATTGATTCCATTCTCTGACACTGATGATTCCATTCTCTATTCCATTCTCTGACACTACTGACTCCATTCTCTGGCACTACTGATTCCATTCTCTGACACTGATGATTCCATTCTCTGACACTGATGATTCCATTCTCTGACACTGATGATTCCATTCTCTATTCCATTCTCTGACACTACTGACTCCATTCTCTGGCACTACTGATTCCATTCTCTGACACCACTGATTCCATTCTCTGGTACTACTGATAAAATTTTCTGATACTGTTGATTTCACTCTGAGAAACTAATGATTCCATTCCTCAACACCAAAGACTCCATTCTCTTACACTGGTGATTCCATTGTCTGACACTGGTCATTCCATTCTACAATATTGAAAACTCAGTTCTCTGATACTTGCTTCCAATCTGTGACGCTGGATTTTTCACTCACTGCAGATTATAAAATCCCTATAAAATCATCCATATACCTAGGCAATAAGGTCTATTAAAATAAAAAAAATAAAAAACTCAAAGACAGATACTTCCCATACAATGTTGCGATACATACCTTGACATGTTCAACTCACTCCATGCCAGGAGTTTTTCCCCTTGTTAATCCCTGAATACCTGGGTTTGTATAGGGTAGGAAAAACATTCTCACAATTATAGATGAGCAGACAGACGCATGAAATTTGGTGAGTGGATACAAGGCATATTAATCTATATGTGAACAAAAAATAAAGTAATTTACTTACCATCTTGGTGGTGAAAATTGTCTCAAAATTTTCCCTACTTTTGCACCTATCAGAAATATGTATACTAAGTGTTCCTTAGCAGCTCAGAAATGTTCTACATCACATTCTAGCACAGCTGGAGTCACTGACGACAGAGAAGATATAATATGGAATCACAAGCAGGTGATGGAGAATGTGAAAATACAAAAAATGTGTCTTTGCTGGATGAAAAACAAAAAAAAAGTTCACTGTGCACAAAACACTGATGACAAATGACATTGCATCCTGGGCACAGCTTCACACACAGTGGCAAACCATGGACTGCAAGATGCTTGTTGTAGAGAATAGACCCCTGAATAAGAGTCAAGGTCAGAAGATGAAAAAACACCCAGCTTCTTCCACCACTTCATGGTCTTCCTATTCAGGGGCATGTAGGCCATGAGCTGATCACTCACGTCTACTCCTGCCATGTAGTCCTGTACTGCTGCTGGTTTCTGTCTCTCAGGGTGGTGCCGTGTTGTGAGGCTCATCATGGTGGTTGGCAGCATCACTGTCGTCAGCATATAGACAGGTTTTTTGTCCTGCCACCTCAGCACAGCAACATGACCTGCAACCATACACACAAAAACGATCATATGAGCTTTTGTTTTCTCTTTCTTATAAATGTATCTGTGTATCCCATTGTTTGTAATAAACATTCATGTGTATGGATGCATAGTTTGGTGCTTTTACAAGCTATAAAGTAGAACCAACCTGGATTTTTTATATAATACCAACACCATAATACATAAATTACCTAAATTACTTTATATTTAACAGTTTATTCTATAAATGCACAAATTATGGATTTTTGCACAATAAATATCAGTAAAAATATGCCTGGAAACACAAACATAACCATGCACAGAGTTACAAAACATGAACATGCGTAGCTGTTCTCTCTCAAAACACACACACACACACACACACACACACACACACTTTCCACACACACACACACACACACACACACACACACACACACTTTCTCACACACACACACACACACACACACACACACACACACACACACACACAGAGTAATGCACAAATACCCAGTACATACAGTCACTAACTCAATTTGTTTATCCCCCCCCCCACCCCCACCCCCACCCCTCCCCTCTCTCCTCTTAATCTACTGATACATGAATGGATCACTGCAAAAAATATGCACTCACTTAGTATGTAAAACATACATGGCACATTTACACACAGCACAATTTATGTAGTAATAATTTCTCTTTACCAACCTCTGCGGAATGCATGGACAACTCAAAGAACTGCAAAGGCCGAGTGTTGACTGGCCAGTCGTTCAATAAACCTGGTGTGCCTGTGAACAGATGATTCGAGAGGAAAAAATTCAACATTATCAGTCTAATCGTCAGTGAAAACAGCCCCCAAATCGTCGACTTCTTCACCCATTTCAGAATCAGTATCCGAATCAAACACTTGTTGTTGAGGCCCGACTGCTGGCACAGTTTCGTCTGCTTCTTCGCCACTATCAGCGCCCACTTTAGTGTCGGAATCCACGTCTGTCTCCCCACTGTAGGGGTCGAAATCCTCATCAGAAGAATCGCTGAGGTCTTCTTCGACATCTGACCCTTCAGTCTGGATCAATTCCAGTGCGTCTTCAACGCTAACTAACAATTCACCAGCCCTACTGTGTCGAAGGCTTCATCACGACGCCATCTTTTCAATCACGGAGCAGAGCTGACCAACAGTACTCTTTGTTGTTGTCGGCTCGCGAGCGAGCCACGCCACACACGCAGTGCAAGTGAATGAAAAGTTGGTAGGGGATAACTAAGGAATCATCTCCCTTCTTGAGTTTTGTACCCGATACGTCACTTGGACAGTGCAAATTTTCAAAATCCGAATCCGCGTATGCGGACATTGGTAGTGAACGCTTCGTTGTACGATCTCCGCGTATGCAGACATTGGTAGCGAGTGAGTTAAACTTAAACATGTGATACACACCTTGATGTGTCTAAACTCAAACATGCAGTGACACACACCTTGATGTGTTATCATTCAAAAATGTTGTGATACACACCTTGATGTGTTTGAACTCAAACATGTTGTGATACACACCTTGATGTGTTTGAACTCAAACATGTAGTGATACTCACCTTGATATGTTTGAACTCAAACATGTTGTGATACACACCTTGATGTGTTTAAACTCAAACATGTAGTGATACTCACCTTGATATGTTTTAACTCAAACATGTTGTGATACACACCTTAATGTGTTTGAACTCAAACATGTTGTGATACACACCTTGATGTGTCTGTACTCAAACATGTTGTGATACAGTCTTGATGTGTTTGAACTCAAACATGTAGTGACACACATCGTGATGTGTTAGAACTCAAACATGTTGTGATACACACCTTGATGTGTTTGAACTCAAACATGTTGTGATACACACCTTGATGTGTTTGAACTCAAACATGTTGCGGTGCACAAAGGTTTTCTTGATCTTCTGACTTGTCCAGGTGATGAACAGCTTGTAGTAATTGTTGGCCTGCAAAATTTCACACACACACACACACACACACACACACACACACACACACACACACACATACACACACACACACAACACAAGATGATATTATCTGGTTCTCCCAACTTACAAAATGAAGCAGATTATTGTGAGGTATTTCATGTACAAACCAGTTCTGTCTTATTTTCATTCATAAAAATCAATAATGTTTTTTGTCTTCATGTGCCATCCATTTTTCTCCTTTTATTTTGCAACATATAACATCCTAACCAATTAGCTTGTGACAGAATCCTTTCAATAAACAAGATGTAACATCCTCACTGAATGGCTTGTGAAGGAAACATTAATAAATTAGATGTACCACCCTCACTGACTGGCTTGTGAAGGAAACATTAATAAATTAGATGTACCACCCACAATGACTGGCTTGTGAAAGAAACATATCAATAAATTAGATGTAACACCCTCACTGACTGGCTTGCGAAGGAAACATAATAAATTATATGTAACATCCTCTTTAACTGGTTTGTGAAAAACACTTTGAATTATGACCTTGGAATAGAAAGAATTTACAACAAAAAGTACTGTTTACTGGTGCTGCTTCAAGTGAAAGTCGAGTCAAATCAACAGGTAAATTGCCCCGAACCGTCAGTCAAGTCAATCATGGCAAGTTGTAACACTGCAAGTTTAAGTCAAGTCGAAACATCCCCTTCTGCACACCTCCAAGTCAATGGCACACATGGCCTCTTGTACTGCTCCTAGTAAAAGTCAAGTCAAAATATCACCCCTTGTATTGCTCTAAGTCGTAAATCAAAACATGGCCACCTGCACTGCTCCAACCAAAGTTATGTCAAAATATGGCCACCTGCATTGCTACAACCAAATTTAAATCAAAACATGGCCACCTGCATTGCTCCAACCAAATTTAAATCAAAACATGGCCACCTGCATTGCTCCAACTAAAGTCATAACATGGCCACCTGCATTGCTCTAACTAAAGTCAAAACATGGTAACCTGCACTGCTCCAACCAAAGTCAAAACATGGCCACCTGCACTGCTCCAACAAAGTCAAAACATGGCCACCTGCATTGCTCCAACCAAAGTCAAAACATGGCCACCTGCATTGCTCCAACCAAAGTCAAAACATGCCCACCTGTATTACTCCAACAAAAGTCAAAACACCATAGCCTGCATTGCTCTAACCAAAGTCAAAACATGCCCACCTGCATTGCTCCAACCAAAGTCAAAACATGACCACCTGCATTGCTCCAAACCAAAGTCAAAACATAGCCACCTGCATTGCTCAAACCAAAGTTAAGTCAAAACATGGCCACCTGCATTGCTCAAACCAAAGTTAAATAAAAACATGGCCACCTGCATTGCTCAAACCAAAGTTAAATCACAACATGGCCACCTGCATTGCTCCAGCCAAAGTCAAAACATAGCCACCTACATTGTCAAACCAAAGTTAAGTCAAAACATGGCCACCTGCACTGCTCCAACCAAAGTTGAGCCAAAACATGGCCACCTGCATTGCTCCAACCAAAGTCAAAACATGGCCACCTGCATTGTTCCAAACCAAAGTCACAACATGGCCACCTGCATTGCTCCAACCAAAGTTGCATCAAGCAAAATCTAACACAACAAACCAGACATTGGAAAACTGTGGACCTCTGTCACACCGACAGAACCCACAACACTGTGGCTCATTAACTAGTGTCTCAGACCTTTTCTGTGAGGCCCAGAGAGAAGAAGATGGGGATGGCCAGGTTCATCCTCTCCCAGTAGGACTCCAGCAGAATGCATAGCTCCTGGGCCCTCCCCAAGGCAAACACCGGGATCAGCACCTGCAGCAGGGCAGACAACAAGATAAATGTCCACTGAACATGTCAGTCAACTGTTAACAGACTTGACTCCACAGGGGAAAAAAAGCCCCAAAACATTCGAATTTGGGTGTGTGAGAGTTAAAAGACGTGTCTGGCCATGGCTGACCAGGGGAGCAAAAGACTCCATGACCAACAGCAATCCACAGTGCTGTAGATGTCTCACTGGTCATCACTGACCATGACCAACAATCCACTGTGCTGTAGATGTCTCACTGGTCAGGTATCACTGATGTAAATGGATAATCTACAGCACTGAAGCCTGTTGGAATATACTCTTCTTTAGTCTGTAGAGAAATTCTGGTGCCAAAGCTGATATGTATGAGATAGGTACTGAGGCATCACAGAATAAGAACAAAAAAAAGTGCTGCATATTATGGGCAGTCAAGGAGATCACATATCATAAAAAACAAGAATTTTTTGTGTAGCTTACTGCTCATCCACCGTGAAATGAAAAATAACAAGATAAAATACAGCATTTGCTATTTCATTTTAACATACAACAGCATAAAAAAATAAAAACAATTCAACACACAACACAATACAAAATAAAACAAAGTTCAAATAAAATAATGATAATAATAATAATTATTATTTATGACACTTAATCTTACATCATAAGCCCTAAGCGCTTACAAATACAGAACAGGTGAAAGAAAACATAAGTGAAACCAATAAGAAGATGAAATTGCAATGAATACCATGCACTTACAAACAAGGGTGCATATTGACACACACCAACACACACACACACACACACACACACACACACACACACACACACTCTCAACATGCGATCCCATACACACTGTCTCACAACAATGGATACAACAGCACACATGCACACACACACACATATGCGTGCATGCGCACGCGTGCGCGCACACACACACCTACACACACACACACACACACACACACACACATTCACACACACACATACACACACATTAGTCGTATAATTAATTTGATGGGCAAGGGAAGGGAAAGAAAGAACTGCTATTGATAGGTACAGAGGGTTGTTTTAAGAGACACCTTGAAGGAAGACAGAGAGTTTGAACTACCCAAAGATATTGGGAGTTTATTCCAAGAAACCAGACCCTGACAAGAAAAAGAACAATCGCTGTAAGTTTTAGTTTGAAATCGAGAATAGCCGCCAGGCGGAAATTTCCTCTCCCATAATCCCCCTGTCATTTCCGCCTGGCGGCTATTCTGCCTACCACATGGACAACAACAGATGAGTCATTTTTTGTTCTTTGTTTGTACTGTCCTAAATGTTAAATGTGATCTATTTTTTTGCCTGAAGAAGACCCAAGAGGTCGAAATGCATCGTGTCTTGTCATGTGTTTTGTTTGTCAATGTCAGTGGCGGTAACTAACACCCTCTCTTTCTAAATTTTGGTTCACCTTTGTTTTTTTTCACTGGTACAAACAATGGTGTTGGCTTCTACAGGTTCCTGCTGTTGATGATCACAACACATGGTTGTGTGTGTGACCACTGAATCATTAATATGATGATCACAACACATGCTTGTGTGTGTGACCACTGAATCATTCATATGGTGATCACAACACATGCTTGTGTGTGTGACCACTGAATCATTCATATGGTGATCACAACACATGCTTGTGTGTGTGACCACTGAATCATTCATACGGTGATCACAACACATGCTTGTGTGTGTGACCACTGAATCATTCATACGGTGATCACAACACATGCTTGTGTGTGTGACCA
This sequence comes from Conus canariensis, assembly GCA_033310375.1. Classification (NCBI taxonomy): domain Eukaryota; kingdom Metazoa; phylum Mollusca; class Gastropoda; order Neogastropoda; family Conidae; genus Conus; species Conus canariensis. The sequence goes on from CM065731.1 coordinate 15,187,931, forward strand.
CTGAATCATTCATACGGTGATCACAACATATGCTTGTGTGTGTGACCACTGAATCATTTTAATATGGTGATCACAACATACGCTTGTGTACAACTACTGAATCATTGATATGATGATCACAACAAGGCTTGTGTGTGAATACTGAATCATTAATATGATGATCACAACACAGGCTTGTGTGTGACTACTGAATCATTCATATGATGATCACAACACATGCTTGTGTGTGAACAGAATCATTCATATGATGATCACAACACAGGCTTGAGTATGAATACTGAATCATTGATATGAACAGTCAATGATTTTTTTTTTCTGCTGGAACAATCTTTAACCACAGGGCATGAGGTAATGTCACACACACTGTCAATGTCTATCTTCCAGCATACAAGTTTGTGCACTAATCCACTGTTACTATGTTTTCCAACTATGTCCATTTCCAGTACTTCTGCAGGTGATCTTCATTCATTTGTTTTAATTTTTTTTGTGTGTGTGACCATCTACCTTTCTATCTCTCTTTTTTTCTATCTCTCCTGCTTAGAATCATTAATACAGTGCCTAGTATTGTTAATACGGTGCTTAGAATTGTTAATACAGCGCATCTACAGACTGAGGAGAAATCATTCTGCACACTTGCCAACTAAAGAACAAGACACAAAATCTAGCTGATCCTCGTAACCTCTCTTCACAAACTTGATGAACCGCAGAAAAGCAAAACAAAATTATAATGTTCTGGATTTCTGTTTATTCAGGAAGACTTGCACTATAACATGTATTCTCTCCTCTTTCTTATGCCACATGTATTCTCTCCCCTTCCTTCTGCCACATGTATTCTCTCCCCTTTCTTCTGCCACATGTATTCTCTCCTCTTTCCTTCGTCGCACATTTTCTTACCCTTTCCTCCATTACATGTCTTCTCTCCCCTTTCCTCCGTCACATGCAGTCTCTTCCCTCTCCTCTGACACATGCCTTCTCTCCCCATTCTTCTGTCATAGTTTTCTCTCCCTTTTCTTCGATCGTAGTATTGTCTCCCCTTTCCTCTGTCATAGTATTCTCTTCCCTTTCTTCTCTGGTAGTCTTCTCTCCCCTTTCTTCTATCATAGTATGCTCTCCCCTTTCTTCTGTCGTAGTATTCTCCCCTTTCTTCTGTCGTAGTCTTCTCTTCCCTTTTTTTTGTCATAGTATTCTCTCCCCTTTCTTCTGTCGTAGTATTCTCTCCCCTTTCTTCTGACATAGTATTCTCTCCCCTTTCTTCTGACATAGTATTCTCTTCCCTTTCTTTTGTCGTAGTATTCTCTCCTCTTTCTTCTGTTGTAGTATTCTCTCCCCTTTCTTCTCTTGTAGTCTTCTCTCCCCTTTCTTCTGTCACAGTATTCTCTCCCCTTTCTTCTGTCATAGTATTCTCTCCCCTTTCTTCTGTCATAGTTTTCTCTCCCCTTTCTTCTGTCGTAGTCTTCTCTTTCCTTTCTTCTGTCATAGTATTCTCTCCCCTTTCTTCTGTCATAGTTTTCTCTCCCCTTTCTTCTGTCGTAGTCTTCTCTCCCCTTTCTTCTGTCGTAGTCTTCTCTCTCCTTTCTTCTGTCGTAGTCTTCTCTCCCCTTTCTTCTGTCATTTAATTCTCTCCCCTTTCTTCTGTCGTAGTCTTCTCTCCCCTTTCTTCTAGCATATTATTCTCTCCCCTTTCTTCTGTCATAGTATTTTCTCCCCTTCCTTCTGTCGTAGTATTCTCTCACCTTTCCTCCATTCTCTACACAGGTGTGAACCTTCTTCAGGAAATCACGTTCACGGCATCGCTTGGAGTCACGAATCGTTGTGGCGTAGGTGGATTCCGTGATGAGGAGGTCAGGGCGACATTTGTCGATCCAGGCTGACCCCAAGTGTCGATCTGGGGTCATGTTATAATCCCCCTGACACAATTTAAGAACAATGTCACACATCAAGGACACTGACACAAATAACAAATACTGAGAAAAACAGACAAAATCAAAAACACTGACACAAATCAAAGAACTTCGACTCAAGTCAAAGAATAATAGTCCTTCTTCACTAAAACAAACACACAACAGGCAAAGGAAAAAACCTTGAGATACATCAGGCACACTTAGTTAAACAGCAGGAAAAGATTATAAATACAGACAACAGGCCCAGGATTAAACTGAACATATGCAACCTTTCCAGGGACAAGACATTGTCAGGTGCTACACTATAAACACAATGGTCATAGGCCAAGAGCCTGGAGAAATACTGCAGCACTACACACACAATGAAAACAAGGCTTATTTCATTCAAAGTCTACCTTGCGCCAAACTGGATGAAAATAAGTGATTGCTTGTTCATTTTCATTGTCCTAAGTGTAGTACATCTTGCCTGATTAAGACCTTAGAAGCCGAAACGTGTCATGTTTTGCCTTGTGATTCATTTCTCTCTGTTTTTTCTGCAGAGTTTCATCAATAATTTTTCAAATCCTGGTGTTCTGCCAGGAAGCTGCAGTCCAACACCACAAAGACCACCCCCTGCATGAGATGTCTTGGTGTTCTGCCAGGGAACTGCAGTCCAACATCCTAAGGACCTCCCTATGCATGAAATGTCTTGGTGCTCTGCCAGGAAGCTGCAGTCCAACACCACAAATACCATCCCCTGCATGAAATGTCTTGATGTTCTACCAGGGAGCTGCAGTCCAATACCACAAGGACCTCCCTATGCATGAGATGTCTTGATGCTCTGCCAGGGAGCTGCAGCCCAACACCACAAGGACCATCCCCACGCATGAGCAGAGATCTCCCACAAAGGCCGACTGAAGCCATCAGCGTCAGAGTCAGGAAGATGTGGTTCAGAGGTGATGGGTTGCCTCCCTGTCCCCCTCCTGTCAGAAGACCTGAGGCCACTTCTCCCGGCTCATCGCCTCCAGGCCCAACCTTCTGCAGAAAGCAGAGCACACAGCGTCTGACAGAGAGCCTGCACTCTGCAGTCCACTGACCAGCAGTTTTGTCAACACTCATGGTTACACACCTATACCTGTGGGTCAGCTCCAAAGATAACATGAAAGGAGACAGAGGACTCTGACTGAAGCAGAAAGATGGACATAACATCTAGTCATTCCCTCTGGATCCCTTTAGACCAGCTCTCACAGTAACACCCTGGCAGAGGACACAGTCCTTCCAGCACTAGACCAAGGTTATGACATGTTCAAGATGTCATGATGAGACGTGAACATACACACAATCACGTCAAGAGATCCCTTCTCATTACCACTAATCACTTCATAGCACACACACAGAGAAGAAAACAGGTGGTGTACCGTATAGACAAAGGAGTGCTGGCCCACTTTGAAGTGGAACATGGCAGCTCCCAGCACATGGCCAGCATAGTATGCCTTGATCTCCAGGTCATCGTCCACCTGTAACACATGACACACTGTTGTAACATGTCATCGTCCACCTGCAGCACATGACATACTGTTGTAACATGTCATCGTCCACCTGTAACACACTGCACACTCTTGTAACATGTCATCGTTCACCTATAGCACATGACACACTGTTGTAACATGTCATCATTCACCTGTAACACACTATACACTGTTATAACAGGTCACATTCCACCTGTAACACAATACACTGTTATAACATGTCATCATCCACCTGTGTAACACACTACACACTGTTATAACAACAGGTCATCATCCACCTAAAGACCTGTCACATTTTGAAAATGAAAAAGAGGAACAGGGGTCTGGGGGCCAGTGTAGGCCCCCAGTGGGGTACAGAGGCAATGCCCTGTTGGGGGTCAGGGGGCATTTCCCCCTGAAGCTGAAGGTTTTCTAATGATTAGTGAGGAGAGAAGTACACTAGAAAGCATAGAAATGCATGAATTTTATCTTATTATTAATGCATTCAACAACAGATTTGCAAGTTAAATCAATCAGCCTAGCAGCATAAGATGATGAAAAGCTAAAAAAAAAAAAAAATACTGTGCATTCATTTTCATGCATATGTTTTGTAAGTTTGAGACAAACACACATAGTGACATCACAGACACAGAGAGAGGCAGAGGCATAGGGAGAGAGATTATGTAGATTTCAAGTGATTTGAATCATTTACAGAAATATAAATACAACCCAGTGATCGCATTTACTGGTAATCATCAGTATAAAACTTACATCAAATAACAAATGAAAAAAAGGCCTCTCATTCACAGGGACTGATAAATTTGCACTAGTACTGACAAATATTCTAAGGGAGGCCTTCAATAAGTTCTTTTTTACTGGTTCATGTTTTCTTTTGGACTAGTTCTGATAAAAATTGTGACCAGGTCCTATATTCATACAATCACTGCAAACAAAAAAAAATTAACTTCATTTGTGGATTGCACGTCAGGAATGCTTAGTGGTAATACAGTACTCACCAGAATCAATCCATTCACAAGACTTGAATCTTCAGTTTCTTCTTCTTCTTCCTAAAATACTGTTTCACTCAAAATTGAGTAGATCACCAGTGCGCATGTTAAAGAAAAAGAAAATGCGACTCAGCCTGTTGGCCCCTGGAGCAAAATTTGGCAACAAGGGGTTGCACATGAAATTTAAAAGTTTAAAAGCAATGGCTAGGTTAAGGCCTAGGTAACCATAAAATATATGGGGAAGTTAAAATAGAGTTAAATATCTGTGGAAAGCATTTCGCTACCACCCGTGGCATGAAGATCCACACAACAAAGATGGGATGTGTGAAGACTCATCTGAATGAGCAGCAGCGCACTGCATCAGCAGATAAGATGTCGGAAGACCAAGGCCAGGATTTAAACCACAGTGCCAAGGACATCCACACTGTTGGTTCGGATGAGGAATTTGCACAGGCCCTCGATGCCAGGCGCCTGAAACTCAACCTGCCACGAGAAAACGAAACTGAAGATTGGGAGAAACTGGATGCAAAAATTGTCCAAAGACTCGATGCACTGATAGGGAAAAGCACCCAGGAACACAAACTAGCCACATATGGGGACATTGTGTATGCCACATGCAGAGACGCCTATGGAGCAAAACTACCCAAAGAGAAAACACCTCCAAAGAAATCCAGATGCCAAGAAGAGATAGACAAGATCAGGGTCCAAAAGAAAAACCTCAAGAAGCAAATGAAGACCGCACTGCCAGCTGAAAAACAAGGCTTGGAAAAACTCTGGAAAGACCTGAAAGCAAAAAACAGCGCCCTCAGCAAAGCGGAATCTGCCAGGAAGAGGAAGATCAAAAAGAAGGAGACCCAAGAGCGCTTCTTCAGAGACCCCTTCCAGTTTGCCAGAACACTGTTTGAGCAGCAAAAATCTGGGACCCTAAGTGTGGACAAAGGAGTTCTTGAGCAGCATCTGAGGAAAACATACTCTGACTCACAGAGCAACGCACCACTCAAGAGACTAATAATATGCGGGCACTAACCCACCATCTTATTTTGCCCGAAAACCCTCCATTTCACAAACAATCTCGTCCATCTCATGCTACTTTTTGTCAAATTTAACACCTTTTCTACAATCAAAATTAACATGCAAAAACCTCCAAAAATTGACGTAATCGTTATTTTAAAATGGGGTTTTCGTGCAAAAAAAAAGATGAGCAATTTAGAGGCCCGCATATTATTAGTCTCTCTCCTCTTCTGATTAATCTTCTATCTCAAGCACTACCAACAAATCAGAACAAACAACCGGCCTTCCATCTTGGTTAGTTATTTTTACACACACTGAATTTATAGGCCCTTCAACTAATTCTTTAAACCGGCTGTCTTCACCAAATGTGCTTAACTGATAATCGCAAAACCCCGCCTTAATTGATGGCAGTACTCCTAGAACTGTAGATGGATTGCCATCAAATAAATTAGTACTTGTTTTTAACTCTCGTAAATGGACATACAACATCGGGTTAACGAGAAAATCACATGGTTCATTACCTTCAAATTGATAGATGTTTTCTCTTGTACTAAATTTATAAGATCTGCTAGTACTGTGGAAACCCAAGATTCTAGCAAGGCCTTTAGGAAAAGTGTATTCTCTTTTTTCTTCTAGTGGAAAATGCATAGTAATTCTGAGGTTTGCTTCGTTAATTTTTAGCAATATGCCTAATTCGTTAAATACTTCTTTTAAGAAACAAAAGCTGTAATAGCCTTCTGGTATTTTTTCATGAGTTATTTGATTGCCCCCTTCATTACTAATATTAATCCAGTTATTCTGAGCTTCTTCAGATATATTAAACCACTTAACTTTAAAACCAATTTTTCTAAGAGCAACCCTACTATTACCGCACCTATTGTTAATTGGATACTTTAAGAACACACTTGTGTTTTGTTTAGTTATATAAATGTACATCCTTTTTAAATCCTTTTTAAGAACTATTTAAAAATGGAACCTTTTAAATATAATGAAAGTGTCACTTACGATGTAGGAGGGGTTTATGAGCCCAAATCTTTGGACTTTAGTAACCTAACCATCGCAGTGGATGAATCATATGGCTTTCTAGTCAGACTTGTAAACCCACTAACTAGATATTTAAATCCTCTAATAAAGAGTGATAGAGTGCCATCAGCATGGTCAACTCATCCTATGGCTTTTTACCAGAATCAGTTAAATTTTGCAGTTTACTGCTCAACCACTGGCTGCGGTGTTTCATATACAAACCATTTAAACCACCCCAACCTCTTAGTAAGGTCAGTATATAACTTTCATGTTTATTATCAGTATAGGCGCATACTAACTGAACTACAAGTACGCCACCCCAATGACAACGCGTTTAATCCATTTCTCAGCCCAATGGACAATAATGCATATGAAAGAATCTGCAACAAATTTAACATTAACCCTTCAAATAACTTTAGACAAAAGTTAGACCGCAATCACGGGTTGGGCACATTGTATTTGTGGGGCACACATAGAGAATATAATTTTGACTACTGGCCCGGCCACACCTCTTTTAAGCCAAACAAACAAGTTAGATTGGGATCAATAGAACAAAAACACTCCAATGCTTGGGCAACATTTATCTTGGATGAAAGTAAAGGTCTAACAATGCCAGGAGTGCAAAGACTTAATGACTCCATACGCACGTACGTTTGGTGTCTATTAGGAGCGCAAGCACAGACCAAGTCTAGCATAGTGGATCAATCTACAGGCTTTCACGCCAGAAAACAATTTCTAGCCAATTTAGAAGATGCTATTAACTCTGCTGTTGATTTGCCTTCCAGCATACAAAGGTACCAAAACGTTCTTTCACATGCTAGGTCAAAGGTTGACTTTGTTGTGGGTCATGGATTATACATGCTGCCTTCTGACCTTAGACTACAGATTGGCATGATACAGAATTATAATAATGAAATCCTCATAGCCGGAGACGACCAAAACTTAGGACACAATCAAGGCTTAAACACAAGGCCCGGCCAGCCATTTTTAAAAAAGTATCTAGCCCTGAAAGCGACCCCCCGCCAGTTATAAGCAGCCCACAGCCAGAAAGCAGTCCACCGCCTGTTGATGTACCTCACCCCGACAGACACACTAGCGAAAAGACGGCCCTTGTTGTGTTTTTAACTTTTACTGGACTGGCTATACTTTATTTTACTAAAAATTAAACCGGCAGCCAGCACCCCCAAAGTCCACAGATGGTCAGCCATATAACCAACCACTTTGCCTATTGTAGACAAAACCCAGCTAACAACACCGCCTATTATGCCAGGCAGTGCATCAAGCGCTTTGACAGCTAACTTCTTTAATAGGTTTGCCAGATGGTGCAATTGTTTTCTAATCCAACTTTTACCGGGCTGAGGCGTTGGAGGAGCTACTGGCCCTGTTGGCGCACTGCCAGTTAATGCATAAACCAGTGTAGAGATAGCAAACCCAACGGCTGTTCATATACTAACTATTGTAATCCCCTGCTCTCTGAACAGAGTCCTTATTCTTTCTGCTAGCGTAGTATTTTCATAAATCATTTTGTTTATAGTTTCTCTGATTCTGCTTATTTGGGTTGCTATTTTTTCTCTGTTAATATACAACGCTGCTAACCTGTTTGCTCTTTCTATCATTAAATTCTGTATTTTCGCCTGTATTTCGGCCTTTTCTTCTTGTCCTAAATTGTTATCATCTGCATCAGCCAGTTTATTTTTTTCTTCTTTTATCTCTCTCTCTACTATATTAAAATTTGCCAAATTGTTTTTTAGTTCTTCGTTTATAGTTGTTAAAGCAGACTTAATATCCAAGAGTTCACGCAGAGCAGCTCTAATATCCCTGAGTTCACTCGTAGACAATGGAGGATCATTAATTGATTTTAAAGCTGTTTCTTCTTCAGGACTCAGCTCACCTTCTCTTTGCCTAGGCAATTGAGAACCGCCAATTGTTTCTTCATTAAAACTCGTCTCAAATTCTGTTATTGCTTCATCTGTTCTTTGACCTAACTCTGTAATAGAGGCGATTTCTATTTCAGATCGTGTTGGCAACGTCCGCCCCATTTTCTGTAAAAGTCTAACAGCATCAGACCTTAGATTTGTAATGTTTAATCGTTCTGCATCAGCAGCAGAGAGTCTTTGTTTAATTGTACTTAGACTTAAAAACCTAGTTGGGTTTTGCGCTGAAGTAACTCTTACACGGTCTACTTTAGTTTTTATATACAAATGGCCGCCATCTTCTTCAAAATCGTCAGGATCGAGCACGGCTGGCAGCTCCCGTCCTATACTTCTATAGAATAATTCAATTCGTTGTCGCAATAGTTCGTGACGCTGTCTAGGGAGTGAAGAGCCTACTCCTAAAAGTTCTTGACGAGCACTAAGGAGTGAAGAACCTACATCTTGAGGCTGTCTAGGGAGTAAAGAACGTGCTTCTTCAAGTTCATCTTGCAATGAAGGACTCGGCTCTATTTCTTCATCTTCTTCTTCAATAGGACTAAGCGCGTCATAATCGCCTTCAGACATATTTATATATTTATTATTTTTTGTTTTATAAAAAATGAATCCATACGGCTGCGACCTTGATCCATTCAGAAAAGCGAAGGAGCCCCATGGCATAAAAGGCATAAGACAGACTGTGCGCGTTGTAAATAATCCATCAACAATTGAGCCCAATGAAATATTAACAGTAAGATTTAGTGACCGGCCTGACGATGTTATAATGCCAGGCACTGCCAGGCTGTCATTCAAAATATTGAGTCGGCGGATCCTAATGCTACTGTCGTTGCTAACCTGGGCAGGGCCATCATTAAAAATATGGTAATTAAACTGGAAGGTAGAGAAGTCTTCTCACTGAGTAGCGCAGACATTTTTAATCTCTATTCTGATCTGTGGCTGCCTAGAACAGAAAGAAAAGACAAAATCTTTCAGGGAATCCAGAGCCCAAACGGTCTTAAGCACAGGCTTAATGCTGCAGATGCAAAGGAAGACGAGGGAGACCAGGCAATAGCGTGAGCATTTAAGAACAGATTTTGCATCCCTCTAGATTTTGAACTGTTAAAAACCCATCAGCCATATTACCAAGGCGCGCTAAGAGACAAACTTACTTACGAACTGACATTCAATGACAGCGGGTCTGTTATTTTATCAGATGACCCAACAGCTAAGTACACTGTCAGTAACATCTCTCTTAATTTTGACGTTGTTACTAACCCTGAACTAGCTAGAATAATCTTAAACCAGTATAAAAGTAGGGCGGTTGTTTACTTTGAAAGAGTTTTACACCACAGTCTAGCGATTAAAAACAAGCAAGACGCTGTCTGGGAAATAGCTATAAGCAATTCTTTAAGGTCCCTAAAGGGGGTTCTCTTGCTATTTACTAAACCCTCAGCTCCTTTTCAGAGAGAATCTGAGGTGTTTTACAACCCAAAAATTGAGCAGTTATCTTGCACAGTAGATGGCAAGCCTTTTCAGCTGTATTCAGCCGGACTTTTACCCGACCAACACTTTGATGAAATAAGAAAATTGTTTGCTGGAGGCAGACAGACAAGCCCCACAGCCGATCATGTGTGTAAAAAACTTCACCTTCACGATGTAAGACTCGAAGATTATCTAACAGACAAATATGGACTATGGCTGGATTTTAGATCCACGTATGACAACAGACTGCACGGGAGTGGAAGAAGGGTAGGGTCAGATGGCATACTCATACAGATTAATAAGGAAGAGGAGGAGAATGGCCAGATACAAATGCACGTTTTTGTGGTTTATGACGCCCAGCTGAACATTGAAGAAAATAGACTGAAAGAAATAGCCTATTAAAACAGATGGATAGTTTGAACTTTTTGCCTAAAGACCCGCACTGCTCGCTTATTTGTGGGATTACTGGGTGCGGGAAAACTGTCTTCGTGCTTGATTTGTTACAAACAGTCTACAGATTTCATTACGAGTACATTGTTATATTCTGCACAACCATTAAGCACAACAAGTCTTACAAAGAAAGGCAGTTTGTTTGGACAGACGAGAATATATTTTTAGTTGATCCTACTGACAAGCTAAGCGACTGTTTAGAACATTACTATAGGCTATTTGAGGGAACCGAAACGTTGTTTATTATTGATGACTGTTCAGCCGAACAAGACATTGTTAAAAAAAGAAGGACTCTGTCTACGCTGGCCTTTAGCGGAAGACACGCATTAGTTTCTGTTTGGCTCTTAACTCAAAAATACAATGCTGTCTTAAAAGACTTTAGATTGCAGTTAAAATCAGTCATCTTATTCTATACTAAGGACAAGGATAGTTTTGAAGAATGTTTAAGTGAAAATTATATAATCAGGGACAAGGATGAACTAAAAAAAAAAAAAGAGCAGCTAGAAAAATCTAAGCACGCTAAACTATGCTTACGGACTGACCCGCCAGTTCAATACGTTTGCTTATTATAGATTGTTTATTATAGATTGTTTATTATAGATTGTTTATTATAGATTGCTTATTATAGATTGCTTATTACAGATTGCTTATTATAGATTGCTTATTATAGATTGCTTATAATAAATTGTTTATATTAAAAAGAATGTCTCGAGGGCCAGAATCAAAAGCAGAGTTAGCTCCTAAATGCGTTGCAGTAGAGATAAAAGATCTAGCAGATACAACGGACTTTGATCTAATAGGAGTGGCAGGAAATGTTTATGGATTTGAGTACACTGACGATGGCGTTTACAAACGAATAGAAATTGAAGATAAAAAACGACAGCAATATCCTACCCTGGAAGAGATAAGAAATCTAAGGGCAAACGATTTTGGCAAACACGAATACAAACTTCATAAACGAGAGAATGCCTGGGCGTAGCTTCCTGACATTAACTGGGATTTAAAGTTTGAACTACGAAGCCCCTATGTATACTTTGATAAGAAATACAATTTTAGAAAAGCTTTGAATGAAGGACACCTTCTTATTAGCCTAGTCCCAGGATTACAACAGAAAAAGCAGATTGAAATAACTAAGCAGGGCCCTGAATATATGCTGCGGAGAAAGCAGTCCTTAGCTGAAGTGGGGGGCGACACCGTTGGCTTAGAATTTAACCCAAAACTAGAATCACTGCCTAGAAAAATGACGATGCTTTTTCGCTTATTTATTACTCCAAGGGAGTCTGATCCTAGTTTGCCAGAGCATACGTTAATCAGAGGCGTACAAATAAAGTCTGAAAACTTGGACGGGCCTCTTAGGCTTGTTATTGCTATTACTAAAAACGGGGATGAAATAAAGACTTTTGTATCTTCTGACAAAGTCACTGTGATGGTTGACAATACTAAACTAACAGTACTCGATTTTATTTTCATTAAGTATGTTGATTTTATTGGGTTTTACTCTGTTGATGAAGTGCTGTCAGAAGGGTTAATAAGGAGATATGTACAAGATTAATCTTAATTAAAAAATTAATCTTAATTAAAAAATGGATGATCAGGCTCAAAAGTTTAGGTTAGAGCAAATAACTGAACTTCAAGAAGAAATAGAAAGTGACTTGGATAAGTATAGGGTTACTAGAAAGAAATATGCTAGAGTTTTAAATACTCTTTCTTATATAATCACCGGCTCATCAGCTGTAGCGAGCGTAAGTGCTGGGTCTAGCGTTGCTCTTTTAGCTACTGGGGCCGGAGCGCCAGCCTCTTTAGCATTAGGGAGCCTTGGTTTGGGTTTAGGTGCTATGTCTATGATTGTGAGTGCTGTTTTAAAAAAATTAACGCCTAAACTACAAAAGCACACTGCCATTGTAGCCCTAGCATCAGCAAAACTTTGTTCATTAAGACTGAGAATAAGCAAAGCATTGCAGGACGAAAACATTACAGCTGAAGAATTTGAGCGCCTTATGGCTGATGGCGAGGATTACAGACGACAAAAAACTGAACTTCAAAAGGAGTGGAGAAACACTTTTACTTCGCAACAGGTAGACACTGAGACAATCAAACAGAACATTGAAAAGCAAGCAAACAATCAGTTAAACCCAAAAATAGACTAAAAAAAAAATAAGATGTGAACTAAATAAATAAAATTATAAGTTTAACAAAAAAATAAATACTTTTTTTTTTTTTTAACTAACAGGCACTGTGTTTGGTGGGACAACTTGCAACTCTTCGCGAACAAACGATCTTTTAGGGGCGGGCTTTTTAGACGTAGTAGCACCGCTAGAAGAAAGAGTCTCTCTTAAATAATACACGGGAGGGGCTGTTTTCATAATTCTTTCAACTTCATATACATCTACGCTCCATATAGGGTCTGTGGCTCTAATTCTAACATCGCCCTCTGCCTCTCCGGGAGCATACAAGTATCTTACTTTTAGTCCAAAAGGCAAGAGTTTTTTATTATTTTGGATGTCTTCAGTAATGCTAATTTTTTTTAGTTTGATCGCGTTCACTGGCTTAAGGCCCGTTGCTTTAAATTCTTCATTGTTCATGGCGCGTAAGACTGACGGTAATCTCCTAACCCATTCTGTGTTGCGTGTTTTGTCCATAAGGTCTCTATGATATTGATAGGTAAACAGACGTTCAGCTAGATTCTTATTAAAGTTTTCTACTAGAGCCTGTGAGCGATGGTTGCCTGGGATCCCCCTCTTAACTGTAACCCGATGTCTTAAAAACAGTTGGTTTACAGCTCCTTTAAACTCTTTTCCATCATCAACCTGGATCAACCTAGGATACTTTAATGGACCTCGCATGTATATTTGTTGTAAAGCCACAGCCACAGCAGTTGAGCTTTTATCCGTTAAAGGCTCAGCGTCTTTATACCTTGAAGCCATGTCAACAACCGTAAGAGCATACTTAAACTTTTTTCTTCTAACTTTGTCATGTGGAAGGTACAACAAGTCCATCTGGTGGGTGTCATTAGGAACTGAGTTAACAAATCGAGGCCTTATTATTCTTTTTGGGGCAGGCAGATATATTTGCCAGATCGCTTGTTTTGAAAGCCAGTCTTTCGCTTCTGATTCAGACACCCTAGCAGCTTTACTCAGTTTATCAATAGCAGCCTTTCCTTTCCAATACCCTCTAGGAGAATAATATATTTTGTACTTTGTATCGCCCATAAGAGACTGTTTTTATTACATTTTAAACTATTGTTTTTAGATTGAATATGCAAGAAGAAAGATTGCTCCCATAGCACCTATAATAAAGCCTATTTCTACCATTTTCTGATCCTCAGATGGTTCATAAAAGTCAGACAGCTCTGGCGGTGACAATGTTAGAAACTTCTTTCCTGTCATTAAGTAATATTCATTCATTGCTTCATCAACGTCTGTAAATGTGTGCTCTGCATGACCCTGTTCTCTTAACTTTTTATTAATAAAGTCTAAGTGAGCAATTCTCCTTTTCTCGTAAGCGTCTCTTGCCTTAGCTAAATCTTCCATTGCTTTGTTATGGCGTTCTCTCTCTTCATCAGACCGCAATTTACTAAACATATAATTGCTGCCAGAGAAAGCCAACGCATTAACAATAGCTCCTCCTACCATCAGAACTAATCCAGACATCTTTTTATAAATGAACGAATATTTTTTATAAAATCAATATTTTTTAGAAAGAATCTTTTATAAATCAATCTTTCTATGCATTAATCTTTCTATGCATTGATGTTTTCTGGGATAATCCCCTGTGCAACAAGAAAGTCTTTTGAAGCAATCCCTGCAGTTATTACAGCTATAACCTTAACAACATCCTCAATGTCTAACCTTCCTAGATCGGCCGGCCTCATTTTAAACATGTTTTTTGCTAACGTGCTATATCCTATACTAAGGCCGCTGATTACAGCAGAGTGGTAAATCGTATTAATAATCTTTTTTTCGCTCATGTTTTTTATTAACTAAAAAAATAATTAAAATAACCATAATATGAAAGACTGTCTATGTGCTTTTTATTCAGATAATCTTTTGTTGCCAGAGCTAAAAATAAGGTTGTAACTAGTTTCGGCGAATCTTCTATCTTTCCCATGTTGGACGGTTTTATTCTTAACAAACATTTTGCTAGGGTTGAATAAACTATAACACCGACAATGGGCACTGCATAATTAACCAACGTTAAACTCATGGTTTTATTTTTTTTATTGCTTTTAAAAAGAGTTTAAAATGGATTGCGACGAGCTATTAAAGTGTGAGGAGGCAACAGACCTCTGTCATAAAGAAAGATTATACTCTCTGGCTGCATGTGGAAAAACCAGGCAGTATTTAGGCGTTGAACTAAGTATTGAACAGATTCAGCAATTGTCTACATCAGACGTTGAGAAGTATTACGCTAGGTACGAAGCACAGCTAGGATCAAAAATGGTTAGATCGGTGGGGCAGACAATGATTAGTTTATATGCTAAGTTAGTAGGCAAGATAGCGCCGATTGATTCAGAAGAAGATTTAAAATATGACTTAACACAAGATCCGGTTTTAACCAAGTCCCTAGAATCTCTTGCATGTGACATGTATTATAGATTTGGGACGTTGTTATGCCCGTTCATCATGGGATTAATTACTTTCAATCATATTAATTTTAATCATATTAATTTTAATCAGACTAAAAAAAATGAGCGAGCAGGAGAAGACTCCACAGGAGCAGAATGTCCCACAAGTGAATTTACAGGCGAGTGTCCCCCAGGCGAGTGTCCCACAACTGAGTGTCCCGCAGGTGAGTAGTGTTACTAAGTCTAAAAGTGCTGGCCGTGTTGAGGCTGGTCGTAAACTAGCTGAATGGAACAGACTGCAAAAAGCAAACCAAGCAGCAAAACAAAAATTATTAGATAGTAATAGAACATCAGCACCAGCGCCGCCGCCGCCACCAACAACAACACAATCAAACTGTAAGATGTATTATTATGTACTGGGGAGTATTGTTGTTGGTGGAGGGCTTTTGGCATACAAGCGCCTAAAGCCATACTTAGCAACAAAGTTACAAACCCCCACAAAAACAGTAAAAGAAAAAGAACCAGCTTCTGCAAAAAAAGTACAACCTCCTGCTGTAGACCCATTTTTAATAAATTAGTTTTTTTAATATGTTGTTAAGTACTGGTTAAGTCAGTTATAACAAGTTAAGTGTAAGTAAAGCGCAAGTTAAGTGCAAGTCATGTTAAGTACTAGTTAAGTACTAGTTAAGATCTTAAGTAAAGTACTAGTTAAGTACTAGTTAAGATCTTAAGTAAAGTACTAGTTAAGTACTAGTTAAGATCTTAATTTAAGTCAGCCAAGTTGGTTCTCCAGGGGCCTATAGCGTATGAAAGCTCGGGATTAACGCAAGTTCGCTTGCTATTGTTAGAGTCTAGTGACTTCTTATTAACAGCAGTTGTGTTTACTTGATGAAGAGTAGAGCGCAGATTAACATTTGTGTGATGAAATACTTTGTTTTCAAAGAGAGCCTGCTTGTAGTTGTCGTGACTTATATATTTTTTACAACTTCTTTACCTATGCCCTTAGCTTTCTTCATTTCAGAAGTCTGGGTAGCAACGCTATACATCTTTGCCCGTAAGCCAACATATTCTTGTATAATCGTCCCATTAAGTTCATCCTTCATCTTTCCAATTACTTTCTTGTTCACAGTTGAATGTAAAGGGCTGTCTTTTGGGTAGTCACATGTGTCGTACCATCCATCAGCTCCTTTAGCCACCTCCGCTTCTAAATCCTTATAAAAGTCTTCAGTTGGGATGTCTAGAATAAAACTATCGGTGTCTGTGTAAAGGACATTTGATTCTGGGTACAGCGGCTTAAAGTAATCGTACAGAAATTCTAGCATTAATAACTTTGACAACTCTAACACGGCAAAGCCGATAAACACCGGCTTGTCCAACTTGACTTTCTGTTTCTTCATCATAATGCCAACCAGGCTGTCGCTAAATCTTCTGAAGTCTTGGTAGTTAGGTTTAGAGACCAGCTTAATCGCTTGTTTTTCTTTTGTAACTAATCTTACATCTTCACGATTGTGTACGTTCTCCATCGTCTTACCAAAACAGCTGTTGTTCATTAGTTTAAAAAAGTCTTTTTCTGAAGCATCTGTAGCTTTAGTTCTAAGGTCGGTGTTCTTCATGATGTATGGTTTCATGAACTGTTCCTGATCAAAAGTAATTATTCTGTGAACGGCAGTAAGTTTTAGTCCGTGTCTTAAGTAAAACTGTAACAGCCTGTAATGACAGACATATTTAGTCTTGTTAAAGAGGTTAGGCACGAGTTTAGGCAGCTCTGCGGGACTCATCTTTAATTTTTCTGTGGCTAAGGGGAAATCGTTGTGAGGGTCGTGCAATTCTGCAGGATAATCTAAGTCTACTTCTAAGATTAATCCTATTGGATTATCGGGTGTAAGATTTGACAATAGTCCTACCACCCGATCAACGTCATGAGGTCCTACGACCATTTTAAAGTTTCTTAATGGCAGTGCCTGGCTCATGGCCCACCCATACAGATTGTTGGCGTCTAAGTACATTAGATAGTTAGATGGTTTAGTGGGGTCATAATCATCTAAATACTTGTTGTTGGCTCTGCGGTAAGGATGACAGGCCATGCTAATGCCTCCTCTCAGCCCATCTTCAATCATCTGGAGTGTATCCAGATCAGATATTAAGTCAATCTCAATGTTTGTAGACTTCAAGAATGCGTCCCAAGAAAGGCCTGGGGCAGAGATGTACTGTGATGAATATAGGCCGTAATGTTTCATGCAAGTGGATCTATAATTCTGAAAGACGTCAGCTAATAAACACACATCGGCCTTCAAGTATTGGTCGTGATAATCGCCCATCGTCTTGCAGTGTAATTCTGTCCAGGCTCTCTGTGCGTATTCATAGTCAGCGTCAGATATGCCTCCGCCTCTAAGACGGCTGTAAAAATCGTCTTTATGTGGCAGCGCCGGCTCGTCAAACTTGTCCCACGAGTCCATGTATTCATAAGGGTAAACGCCTTTACGGACTAAAGATGAGTCGAAATATTGTTTAGTTATTGGACAGTCTTGTAGAGATTCTGCTAACTTACTTAAACTCCCCATCAGATGCTGGGCAGAATCATAGAAGGATAAACAGTCTACAGTAAAGGTCATGTACTTTTCTGATGACTGTGCAATACAGCTAACCCTCATACATTCGGCAGTTATTGCTTGCATGATAAAGTGAGAGTCGTAGCCTCGTAAGTTATGAAAGAAGATTGGCAGTTTCCATTTTTCGGGGTTAACCTTGAGTTGAAGATTGCAGCTGTTGTGCGCGGCCCCTCTAAATTTGCCAGTAATGTGATTGTGGTCTCTTACAGTGTCACCTAATAACTTGCATTTGCATATCCAGCAGTGGGTGGCTGATTCGTAGCGCCTTTGGTCTTCGGGAGTCATCTTAATGTCTGAAAGGTTCAGCTGATTGGAGAATTGATTGCGAAGATGCTTCATGTGCTCCAAAAATCGATCGGCTGCGTTGGGGCCTCTGTAAATCTCCGGTTGTGTGTGTCCGCCATCTGACCTAACAACAACAAACGCATAAGAACAGATCTGATGGCGGGATAATAAGGTTGTTTTTTGGTCTTGCTGAGGGCTGTAGTACTGCGGCAAGATCGCTTCAAAGTCAGCATAGACTACGTATGGTCTCATCTGCAGTTTGTGTACATTCTTAAAACTAACTTTAGACCCCGGTGGGGGCGTAAGAAGTTCGGTTTTACAGTCTACAAAACTTTTACAATGCTTCTTATGGCGGGCAGCTGCTTCTATAGTTGGGATTCTGACCAAACACCTTCTACAAAGCTCTTGTTTAGATTTATGCTTTGATGTATATTCTAACAGTCTGCTAATTGATCTAATTAATACATAATGGCTCTTGGAACCATCTGCAAACAGTATCAAGTCTACATGATTGTTAAGTGGATCGCCTAAAGTGGGAGCATTGGGAGAGATCCTTAGAGGGACTAGATTGTCTACTGGATCCCAGGTGTATACGCTTACGGTTATTGGTTTGTTTTGCTCTTCAAACTGAGATATACTTTCTACACTCACTGGAAAGGATATGTTATTAAAGTTCAGCTCATGAAGATAAGGTTTATAAATAGATACTCTGTCTGCGTGCTTTTTAACTGGGTGTAAGTGCGCCAAAACGCACCACATGAAACACATATCGTCAGAATTTTTTATGTTTAGGGCTGCTCGTTTTAACACTAGCTCTCTCGGGAGAGGGATGTAAGAATTGCCGACTATAGGATAGAACTTTGTTTGTCTTAATCTAATTTCAAGGACTGTTCCTTCAGACCAGCCAGAACCTCTTAGCTTGGCCTCTTCACTTGCATGGTTAAACTGTGTAAGCATGTAATCAGCCCATTCAGAATTAAAGTCGCAATAGCTGATTACTTCTTTCTGTCTAGTTGAAACCCAGACTAGTATACTACTATCATCGGGGGTTATATATTCAATCTGAATGGCCAACAACACTATTACTGGCGGGACGATTCGAAGAGACTCTGGGATTTTAGAGATAGCATGTGTTACGCTTTCCTGAACGTTTGTGGGGTTAATAATGTCCATGTCTAGTTCGCTGAACATATTGCCTAATGGTTTGTTACTACCTTTCAACAGTACGTTGTTGGGTAGTTTTTCAAACTTAGACTCACTTGTTGGGTTCATTTTTAACCCATAATATTTACGTAAATAAAAAAAAAAAAAAGTAAGTAAAAGTAAGTAAATGCTCTTTTATTCTTCACCCAAGCGTTGCAATACTTCAAGACACCCTAATCTTACAAGAACGTCTGCTAATACTTTAGCTTTTTCTGAATCGCTACAGTCAATGTTTAACTCTTTGATTGCTTCGTCAAAGAGTTCACTATGATTTTTGATTAAATTGTTTACATCATTCTCAAACCCAGATTTACTAAAATCAATGTTTAACACTTTCATTGTTTCGTCAAATAGTTCATTACAATTTTCTATTAAAATCATTAGATCAGATTCGCTGTGTTTGGCCGTCATTTTAAACCTAAAAATTAAATAAATAAAAAAATAATTGTAAATTCAGCTGTTATTTATTACTCATAGTCTTTTACTAATCTTAAAAACTGTCCAGGTTTAAAGGTAACAGTTACTCCTTCAGGGTCAGTAGAAGCAGTCAGATCAAGATCTTCGGGAGCTATTTGATCAATTAAAATGGCAAACAACTTTATAACTGGATGGGGCCAAGAATGCGGTAGTTTACTGATGGCGTTCCTTACGCTTTCTCGCATAACTACGCGCTCAAAAAGCTCCGTAATTAATTCTTCAAACTCTTCTCTATCAACTCCCCAGCTCCTTTCCTGCATCTCCCAATCTCTGAATATATTAATAAGCTCTGCAACTTCGGGCTTCATTTTTTAAACCAGATTAAAAACACCAATTAAAAAAATTAAGTAGGCCGTTCCTATTGTTTTGCGCAAGAATCAGAAGAGGAGAGAGACTATAATATGCGGGCCTCTAAATTGCTCATCTTTGTTTTTGCACGAAAACCCCATTTTAAAATAACGATTACGTCAATTTTTGGAGGTTTTTGCATGTTAATTTTGATTGTAGAAAAGGTGTTAAATTTGACAAAAAGTAGCATGAGATGGACGAGATTGTTTGTGAAATGGAGGGTTTTCGGGCAAAATAAGATGGTGGGTTAGTGCCCGCATATTATTAGTCTCTACTCAACATTCAAGGTCTGGTGTGGCCAACCAACCCTGAGGAACAGCTCAATGACAAGCCTCCAACGTTGGCGGAAATCAAGAAGGTGGTCGACAAAGCCAGAGCCAAATCATCACCAGGGCCAAACGGAATACCTTACCAGCTGTACAAGAAATGTCTGAATGTGCTGGAGTGGCTCCACAGGCTGCTGCAATCAGCTTGGAGAAACCAGGAGATCAGCAGCCAGTGGATGACGGCAGATGGTGTGTACATCCCCAAAGAGCAAAACTCAAGTGACATCAGCCAGTTCAGGCCAATATCACTACTGAACGCTATATTTGTTGATGTGTATATGATATGTATGTTGCGTGATGCTGATGTGTGATTTATTACTTTCAGGTCATGATTGCTAGAGCCATCCCCCCCCCCCTTTTTTTTTTCTAGAGGCTGTTTTCTGGTTTGTTTGTTTTTTTGTTCCTTTTTTTTTTTAGAGCCCGTTTTTCTTTTTCCCGTTTTTGTACTCCCAGTTCTTACAGAACAGGGAGTACTTTAGAATGGGAACGAAGAAATGCTGTCTGTGTGTCTGTCCGAACGTCTGTGGTCAAAATGTGTTCCACTCGCTCCAGACAAAACTACTGGGCCGATCTTTCTGAAAATTTGTAGGTATGTTCATTATGGGCCACGGATGATGCAGATAGCAACAACAATGACAGCTATGTTTCCCCTATGTTACAGGAGGAAGAAATATAATATGCGGGCAAAAAGTAATGTTAAGTCAAATAAAAAAGCAAATAATCCACAAACATAATGAAATTCAAATGCAGCTAAACATTAAATCTAAATAAATGCAGATGTTTATATGCAAACAAGTTAAAATTATACTCAAAGAAAAAGAGATGAATGAACTGACAGGCAGAAAGATAGATACAGGCTATATAAACAGATAAATAAACAGATAGACAGAGAGATTGGGGGAAGAGAGAGGAAGAATGAGAGTGAGAGAGAGTGGGGGGAGGGGGGCAGACAGACAGACAGAAAGAAAAAAAGACAGAGACAGAGACAGAGAGAGCACACAAATGGTTATGGATATTCATTTTAAGCAAAATTCGAAATTAGTACTTTTCTCCAAATCCCAGTATTCAGCCATGGAACTCTAGTTCTAACTTGACAGTTCTGCCCAGAGTGCTACTGTTGTCTACATTAGCCATACAGTAAAACCTTTTCACCAAACCTGTATCTATGCATTAAATGTAAAACTGTATTGTTTCTCTTACCATAATAATTATTCTTCTCCTCAGCATAACATACCTTATTAAACATGTATGTCCCGATTTAATCTAATGCATTTCAAATGTCACCCGTAATATTTAATTATAATCCAATCAACTAACTACATTATTAAAACAAAATGTAAAGCATAATTTCGTACTCTGAGTCTGGAACCTTCTGTTTCCTAGTAGAACTTTGCCAGTAACTAACCTAATACCAACTTTATGCCAGCCAGTCTACCTACCCCTAAACAAACAACATACATGCATATGTGTGTGTGTGTGTGTGTGTGTGTGTGTGTGTGTGTGTGTGTGTGTGTTTATGTGTGTGTGTGTGTGTGTGTGTGTGAGAGAGAGAGAGACAGAGAGAGAACGAGAGAGAGAGAGAGAGAAAGAGAGAGAAAGCAATTAGAGTAAATGTCGCTTGATATCGTTATTGGCATATAAAAGGGGTGAGGAGAGTAAAACTGCTAGAGGAAAAAAATCGTCTTAATTTTACCTACATGGTTTGACACAGACATGGGCAGTTGTGTTCTACAATGAACTCCGTAAACAGGAGTTCGGCCTGCGTGACGGCGATTTTGTCTGATGTGGTCTTCACTGCAGTAGTTATCTTCGGGGAAGATTCCACAGCTTTGGCATGGTCCGCGTGGTTTTTGGTCTTTGTGTGCTTTGCTAGTGCGTGAGCACCCTCAGAGCTTAAAGCAATATTTGCTCTGCGCAACGTGCAGAAAGCATAGTTTGCTCCTTTCACTGACTTGGTAAAACATGGATAAATACACTTGTAGTCCTCTTTCCATTTCTGATTGTGTTTTTTCTTCGCCTTTTCAGTCACAACATGATCGCTTCCATCTAGTTGTTCCACCATCTTCAATGGAAGTGACATGCTTTGGCTATTTTTGACCAATCAAACGCTTTGGCGATTTTTGACCAATCAAAATTCAGCAATAAATTTCCATCAAGACAGTGCACCGGTTTCGGCGCACTCAGATAGTATTGTGCCTATTCGCAGTCTTGAGCTGAGGAAAAAAAATCGTAGCTTGACGGCTCTCAAAATATCGGAGTTTCGGCTATCCCGATCGGAGAGTGGGTTGAAGCCGAAAAAAAGCGGAATTTACCCGATGAAATCGGGGTGAATGGCAGGTCTGCACCTGGAGCACACTAACACTGTTATAACAACAGGTCATCATCCACCTGTAACACACTACACACTTTTGTAACAACATGTCACCATCCAACTGTGTCACACTACACACTGTTATAACATGTCACCAATCACCTGTAGAACACTACACTGTTGTAACGTGATCAATCACCTGTAACACACTTATTATTATTATCATAATGAATGCTTATGTAGCACCTATTCTCAGCTAGAGACCAAGCTCTAAGCGCTTTACAATCCACACTCGTTTACACAACAGGCTGCCTACCTGGGCAGCGCCGACTGAAGAGCTGCCAGCTGGCGCTTTGTTCACTCGTTTCCCATGTCATCCAGTCCATTTCATTCATAATATATCGGTCACTCAATTTCCTTACTTCCTTCATTCTTTCCATTTCTTATGCAGGGTGCATGCTATGTGTAACATGTCATCCATACTAGCGGCCAAACTGGCCTTCTCTTCCCCAAAGTTGGTGATGGGATTTTACATGTGCGCAAGATGTTATGCATGCATTCCCACACGGAACCTCGGTTTATAGTCTCATTCGAAGGACTCCATGGGAAATGGAGTCAGAACCAATGTTAACTCCGTGGGAAAAATCCCCCTGTACCAAAACAGCCCAGCAGAGATTCGAACCCGCAACCCCAGGATCACGAGTCCGGCGCTCTACCAACTGAGCTATTCCAGCCCCAGCTATTCCGGCCCACTTAACAGTTATAACAACAGGTCTTCATCCACCTGTAACACATTACACAGTTATAACATGATACACACTGCTTTAACAACAGCATATGGTAAGCACAGTATGTCTTGATCTCAAGATCATCATCTACCTGATGACACAATACACACTGTTACAACAGAACATGTTTGCTGATGACACATCGAATGAAAAAAAGGTCCAAGTAACAGCTAATTGCTCAATGTTATGAAGATGAGAAAAATTATGAGGAAGGTGGCAGGTGGAACGAGGAAGGTGGAAGGGAGAGTTTGTTTCTTTGTTAACAAATTCAATCAATTTTCTACTCTCCAAAAATTCCAGTGCACCACTTAGGTTTACGTTCATTTGATCCCATTACAAAGAAACTGTCCCCAAAATGTGTCTTCAAAACTCACCTTCTTAACCCCCTGTGAAATCTTCTACCCTATCCCCTCTCATCCCATTAGCCCAATTACCTCACCCTGCCCATCTCACCTCTTCCCTCATCTTCCCCACTCATCCCTTCCTCATTACCCTGAGGATGTCCTGGAACAAAAAAGAAAGAAAAAAATGTTGATTAATGGGCAGTGAAAGATGTGACAGGAAGATTTCCATGGGTGACAACAGTGGGGAGTGAGAGTCAAAGTCAAAATTTTATTTTGAGATGGTACACTGATAAGCACTATGTGCTTTTTTCCATCAAGCCATCTGCAAAACTAAACAAACTGAATTGTGTGAAAATAGAAAACAAAAATAGTCAGCAAACACATCCGAATAAAGAAAATAAGGTGCAATATTTGCACCATGAACAAACACAAAAAATTTGTTAACGTTCACCCTTTCAGTACCATCACTCACTCTTATGTATGTGGCAGTACACTGTATTACCAACACATTTGTAAGTGTTTTTTTACACACACACACACACACACACACACACACACACACAAGGGCTTCCTCAGTAAATCCAGTAAATCGTAATACAAACATAGGATTATATCCAAGACACAGTAAACAACTTCTCTCCTTATTATTTCGGTTAAAAATAAATGCATTCAGAACAAAATATGTCAAGAATATTCGATGTGCTTGTGGCGCCCTTGATAATTGTACAACACACGTTCTATACTTTTGCCCCTACTTTGATTCCGAATTTGTCAGAATTCAGAAATGATGCTTCAAGTGCATATTCCAGGATACCATGTCTCTCTTAAATTTTGTACGAATTCTTATGTTAAGCCCAGTTGGCTCAATCCTGTAATTGCTGTTTCATAATCTGATTTTGTCCAGTTGTTTGTTTTTACTTTTGATGTGTGTGGTTTTTTTTTAACAGTTTAATTCTTACTTAGAGTTTCTCCTCATCACACATACACATACACACGCACACACACATGCACGCACGCGGACGCGCACTCACGCACACACGCAGCATGCACACACTCAAACACACACACACACACACCTTGTCTAATATCACATTTAGTGAAAAGACGTTACATTGAAGAACAACAACAACAACAACACACACACACACACACACACACACACACACACACGCACAAACACACCCACAAATTAGTACAGCATAATTCTGCACAACATGGTTGAAATAAATAAACAAATAAGGTGTGTGGTGGTGTGTGCTGACCTGTATGGTTTGGTGAAGGTTGACGGCCGTGGCTTTCTTCATGCAGGCCTTGATCATCTCCGACGTGAAGAAATTGGTCTCCCCTCGCCTCTCCACTGTTATTTTGCGGAAATCCTCCTGAAAAAGAAAACACAGGTTTCCCCAGGGTTGCATGTGACAGCTAGAGCTTCTGCCTGGAGAGGTTTCCTTGATACGGTGTCACACCAGACACAGTCATCACCAGAAAACATGTACTCATAATTGTACAAAGCTGTTTTAGTCCTTCTACCAGATCTTGCTCAGAATCATGACTTCATCACCACACTCTCCCTGACTTGTCCATAGCAACTGCTAACACACACACAGAAAACTTACAGAGGGGCGCAGACATGGCATCCCCTTCCATCACTTCAGAGTAAAATGTCAGCACAACTGGTTGTTTGTCGGTCCACATCTTGGCTGTACCGTCACACACCTGAAGCAAACTATAGTATAACACAGAGATCCTGGCTCGAGCATGTTTCCATTTACAGGATCATCCTACACCAGCCGTTGTGCTGAATGAGTGGGAAGTGAAGACAGAAAATGGCACAACTACTTTCCCCTATTGGTTACTGATCAGAGCAACACACATGACTGGCTGCTAGTCACAGACCACACTGAAGCACAGACCTTACCAGCAGAATGGGACAGATGGCTTTGGCGGGGTGGGTCATTGTAACCCACATCTGTTCTTACCAGCAGAATGGGACAGATGGCTTTGGTGGGGTGGGTCATCGAAGCCCACATCTGTTCTTACCACCAGAATGGGACAGATGGCTTTGGTGGGGTGGGTCATTGTAGCCCACCATCTGTTCTTACCAGAAGAATGGGACAGATGGCTTTGGTGGGGTGGGTCATTGTAGCCCACCATCTGTACTTACCAGAAGAATGGGACAGATGGCTTTGGTGGGGTGGGTCAATGTAGCCCACCATCTGTACTTACCAGCAGAATGGGACAGATGGCTTTGGTGGGGTGGGTCATTGTAGCCCACCATCTGTACTTACCAGCAGAATGGGACAATGGCTTTGGTGGGGTGGGTCACTGTAGCCCACCATCTGTACTTACCAGAATGGGACAGATGGCTGTGGTGGGGTGGGTCATTGTAGCCCACCATCTGTACTTACCAGCAGAATGGGACAGATGGCTTTGGTGGGGTGGGTCACTGTAGCCCGCATCTGTTCTTACCAGCAGAATGGGACAGATGGCTTTGGTGGGGTGGGTCACTATAGCCCACCATCTGTACTTACCAGCAGAATGGGACAGATGGCTTTGGTGGGGTGGGTCACTGTAGCCCACCACATGTACTTACCAGCAGAATGGGACAGATGGCTTTGGTGGGGTGGGTCATGTATAGGGGGCCGTTGTAGCCCACCATCTCCGTCATGTAGGGCAGAGCTCCACAGTGGTCCAGGTGGAAGTGACTGTTGCACACAATTGTGACACACGTCTTTCAATTATTAACACAGCTATACATGCCACAGCAGGTATGCAAACACATAAACACATTCCAAGCCATATGAACACAGTGCAGATCATTAGTAGTGACTGACTGTCATTTTCAGATGAAACTCAAGCACATATGTCACAGTGTGAATGCAGTAACCTATGCACTGACCCATACAGAGACCCATGCACACACAAGCACATACCGATTTGTGGACAGGTCATCCTATGCAACATAAGATAACATCTCACTCTTGATGATCTTTCTGCATGGTCTGTTACACACGTTGCCCACCACACACCACTCTTGAGTTCCTATAAGAAAAGCAATGATCGCGCACCCTGTCACCCACACTGTACATATGGAATGACTGGATCCCCTCAGTCTAAGATGACAACATTGTTGACAGGCAAATTGACAGGCCTCTGTGTGTGCATGCATGTACTTGTGTGCAAGCAAGAATATATATGTAAAACCAAGTATCTGTGTATTTGCTGGCACTAAGGTCTGAGTTCATGGTTAGTGAGTTCATGAGATGGTATATATGAAGCGAGAGACAGACAGACTGGCAGACTAGGGTTTCGGTGAGTGTCACGTGACGAGTGCACACGTGTTTTGCCACGCTCTGAAGAGTCTGAATCTGAGCTGTGAACTCAGTCACATGCATTTGCCTATGCGTGTTAAGCAACTCAGCATCCTTTTTTCTCCTGACGTTTCAGTTTAATTGCCGGAAATGCAACATTTTTCAACTACAATTCCTATTTTTTTTAAATTGAAAGACATACTGGGTCGTGACAAGAATTGGCTGGCCATTTTAGAAGTGTGCCTGGCAGCAGAAAGAGCTGCTGGTCATGGCTCCATCATCAGAGCATAGAACACTGGCAGTCTACCCCGCCACAGAGGAGGCACTGATCAATCAAATTAACTGACGTTTTCATTCCATATGGCTTTTAAATGTTAGGTTAAAAAGCAGGTTAAAAACAGTTTTAAAACAAAAATCTTTGCTTACTTATTTTAAAGGAAAACATTATGCTGTTATTTGCTTATAAGAATGCCACATAACAGAGAACGACGTTAAGGAGTGGGAAAAACAATGGGGTGGAACTTTTTTTTTTTCAATGAAGGAACAAACAAGAGTGAAAGAGAGAGAGAGACAGAGAGAGAGAGAGAAAGAGACAGAGAGAGAGATCCACAGACAAAGCAACAGACATAATCCTTGGAAATACACCTAGTGTATTATCCACGCATGGTGGAAATGGTGGGTCTTTTGTATGTCACCCATAAGCTCTCATCACAACTTGTTCCCAAACAAAACAAGTCAGAAGAACTCCCATATCCCTTATAGTTCCAACAATCTCAACTCTGAATACAGCCTCAGATAACCGACACCTTCAAAAAGATGACACCCTGAAAAAATGTTCTGAAAGAGTCAGTTTCCTGTGAAGATGCCAAATGTTATTCTGAGGTGGAAGATGGTGTCCTGTGCAGAGATGTTACAGATACAAATGCTACACACCAGCTCCTCATTCCCCCACTCACTGAATGTGTCACATGGCACTACTTGGTAAGAACTCTGGCTTTCGCAGCACTCTTACATGAGTGCTCTCCCATGTTCACTGGCCAAATGTTCGATCAAAGTATTGTTGTTCT
Organism: Conus canariensis; assembly: GCA_033310375.1. Lineage (NCBI taxonomy): Eukaryota > Metazoa > Mollusca > Gastropoda > Neogastropoda > Conidae > Conus > Conus canariensis. The sequence goes on from CM065731.1 coordinate 15,215,835, forward strand.
TGTGACATTTGTCGAGGGACACTTCCAAAGGGTGGATTGCCTCGTGCCCCTGCAGAAAATGTCTGTGAGCAGCAAATCTTTTGATAGAGCTATCACTGACATTGTTAGTTCCATTGTCCCCACTTTGTTTCCTGGTCAAACATACGTGGATTCATGCTCTTCAAGCGAAAATGTAAGTGAAAACAAAAACACACACCATGCTGGCAAGTAGGCCAAAGGCAGAGTTTTGTCCCCTGGTTAGAAAGGGGTGCTGTTCTCTGTTTGGATTTGTTGGTGGTGGGTTTTTTTTTATTTCTTTTTTCATGTTTCAACTAATGTGCCAACTTTTGTGACCATTGCTGCCCCTCTCAACAGTCTCTGTAGTTTTACTAGGGGAGGGAACCCTGTTGCCTGGACCGCTAAGGGTAAGCCCAATGTCCAGCAGAACCAGCAGACCCTTACATGTCGCCCTGTCCCCCAGTCACCTGTCACCCAGACTTAGTCACTAGCTCTACTGTCCCCCTGTCACCTGACTGTCTGCCAGACTTAGTTGCTAGCTCTACTGTCCCCCTGTCACCTGACTGCCAGACTTAGTTGCTAGCTCTACTGTCCCCGTCACCTGACTGTCTGCCAGACTTAGTTGCTAGCTCTACTGTCCCCCTGTCACCTGAGTGTCTGCCAGACTTAGTTGCTAGCTCTACTGTCCCCGTCACCTGACTGTCTGCCAGACTTAGTCACTAGCTCTACTGTCCCCCTGTCACCTGAGTGTCTGCCAGACTTAGTCCCTAGCTCTACTGTCCCCCTGTCACCTGTCAGCCAGACTTAGATGCTAGCTCTACTGTCCCCCTGTCACCTGAGTGTCTGCCAGACTTAGTCACTAGCTCTACTGTCCCCCTGTCACCTGTCAGCCAGACTTAGTCACTAGCTCTACTGTCCCCCTGTCACCTGACTGTCTGCCAGACTTAGTCCCTAGCTCTACTGTCCCCCTGTCACCTGACTGTCTGCCAGACTTAGTCGCTAGCTCAACTGTCCCCCTGTCACCTCACTGTCTGCCAGACTTAGTCGCTAGCTCTACTGTCCCCCTGTCACCTGACTGTCTGCAGACTTAGTCGCTAGCTCTACTGTCCCCCTGTCACCTGACTGTCTGCCAGACTTAGTCGCTAGCTCACTGTCCCCCTGTCACCTCAGTGTCTGCCAGACCTAGTCCTAGCTCTACTGTCCCCCTGTCACCTGATGTCTGCCAGACTTAGTCCTAGCTCTACTGTCCCCCTGTCACCTGATGTCTGCCAGACTTAGTCGCTAGCTCTACTGTCCCCCTGTCACCTATTGTCAGCCAGACTTAGTCACTAGCTCTACTGTCCCCCTGTCACCTGCTGTCGCCAGATTAGTGCCTAGCTCTACTGCCCCCTGTCACCTGACTGTCTGCCAGACTTAGTCCTAGCTCTACTGTCCCCCTGTCACTACTGTCAGCCAGACTTAGTCACTAGCTCTACTGTCCCCCTGTCACCTGTCGCCGAGACTTAGTCACTAGCTCTACTGTCCCCCTGTTACTGTCAGCCAGACTTAGTCACTAGCTCTACTGTCCCCCTGTCACCTGACTGTCTGCCAGACCTATTGCTAGCTCTACGGTCCCCCTGTCACCTGTCAGCCAGACTTAGTCACTAGCTCTACTGTCCCCCTGTCACCTGACTGTTGCCAGACTTAGTGCTAGCTCTACTGTCCCCCTGTCACCTGACTGTCTGCCAGACTTAGTTGCTAGCTCTACTGTCCCCCTGTCATCGACTGTCTGCCAGACCTAGTCACTAGCTCTACTGTCCCCCTGTCACCTGACTGTCTGCCAGACTTAGTCGCTAGCTCTACTGTCCCCCTGTCACCTGTCAGCCAGACGTAGTTGCTAGCTCTACTGTCCCCCTGTCACCTGACTGTTGCCAGACTTAGTCACTAGCTCTACTGTCCCCCTGTCACCTGTCAGCCAGACGTAGTCACTAGCTCTACTATCCCCCTGTCACCTGACTGTCTGCCAGACTTAGTTGCTAGCTCTACTGTCCCCCTGTCACCTGTCAGCCAGACTTAGTCACTAGCTCAACGTGCCCCTGTCACCTGACTGTTGCCAGACTTAGTTGCTAGCTCTACTGTCCCCCTGTCACCTGACTGTCTGCCAGAATAGTTGCATAGCTCTAATGTCCCCCTGTCACCTGACTGTCTGCCAGACCTAGTCACTAGCTCTACTGTCCCCCTGTCACCTGATTGTCAGCCAGACTAGTCGCCAGCTCTACTGTCCCCCTGTCACCTGATTGTCAGCCAGACTTAGTCGCTAGCTCTACTGTCCCCCTGTCACCTGTCGCCAGATGTAGTTGCTAGCTCTACTGCCCCCTGTCACCTGACTGTTGCCAGACTTAGTCACTAGCTCTACTGTCCCCCTGTCACCTGTCAGCCAGACTTAGTCACTAGCTCTACTGTCCCCCTGTCACCTGTCAGCCAGACTTAGTCACTAGCTCTACTGTCCCCCTGTCACCTGTACAGCCAGACTTAGTCACTAGCTCTACTGTCCCCCGTCACCTGACTGTCGCCAGACTTAGTTGCTAGCTCTACTGTCCCCCTGTCACCTGTCAGCCAGACTTAGTCACTAGCTCAACTGTGCCCCTGTCACCTGACTGTTGCCAGACTTAGTTGCTAGCTCTACTGTCCCCCTGTCACCTGACTGTCTGCCAGACTTAGTTGCTAGCTCTACTGTCCCCCTGTCACTGACTGTCATGCCAGACCTTAGTCACTAGCTCTACTGTCCCCCTGTCACCTGACTGTCAGCCAGACTTAGTCGCTAGCTCTACTGTCCCCCTGTCACCTGTCTGCCAGACTTAGTTGCTAGCTCTACTGTCCCCCGTCACCTGACTGTTGCCAGACTTAGTCACTAGCTCTACTATCCCCCTGTCACCTGTCAGCCGAGACTTAGTCACTAGCTCTACTATCCCCCTGTCACCTGACTGTCTGCCAGACTTAGTTGCTAGCTCTACTGTCCCCCTGTCACCTGCTCTGCCAGACTTAGTCACTAGCTCTACTATCCCCTGTCACCTGCTGCCAGACTTAGTGCTAGCTCTACTGTCCCCTGTCACCTGACTGTCGCCAGACTTAGTTCACTAGCTCTACTGTCCCCCTGTCACCTGACTGTTGCCAGACTTAGTTCATAGCTCTACTTCCCCCTGCCACCTGACTGCAGCCAGACTTAGTCGCTAGCTCTACTGTCCCCCTGTCACTCACTGTCTGCCAGACTTAGTCACTAGCTCTACTGTCCCCCTGTCACCTGACTGTCAGCAGACTTAGTTGCTAGCTCTACTGTCCCCCTGTCACCTGTCAGCCAGACGTAGTTGCTAGCTCTACTGTCCCCCTGTCACCTGACTGTCTGCCAGACTTAGTCACTATCGCTCTACTGTCCCCCTGTACACCTGTAGTAGCCAGACTTAGTTTGCTAGCTTCTAACTGTCCCCCTGTCACCTGACTGTCAGCCAGACTTAGTTCACTAGCTCTACTGTCTCCCTGTCACCTGCAGCCACTTAGTCACTAGCTCAACGTCCCTGTACCAGCTTGCCTACTGTCTCCTGTCCCACTCCCTGTCACTACCTACGCCCCTGACTGGTTGCACTCCGACTTATGTTCACTAGACTCTCTACTGTCCCCCTGTCACCTGACTGTCTGCTGGATGACCAGCAACAAACTCAAGCTGAATAGTGACAAAACCGAGATCATGGCTGTTGGTACCTCCTCTCGTGTCAAGATGGTTAAAGCTGAGTCGGCAGAAATTGATGGTGTTGTTTTACCTTTCAAAGAGTCAGTGAAATATTTAGGTGTTAGCATTGATCAAACGCTCTCTATGCAGAACCAAATATCTAATGTTTGCCGTGCATGCTTCCTGGAATTGTGACGTATTGCTTCTATCCGGTCTTACCTCTCCACACAGGCAACAATCAGACTCATCACCGCCATGGTAATGTCCCGACTAGACTACTGTAACTCTGTGTTAGCAGGACTTCCTTCAGAACAGCTTGCACGATTACAAAGGGTGCAAAACAGTGCAGCTCGGCTTGTTCTCAAAAAGCGTAAAAATGAGCATATTACACCTTTGTTACGTGAACTCCACTGGCTTCCCATCAAATATCGATGGCAGTTCAAAATCGCAGTTTTTGCCTATCGTTTCTTTGATGGGACACTCCCACAGTATCTTTCTGCTTCTCTGTCCACCTATCAAACTTCTCGGTCTCTTCGCTCATCTTCTCAAAAACTTCTGAAAATTCCTAGGCGCTCGTTAAAGACAGTCGGTGAGAGAGCATTTAGCTTTAGTGCGCCCACTCTTTGGAATTCTCTTCCTGACAGCTTACGTGACTTGCCTACAGTATCTAAATTCAAGTCAGAGTTAAAAACATACTTCTTTAGGAAAGCCTTCTTCAACCATAATATCTGAATGCTGTGTCTATTAATATGACCTGACTTTTTATGTACTGCATGCATAACTGTATTGTTTACGCTTGAACCGATGAACTTGATAAGTGCGCCGTGTCGGTAGGGTGTGTGTGCTTCTGTGTGTCTGGTGTGTGTGTGTGTGTGTTGTGTGTGTGTCGCTGTTGTGAACACATGTAGTGCGAGGTTTGAGTGTGTGCCTGAGCGCAATATTATCCCAAGAATTGCGCTATAAAATCCTACATTATTATTATATTATTACTTAGTTGCTAGCTCTACTGTCCCCCTGTCACCTGACTGTCTGCCAGACTTAGTCACTAGCTCTACTGTCCCCCTGTCACCTGACTGTCAGCCAGACTTAGTCCCTAGCTCTACTGTACCCCTGTCACCTGACTGTCTGCCAGACTTAGTTGCTAGCTCTACTGTCCCCCTGTCACCTGACTGTCTTCCAGACTTAGTCACTAGCTCTACTGTGCCCCTGTCACCTGACTGTCTGCCAGACTTAGTCACAGCTCTACTGTCCCCCTGTCAACCTGACTGTCTGCCAGACTTAGTTGCTAGCTCTACTGTCCCCCTGTCACCTGACTGTCTGCCAGACTTAGTTGCTAGCTCTACTGTCCCCCTGTCACCTGACTGTCTGCCAGACTTAGTCACTAGTTCTACTGTCCCCCTGTCACCTGACTGTCAGCCAGACTTAGTTCTAGCTCTACTGTCCCCCTGTCACCTGACGTCTGCCAGACTTAGTTGCTAGCTCTACTGTCCCCCTGTCACACTGTCAGCCAGACGTAGTTGCTAGCTCTACTGTCCCCCTGTCACCTGTCTGCCAGCCAGACTTACTTGCTAGCTCTACTGTCCCCCTGTCACCTGTCAGCCAGACTTAGTTCTAGCTCTAACTGTCCCCTGTCACCTGTCTGCTGCCAGACTTAGTCACTAGCTCTACTGTCCCCCTGTCACCTGTCTGCCAGCCAGACTTAGTCACTAGCTCTACTGTCCCCCTGTCACCTGACTGTCTGCCAGACTTAGTCACTAGCTCTACTGTCCACCTGTCACCTGACTGTCAGCCAGACTTAGTTGCTAGCTCTACTGTCCCCCTGTCACCTGTCAGCCAGACGTAGTTGCTAGCTCTACTGTCCCCCTGTCACCTGACTGTCTGCCAGACTTAGTCACTAGCTCTACTTCCCCTGTCACCTGTCAGCCAGACTAGTCCTAGCTCTACTATCCCCTGTCACCTGACTGTCAGCCAGACTTAGTTGCTAGCTCTACTGTCCCCCTGTCACCTGTCAGCCAGACTTAGTCACTAGCTCTACTTTCCCCTGTCACCTGTCATGCCAGACTTAGTTGCTAGCTCTACTGTCCCCTGTCACCTGTCAGCGCAGACTTAGTCACTAGCTCTACTGTCCCCCTGTCACCTGCAGCCAGACTATGTTGCACTAGCCTACAGCTGTCCCCTGTCACCCTGTCACGTCCAGACGTAGTTGCTAGCTCTACTGTCCCCCTGTCACCTGCTGTCAGCCCACTTAGTTGCTAGCTCTACTGTCCCCCTGTCACCTGTCTGCCACACTTAGTTGCTTAGCTCTACTGTCTCCCTGTCACCTGTCAGCCAGACTTAGTTGCTAGCTCTTCTGTCCCCCTGTCACCTGACTGTCTGTCAGACTTAGTCACTAGCTCTACTGTCCCCCTGTCACCTGACTGTCTGCTGGATGACCAGCAACAAACTCAAGCTGAATAGTGACAAAACCGAGATCATGGCTGTTGGTACCTCCTCTCGTGTCAAGATGGTTAAAGCTGAGTCGGCAGAAATTGATGGTGTTGTTTTACCTTTCAAAGAGTCAGTGAAATATTTAGGTGTTAGCATTGATCAAACGCTCTCTATGCAGAACCAAATATCTAATGTTTGTCATGCATGCTTCCTGGAATTGCGACGTATTGCTTCTATCCGGTCTTACCTCTCCACACAGGCAACAATCGGACTCATCACCGCCATGGTAATGTCCCGACTAGACTACTGTAACTCTGTGTTAGCAGGACTTCCTTCAGAACAGCTTGCACGATTACAAAGGGTGCAAAACAGTGCAGCTCGGCTTGTTCTCAAAAAGCGTAAAAATGAGCATATTACACCTTTGTTACATGAACTCCACTGGCTTCCCATCAAATATCGATGGCAGTTCAAAATCGCAGTTTTTGCCTATCATTTCTTTGATGGGACACTCCCACAGTATCTTTCTGCTTCTCTGTCCACCTATCAAACTTCTCGGTCTCTTCGCTCATCTTCTCAAAAACTTCTGAAAATTCCTAGGCGCTCGTTAAAGACAGTCGGTGAGAGAGCATTTAGCTTTAGTGCGCCCACTCTTTGGAATTCTCTTCCTGACAGCTTACGTGACTTGCCTACAGTATCTAAATTCAAGTCAGAGTTAAAAATATACTTCTTTAGGAAAGCCTTCTTCAACCATAATATCTGAATGCTGTGTCTATTAATATGACCTGACTTTTTATGTACTGCATGCATAACTGTATTGTTTACGCTTGAACCGATGAACTTGATAAGTGCGCCTGTGTCGGTAGGGGGGTGTGTGTGTGTGTGTGTGTGTGTGTGTGTGTGTGTGTGTGTGTGTGTGTTTGTGAACACATGTTAGTGCGAGTGTTTGAGTGTGTGCTGAGCGCAATGAGTTGATCCCAAGAATTGCGCTATATAAAATCCATACATTATTATTATTATTATTACTTAGTTGCTAGCTCTACTGTCCCCCTGTCACCTGACTGTCTGCCAGACTTAGTCACTAGCTCTACTGTCCCCCTGTCACCTGACTGTCAGCCAGACTTAGTCCCTAGCTCTACTGTACCCCTGTCACCTGACTGTCTGCCAGACTTAGTTGCTAGCTCTACTGTCCCCCTGTCACCTGACTGTCTTCCAGACTTAGTCACTAGCTCTACTGTGCCCCTGTCACCTGACTGTCTGCCAGACTTAGTCACTAGCTCTACTGTCCCCCTGTAACCTGACTGTCTGCCAGACTTAGTTGCTAGCTCTACTGTCCCCCTGTCACCTGACTGTCTGCCAGACTTAGTTGCTAGCTCTACTGTCCCCCTGTCACCTGACTGTCTGCCAGACTTAGTCACTAGTTCTACTGTCCCCCTGTCACCTGACTGTCAGCCAGACTTAGTTGCTAGCTCTACTGTCCCCCTGTCACCTGACTGTCTGCCAGACTTAGTTGCTAGCTCTACTGTCCCCCTGTCACCTGTCAGCCAGACGTAGTTGCTAGCTCTACTGTCCCCCTGTCACCTGTCTGCCAGCCAGACTTACTTGCTAGCTCTACTGTCCCCCTGTCACCTGTCAGCCAGACTTAGTTGCTAGCTCTACTGTCCCCCTGTCACCTGTCTGCCAGCCAGACTTAGTCACTAGCTCTACTGTCCCCCTGTCACCTGTCTGCCAGCCAGACTTAGTCACTAGCTCTACTGTCCCCCTGTCACCTGACTGTCTGCCAGACTTAGTCACTAGCTCTACTGTCCACCTGTCACCTGACTGTCAGCCAGACTTAGTTGCTAGCTCTACTGTCCCCCTGTCACCTGTCAGCCAGACGTAGTTGCTAGCTCTACTGTCCCCCTGTCACCTGACTGTCTGCCAGACTTAGTCACTAGCTCTACTGTCCCCCTGTCACCTGTCAGCCAGACGTAGTTGCTAGCTCTACTGTCCCCCTGTCACCTGACTGTCAGCCAGACTTAGTCACTAGCTCTACTGTCCCCCTGTCACCTGTCAGCCAGACTTAGTTGCTAGCTCTACTGTCTCCCTGTCACCTGTCAGCCAGACTAGTTGCTAGCTCTACTGTCCCCCTGTCACCTGTCAGCCAGACTTAGTCACTAGCTCTACTGTCCCCCTGTCACCTGTCAGCCAGACGTAGTTGCTAGCTCTACTGTCCCCCTGTCACCTGACTGTCAGCCACACTTAGTTGCTAGCTCTACTGTCCCCCTGTCACCTGTCTGCCACACTTAGTTGCTAGCTCTACTGTCTCCCTGTCACCTGTCAGCCAGACTTAGTTGCTAGCTCTTCTGTCCCCCTGTCACCTGACTGTCTGTCAGACTTAGTCACTAGCTCTACTGTCCCCCTGTCACCTGACTGTCTGCTGGATGACCAGCAACAAACTCAAGCTGAATAGTGACAAAACCGAGATCATGGCTGTTGGTACCTCCTCTCGTGTCAAGATGGTTAAAGCTGAGTCGGCAGAAATTGATGGTGTTGTTTTACCTTTCAAAGAGTCAGTGAAATATTTAGGTGTTAGCATTGATCAAACGCTCTCTATGCAGAACCAAATATCTAATGTTTGTCATGCATGCTTCCTGGAATTGCGACGTATTGCTTCTATCCGGTCTTACCTCTCCACACAGGCAACAATCGGACTCATCACCGCCATGGTAATGTCCCGACTAGACTACTGTAACTCTGTGTTAGCAGGACTTCCTTCAGAACAGCTTGCACGATTACAAAGGGTGCAAAACAGTGCAGCTCGGCTTGTTCTCAAAAAGCGTAAAAATGAGCATATTACACCTTTGTTACATGAACTCCACTGGCTTCCCATCAAATATCGATGGCAGTTCAAAATCGCAGTTTTTGCCTATCATTTCTTTGATGGGACACTCCCACAGTATCTTTCTGCTTCTCTGTCCACCTATCAAACTTCTCGTCTCTTCGCTCATCTTCTCAAAAACTTCTGAAAATTCCTAGGCGCTCGTTAAAGACAGTCGGTGAGAGAGCATTTAGCTTTAGTGCGCCCACTCTTTGGAATTCTCTTCCTGACAGCTTACGTGACTTGCCTACAGTATCTAAATTCAAGTCAGAGTTAAAAATATACTTCTTTAGGAAAGCCTTCTTCAACCATAATATCTGAATGCTGTGTCTATTAATATGACCTGACTTTTTATGTACTGCATCCATAACTGTATTGTTTACGCTTGAACCGATGAACTTGATAAGTGTGCCTGTGTCGGTAGGGTGTGTGTGTGTGTGTGTGTGTGTGTGTGTGTGTGTGTGTGTGTGTGTGTGTGTGCGTGTGTTTGTGAACACATGTTAGTGCGAGTGTTTGAGTGTGTGCTGAGCGCAATGAGTTGATCCCAAGAATTGCGCTATATAAAATCCATACATCATTATTATTATTACTTAGTTGCTAGCTCTGCTGTCCCCCTGTCACCTGACTGTCTGCCAGACGTAGTCACTAGCTCTACTGTCCCCCTGTCACCTGACTGTCAGCCAGACTTAGTCTCTAGCTCTACTGTCCCCCTGTCACCTGACTGTCTGCCAGACTTAGTCACTAGCTCTACTGTGCCCCTGTCACCTGACTGTCAGCCAGACTTAGCTGCTAGCTCTACTGTCCCCCTGTCACCTGACTGTCTTCCAGACTTAGTCACTAGCTCTACTGTGCCCCTGTCACCTGACTGTCTTCCAGACTTAGTTGCTAGCTCTACTGTCCCCCTGTCACCTGTCAGCCAGACGTAGTTGCTAGCTCTACTGTCCCCCTGTCACCTGACTGTCAGCCAGACTTAATCACTAGCTCTACTGTCCCCCTGTCACCTGTCAGCCAGACTTAGTCACTAGCTCTACTGTCCCCCTGTCACCTGTCTGCCAGACTTAGTTGCTAGCTCTACTGTCCCCCTGTCACCTGACTGTCTGTCAGACTTAGTCACTAGCTCTAATGTCCCCCTGTCACCTGTCAGCCAGACTTAGTTGCTAGCTCTACTGTCCCCCTGTCACCTGACTGTCTGCCAGACTTAGTCACTAGCTCTACTGTCCCCCTGTCACCTGACTGTCTGCCAGACTTAGTTGCTAGCTCTACTGTCCCCCTGCCACCTGACTGTCTGCCAGACTTAGTCACTAGCTCTACTGTCCCCCTGTTACCTGACTGTTGCCAGACTTACTCGCTAGCTCTACTGTCCCCTGTCACCTGACTGTCTGCCAGACTTAGTTGCTAGCTCTACTGTCCCCCTGTCACCTGACTGTCTGCCAGACTTAGTTGCTAGCTCTACTGGCCCCCTGTCACCTGACTGTCAGCCAGACTTAGTAACCACCTCTACTGTCCCCCTGTCACCTGTCTGTCTGCCAGACTTAGTCACTAGCTCTACTGTCCCCCTGTCACCTGTCAGCCAGACTTAGTCACTAGCTCTACTGTCCCCCTGTCACCTGACTGTCTGCCAGACTTAGTCACTAGCTCTACTGTCCCCCTGTCACCTGACTGTCAGCCAGACGTAGTCACTTGCTCTACTGTCCCCCTGTCACCTGTCTGCCAGACTTAGTTGCTAGCTCTACTGTCCCCATGTCACCTGTCTGCCAGACTTAGTTGCTAGCTCTACTGTCCCCCTGTCACCTGTCTGCCAGACTTAGTTGCTACTCTACTGTCCCCCTGTCACCTGTCTGCCAGACTTAGTTGCTAGCTCTACTGTCCCCCTGTCACCTGTCAGCCAGACTTAGCTGCTAGCTCTACTGTCCCCCTGTTACCTGTCTGCCAGACTTAGTTGCTAGCTCTACTGTCCCCCTGTCACCTGTCTGCCAGACTTAGTTGCTAGCTCTACTGTCCCCCTGTCGCCTGACTGTCAGCCAGACTTAGCTGCTAGCCTACTGGACTCTGAGCAATTCTCCTGCAGGAGAGGACTTTTTTGTACCCTGTGATGTTCCCAACTGCAAAACTTTTGTTCACCCAACCTTGCGACTCTACCACTGAATGTAAATGCCTTACCATTGTTTGAGGACTTTACAACCAATCATCACCCACTCATCTATATTTTTCAAGCTTTTCAACAAAGATTCTGAAATAAACAAGAAATTCAAAACAACTTTGAATACTTTTTTCTCAAAAAGTGTTTGGTAATGTAGATAAATACCCATCAACATTTCCAAACTGTCCCACATTTTCAATTGTAAAAGTCTTTGTGACAATTTTCAAACTTTAAGGATGCCTGTGATTTATTTACTACCTTTCTAAACTTTGAATACTACTGCAGGCAAGACAAATGAAATTGTATTGATTGAGTGAACTGAATTAACCTTTTCTTCTTTTTCTTTTACATGTTTACATACATCTACATGATGCTGTTGTTGTTGTCCGTCGAAACGACAAAGACCCTCTAGTCATCCTGGGGTCGGGGGTGAGTGTGTAGATGGCTGGTCAGGCCAATCTGCGCCCTGAAAGACCTATCACAGTACAGACAGGGGATGGTGGCAGCAGTTGAAGATCTGTTGACACTGGTCTTCCTGACCATCCTGCGCTGCTCAGCTGCAGCAATTCTGTTGCTTTCACAGATCTCTGCACCTTTGCGGACAACTGATCGCCACCGGTCTCTGTCCTGGGCAGTCTGCTCCCATGTTGGCTGTCTTTGAAGCGCTTCTTCTGGCCTCCATGACAGCATTTGCCTTGTTGTAGTTAGCCAAACAGTAGTTTCTTTGGCAGCCAATGTTCTGGCATGCGAACTACGTGACCTGCCCAGCAAAGCTGTGACTGCATCAGGATCGTGAAGATACTAGGCAGGCCAACACAAGTGACCACTTCAGTGTCGGGAATCTTGTCTTGCCACTTAATGCCCATGAGTCCTCTAAGGCAGGTGGTATGGAAATGGTTCAGTTTCTTGGCGTCATGTAATCATCAAGGGACACACACACACACACACACATATACACACACAGTGGATAAAACCAGTCTTTCATTTTCTCTCTGTCAGTTTATGCGAGGGTGGTTTTGTGTGCAGATGTTTCAGGGTTTGTTTCATTTGTTTACTGTACTCCAGCAGTGAAGACCCTAGAACCTGCCTGATAATTACACAGTCCAGATGTTCTGTCAACGTCCCTTCCTTCGTGACGTAAGAAAAGTCTGGAAATCGTCGCTGGAACATAGGAACATGGCAGTCATTATGTTATTGACAATGTTATTAAGCCAGATAAGAAGAAAGAAAAAAGGAGAAAGCAAATATCAATGATCAGCAGTAAACAAATATGTAAAAGTCATATTAATAACTGCAAGTATTGGAAACATGATTATCCACATAATATTCATGGAGACAGCCTAACACTATCTCTCTGTTTCTGTGTCATTGGCCAGTATTTTGAAAACGTTTCTTCTTTTTGAGGGGCTCAATCCATTCTCCTGTGACACAACATACTGAATAAAAACTGCATCTCCACACAAAACTAGGGATTTGAAAACTGATTTGATCATGATGCACATTTTATGTTTCTTGAAAATTAATGTCTATGTATGTTTTTACATTCTGGCACCACCTCTCTTTCATTCAGCTGCCAGTCTCAGCAAAATAAACCAGTCCTTGGGACCATCAGCACAAACCACTTCTGCAGACAGTGTTTCACCAGCAATGACCAACAAACATATTCATTGTCCACATCACACTCAGGCAGCATGCTCATGAACTACATGCATGTGAAGAAGCTGATGGGTTTATTTTCTTTCTTTCTCTGATTTTTTTTTTCAACCAAATATATCAAATCAGTCTGATCAGCTTCAAAAGTGGTGAAAGGAAAAGTGTGTTTACAAACAGTACTGGCTTAAGACACTCACATTGTACTACTGTTAGAATTCTATCTGAAACCTTTAACGTTTTCTGTCATGTCATTGACCTAGGTCACACTCACCCTTTAATGCTTTCTGTCATGTCATTGACTTAGGTCACACTCACCCTTCACAGAAACACACACACACACACACACACACACACACACACACACACACACACAACATCACTGTTAGGATAGATTTGTATTCTATCTACTGATCTAAAATGGAATTGGTGTCAACAAAAAACACCACCCAAAAAAAAGCCTATATTTTTGTTTGGCTGTGGCTCGGTGCCAGCTGTGAAAAGACCTATCTGAATGCCTTACAAATAATCATATGCTAGTGGTCAGTGTCAGTGGAGCACATCATCCATACAAAATCTATACAAAATGAATGCTGACTCTGACTGATAGAGCTTTGTTAGTCTTCATATCATCTGTATAGAATGAACGCTGACTCTGACAGAGCTTTGTTAGTCTTCACATCATCTGTACAGAATGAACGCTGACTCTGATAGAGCTTTGTTAGTCTTCACATCATCTGTACAGAATGAACGCTGACTCTGATACAGCTTTGTTAGTCTTCACATCATCTGTACAGAATGAACGCTGACTCTGACAGAGCTTTGTTAGTCTTCACATCATCCGTACAGAATGAACGCTGACTCTGATAGAGCTTTGTTAGTCTTCACATCATCTGTACAGAATGAACGTTGACTCTGATAGAGCTTTGTTAGTCTTCACATCATCTGTACAGAATGAACGCTGACTCTGATACAGCTTTGTTAGTCTTCACATCATATGTACAGAATGAACGTTGACTCTGACAGAGCTTTGTTAGTCTTCACATCATCTGTACAGAATGAACGTTGACTCTGATAGAACTTTGTTAGTCTTCACATCATCTGTATAGAATGAATGCTGACTGACTGATAGAGCTTTGTTAGTCTTCACATCATCTGTACAGAATGAATGCTGACTCTGATACAGCTTTGTTAGTCTTCACATCATCTGTACAGAATGAACGCTGACTCCGATAGAGCTTTGTTAGTCTTCACATCATCTGTACAGAATGAACGCTGACTCTGATACAGCTTTGTTAGTCTTCACATCATATGTACAGAATGAACGTTGACTCTGACAGAGCTTTGTTAGTCTTCACATCATCTGTACAGAATGAACGTTGACTCTGATAGAACTTTGTTAGTCTTCACATCATCTGTATAGAATGAATGCTGACTGACTGATAGAGCTTTGTTAGTCTTCACATCATCTGTACAGAATGAATGCTGACTCTGATACAGCTTTGTTAGTCTTCACATCATCTGTACAGAATGAACGCTGACTCCGATAGAGCTTTGTTAGTCTTCACATCATCTGTACAGAATGAACGCTGACTCTGATAGAGCTTTGTTAGTCTTCACATCATCTGTACAGAACGAACGGTGACTCTGATAGAGCTTTGTTAGTCTTCACATCATCTGTACAGAATGAATGCTGACTGACTGATAGAGCTTTGTTAGTCTTCACATCATCTATATAGAATGAATGCTGACTCTGACTGAAACAGCTTTGTTAGTCTACACATCATCTATACAGAATGAACGCTGACTACACCCATGTACATATCTGTGCAGCAGGGTGTAAGGTCAATGTTGGTCAATGTTGTCAACCTACCTCGTCATTAAATCCCATGTGCATCCCACAATCCAGCATGATGTTGCGACCGCCGATGCTGACCAAAATACAGCTTCGGCCCACATCTGATGTGAAGAAAGCATGACAAAGCCACATTTTAACACATCACATGACACATTTACCATATAAGTACGATGGTCTCAGTTTTTTTCCTGGCTCTCTGATCACTAACTAAACCTGTTTTAAAACAAACAAATGTGCATAATGTCTAACTAAACTCCAATTCATCTGTCACATGGCAAATACCCTATGCTTATAGTTATACTATGTAGCTGAGAGTTGTATGTTCATCATTTTCTGACTCAAAATCATTCTTAATAATTATCTCACATCATTTTCTGTTCATGTAATGATAAAGCAATAATTTTGTTTATCAAAGAATCATAACTCCAAAAGCTCACCACATTACATAAAACTGTAGTACACCTACTATACAATCAGTTGGCAGTAACCATGTAACTTTCTTGCCTCTTGACACGATAGTTTTTCAGATAACAGAGTGAAATATCCCTTCTGAATGATATCCCTGAACGGTAAAATATCCCAAGTGAAATATCCGTAAACTGTGAACTATCCCTTCCATGCCAGCAGACAGCCCAGAGTCCCAGAGTGTCCTGGCAGGATAGGCTGCCCTGGCTGTCAGGTCACAGGGAAGGAGAGTTGCCATCACAGCCAATGCCCCTTACAACTGCAAGACATGTTGTGCAGAATGGCAACAGAGTACAGTTAGAGGCACATAAGAGGACAACTTCTCCATGAAGCAAGACACATTATCTTGCACACATGGCATATACTTTTCAACCAATTTAGCTATTCTTGATTTGTTCCATTGTGGGTAGTTGCTGTAAAACAAGTGCTGCAACATGCTGTAAACAAGAATGATTTTGGGCATGCGCTTTATACCTTGAATTTTGCGATTTCCCAATGTTTCTTAGATTCCTTTGTTTCTGACCTGCCAGTCTCCATGTCACAGAAATAGCACAGGTTTCTGAGAACAACCCAGTACATGCTGAACATTTCAGGATCACTCTATCATGACCTGGCACATGTAAATATTACAAATGCTAAGATTATAGGATATAATCTTCAGTATGATCAACAGTACATTATTAAAACAATTCTTATTTTCTTTTTAACACTACTCTAAGTACAAAATTTTAAGCAAACATCTTAACATGTCTTAAATCAAAGCAGCAAGAAGAATTGATTATCATGTAATCAAAACATGTCATTCAAGAGCAGAAAAGCTACTTACCTTGGCCAGCACCTGAAAAAAATGAAAACAGAATAATTGTTAACATTTCAAATAAAAATAGTAAAGTTTATCATAAAGAATTATGAAAGTTTATTTTTTCAGTATTTCTTTTTGCTAGTAACAGTTTTATTATTTTTCTGTTGTTGTTTGCTTGCTTTCTCATTGCCAGTGCCATCTCAGTCACAGTGTCATTCTTGCTTTCTCACTGCCAGTGCCATCTCAGTCACAGTGTCATTCTTGCTTTCTCACTGCCAGTGCCATCTCAGTCACAGTGTCATTCTTGCTTTCTCACTGCCAGTGCCATCTCAGTCACAGTGTCATTCTTGCTTTCTCACTGCCAGTGCCATCTCAGTCACAGTGTCATTCTTGCCTTCTTACTGCCAGTGCCATCTCAGTCACAGTGTCATTCTTGCTTTCTCATTGCCAGTGCCATCTCAGTCACAGTGTCATTCTTGCTTTCTCACTGCCAGTGCCATCTCAGTCACAGTGTCATTCTTGCCTTCTTACTGCCAGTGCCATCTCAGTCACAGTGTCATTCTTGCTTTCTCATTGCCAGTGCCATCTCAGTGTCATTCAAATCTTCCCTACCTTTTTTCATCTCAGAGCCCTGCCCTGGGTTACTGTATTACAGTGGACCACTGGTCATCCACAGGGAACCAGAAATGTCCATCATGAGGTCCCCCTCAGTGTGACCACTGATCATCCACAGGGAACCAGCCATGTCCATCATGAGGTCCCCCTCAGTGTGACCACTGGTCATCCACTGGGAATCAGCCATGTCCATCCTGAGGTCCCCCTCAGTGTGACAACTGGTCATCCACAGGGAACCAGCCATGTCCATCATGAGGTCACCATCAGTGTGACCACAGGTCATCCACAGGGAACCAGCCATGTCCATCCTGAGGTCCCCCTCAGTGTGACCAATGGTCATCCACAGGGAACCAGCCATGTCCATCATGAGGTCACCCTCAGTGTGACCAATGGTCATCCACAGGGAACCAGCCATGTCCATCATGAGGTCACCCTCAGTGTGACCAATGGTCATCCACCAGGAACCAGCCATGTCCATCCTGAGGTCCCCCTCAGTGTGACCAATGGTCATCCACAGGGAACCGGCCATGTCCATCATGAGGTCCCCCTCAGTGTGACCAATGGTCATCCACAGGGAACCAGCCATGTCCATCATGAGGTCCCCCTCAGTGTGACCAATGGTCATCCACAGGGAACCAGCCATGTCCATCATGAGGTCCCCCTCAGTGTGACCAATGGTCATCCACAGGGAACCAGCCATGTCCATCATGAGGTCACCCTCAGTGTGACTACTGGTCATCCACAGGGAACCAGCCATGTCCATCATGAGGTCCCCCTCAGTGTGACCAATGGTCATCCACAGGGAACCAGCCATGTCCATCCTGAGGTCACCCTCAGTGTGACTACTGGTCATCCACAGGGAACCAGCCATGTCCATCCTGAGGTCCCCCTCAGTGTGACCAATGGTCATCCACAGGGAACCAGCCATGTCCATCCTGAGGCCACCCTCAGTGTGACCACTGGTCATCCACAGGGAACCAGCCATGTCCATCCTGAGGTCACCCTCAGTGTGACCACTGGTCATCCACAGGGAACCAGCCATGTCCATCTATCATGAGGTCACTCTCTTTGGAAACTAATGACAACAAGAGCTCCAGAAGTCACCTTGTGACATGTTACCTTCTTGTACATAGTGAACATTGTTCATCATTAGGATGCAGCAGATGGTGAGTAAAGTGTGGTCATCATAGAAATCTTCCATTTTTCTGTGCAAAAAGTTGCCTGTAAGTCTGTACACAATAATTAATTTCAAAAGGTTATGACACGACAAAAACAGTACAAAGTAGGTCACACAATTCTGGGTCAGCTGGACAAGGTATGCAACGCCTTGGTCCTCACTTAGCTCAGTAAATCTGAAACATCCACTGGAACTAGTGGAAGATGCAGCTGTGTGCTGCTAGATAATTCAGAAAGTTTGAACCAGTCAACTGTCAAGCTAAGAAAACAGAAAACAAAGGCAACAATACCAAACACACAGAAAACACACACACACACACACACACACACACACACACACACACACACACACACACACATACATACATACGCACACACACAGTGACACACACACACACACACACACACACACACACACACACACACACACACACACACACACACAGACAGTAAAAAGGGGCAACAATATCAAAGACACAGAAAAAAAATAGTTACACTGAGCCACTTGTGTGGTTTGTCATCCAGCACATTATGACTTCACAATGTGCAAACCCTTAAACACACACTCTGCAAAAAACAAAAAACAAAAACAAAAAAAAATTACATGAGGCAATGTTCAGTAAGCAGTAAAGAACAAAGATGCTTAACTCTTGTTCCCATGATGAGGTAATTGTACACCCATAACTCTAACCTCTGCTTATGATATCAAATTGACATGCACAAATGCCAACATAAAGCACACAGTACAAACAGATATTATATCAAAATGGGAGCAAGAGCTACCCTATTTGTTCATTGATATGGACTGTAAAATTCAGAAATGTGCAGAATAAAACTTTAAAGATCAGGAACTTCTTTAACAACCTTGCTCCTGGACATATGATAGCTACTGTGGCAAAATACCACAAAAACTGCATTATAGCATCCTATAACAGTATAAGCACAAATCAGTCTCTGATTCAATTTGCTTGGGAATACAGCTTTTGGTTATTCACTCAAATTAGCTTTAAGCCAAGGGCTTGCACAGATTTCCAAAATACTGTTTTCAGCATGCATTACTTGTGTAAACTTTATAACTGCATTTTGCATGTGTGTGTGTGTGTGTGTGTGTGTGTGTGTGTGTGTGTCTTCTTCAGAGGTAGTGCAGGTGCAGTTGGAGTTGACTTAACAAGTGAGTATCAAGCAGATAAATACTGAACCAGGGGAGTATCAAAAAAGGAAACTGGGCAGGAACAGTATTATTATTCCCACAGTAGCGTTAAAATGTAGTGTAGACGGTTGGCAAAAAACTAGTACTATCATGACTGACACCCAGCAAAAGTGAGACATATTGCTAGTAATATAATAATTACTTTTAAAGTGTTTATGTGACACTTTTTACTGTTGTTTAGTTACTTAAGCACGAGCAAAAGTGAGACATATTGCTAGTAACAATAATTACTTAAATGTGTTTATGTTACACTTTGGACTGTTGTTTAGTTTCTTAAACACTTCTGCACACTCATGCACATGCACTCTACCTTACTGTGTCAGTCAAAGCTTTAAGGTATTCCCAGAATTTTTGCCAAGCCCTTCTATGGAACCAACTACTAAGACCATATATATGGGTCATTCTCTGGAAACGTATACCATTTCTGTGACATATCAAGTCAAAAATGAAGATGATTTTTCTGATGTAAAAAGCACTCTGTAAGAAAGATATACGTATCCTGTACACTTTATCATGAAAATATAAACAGTCCAAACTCTGGTTTTTGTGCAGCTGATGATAAAGTAACATGGGTCAGCACTGTCTCGTGTGTATCAAGGACACCATTGGATGTAATTACTCATTAATTAATCAAATATTTTTGCATCATTTTCTAGTATTTTTTAGCTTAAAATGTATTGATACAACCAATGTACAGAAATTGTGCCATATTTTCATTTTTATGCATTGTAACTGTGTACTTCATTTTGGATGTTTGGAGATGACTGGAAACTGTTCTTAATTTATTTGTTTTCACACAGGATTACAGAGCTTGTAAGTACTGTTTGTATGTGATCAGTAGCTTATATTGCAAGGTTTAAAATGAAGGAATATCTATTCATTCCAACTACTACTGTGTTTAAATATTACAGTTACTAAAATATGGTCTCGCGTGTAACATGGCCACAATCCCGCATGTAACAAGGACACCATCACTCATCCAAGCAGTACTTCAAGAAAAAGCACCACAGCAATACAGTTCCAACAATGCTTTATTTTCTCTATGTTTCCAGCAGTTTTTAGAATCCATTAAACTCTTCGACTTGCCAGTCTCTGAAAGAATTTGAGTATGGAACAAGTTCAATTCCAGTCTTGACAATCATGTTGGACGTCACTCTTTGCAAATCTGATGGATTTGAATAGTAGATCTTTCATCTTCCAGGCCAAGGCCACAAGTAACTGACTGTCAGTAGATCTGTGATTCTGATGACACCTGAAGAGAGAGAGAGAGAGAGAGAGAGGGGGGGGGGGGGGCAATTACTAGATTTGCTGAGCAATTACTTTTTTTCCTTTTTTTGAATGTGTTAATGTTATCAATACTGTATTATTACCTACAAAACATGTATCTTATCTTTATATAACAAACATAATTGGATAGTTCTCTTGAAAAGTTGGTAATTTACCTAACACACTCACAACTGATTGCTGCACTACAAAAATTTGCCTATATATATATACTTATCATATTTATAGTCACTTCTGTCATAACCAACAAATTCCCATGTTAGATTATTACATTTATGCCAAAAAGAGAATGTGAAGTCTACAAATGAAAAATGATGAGTTTCTACAAGACCAAATTTATACAAAAAAGCTATACCTTTACTTGTTCAGAGTAATATGCAGAAGAAAAAGAAAAAGGTAGGAAGTTTGAAAGGTTACGTGGATACAGCCCATCAGGGTAGGCCACAACAACACAGCTGTTGACTCTTGGCTGTCCTGTCTGGCCTGTCTGTCTACACTTGGAGCTGATGCTCCACTTCCAGAGTTGGTGACACAATACAAACAAGGAAAACTGTCATGTAATTATCAATATAGCTGTGTCTTGACAGATAAGATCCCATTTTCATTCAAACATTACTGATTTGCAGAAAATATGATTAATAAAAACTATATGCATTTCAAATCATATTGATAAAATTTTATGCTAAACAGTATTTTTTCAACTAGAATTCTTTTTTACCTGATCTGATTCACCATTGAACATCATTTTCATAACAGAAAACTGAACACTAAAAAGATCATGAATATCATGTAAGTCTTTAAAACAATAAAGACAATCTCATGTGTAATGGAGACGCCAACTTACAAGGCATCTCAAATTACGTGTAAGATGTAGAAACACTTTCACATCATTTCTGAACAATCATGCAGAATAAAATCATATTTTACGTAACTTTTGATAAAACACCACAAGACGCTTAAGTTAAAATAAACATATTGTTTAGAGTATTTTTGTTTTTAAAATATGACACTGATCATCAAGCAATTATGACTTTTCATGAACATATCGACAATGTCGTCCAAAAAGGTGTCTTAGATAGGTGCAGTGCCCATTCGCAGATTTTTTTCAAATCTATATGAATCAAAGCAGCATTCGGGCAAACATTGAAAGACTTTTTCTAAGACATTACTACGTAAGAGCTACAAACAATTGTTGTACGGTAAACATGAATAATATCAAACATAAATATGGTAAAAGTGCCAAACAAAAATGTGGTGCTGTTTTTGAAAGCGTTCCATGCTCACATGTTTCAGGCACATTTAGCTGGGTGTCAGCAGCAATATTTGAGGCAAATCTACACAAACCAGGTCAATTGATACATGTAAAACAATACCCACTAATTAAAACTATGGTAAACAAATGCAAAATAAAGAAACGTACCTTCAGATCTTTGGAGTGGAACTGAATTACGGCATCAATCACGAAAGTAAAAGATTAAGAATCGTCGGACACCACACAAACTTTTTCGCCCTGTCATTGTTCGAATGGGGTCCCAAGTTAGAACACATACACATTTAACCATCCGCAATCATAGTTTCTCTCCCTAAACCGGTTTCTGCATTAAATTAGTCCCCAATACAAATATTAAGTTGGGACACAGTATACATTTAACCATCCGCAATCATAGTTTATCTCCCTAAACCGGTTTCTGCATTAAATTAGTCCACAATACAAATATTTGCAGCTCATACGCATCGCGAAACATGGACACCATGTCATCGATCAGTAAATGATACATTTTTGTGTAATTATCAGATAAACGTCAATACACAAACAAGCAAATATTGGCTGCAAAAGAATTAAGCTCTCTAAACTGTTTTCATTTGGTGGCTATATGTATATCGCTCCACACATCGGTTTCACATGCATGGAGTCAGATACCATGCGATACTCTCGAGACTCATTCAGATTTTCGTCGTTTTCTCCTAAATTCATATAACGGTGATGAGCGCTCGATACCTTTTCTATTGCAAAATACACTAGGTTTTTATTCATTAACATAATTATTTTATACTGTGTTACTCCTGCTGGCCAGATTGATATTACGTTATTTGTGAGATCAGGTTTTTCGATGTCACAAAATGGCTGCTTACGACCCCCCAAATTTGACACAAACATGATTGAAAAAAAAAAAAAAAAAAGAGGATAGATAAGAAGCCAACACTGCTTCTGCAGATTATATAATGAAGTTGCTAACCGGAATGCATTTGGTCCAATTTAAATATTGTTTACTTAAATTTGTATGAGGCTTTGAATCGGCAACCCCCTCGTGGTATGTGTTTCGAGAGAATTAACTATCTATCCAAGAAACAAGTACGGTAACTCTTGCTCCCATAAGAAAACCTAACACAGCGTAACTTTTATTCAAGACTGGCACAGCCTTTTAAACTTGAATAAAGTCAGACAAATACAAAGATGAACAATCTAATTGTGAGGGAAAAACAAGCGCAGGCCAACAACACCTCTGTCATCACAGTAATGACTTGGCAAAGATTTGAACTTAAAGTGGGGAGGGGGGGGGGGGTTGAAGATGAAGAAAATGGAAACATAAAATTAAGAAAATATATTATGAATTATATGAAAACTCTTCACTAGCTGCATCAGAGAACCATCGTAATCCCTCTCGAAGGCAGATCTATTAGTAGTGCCTGCTCCTAGGCCTTTCATCCGCTGGATCGGACTCATAAGGGAGACACGGCTGATTGTGTCTGTGCTCCTGGCATCAAACAGAGACACACCACAGTCCATAATACTGTGGTGTTCTCACCATCAAAGGTTCAAAGAAGAATCCAACAGCACCCCCAAAGCAGCCACCAAGGGTAGTAATGAAACAAAACGAAAGTGTGGGGAGGAAAAAATGTTGCTGAAACAAACGAAAGTGTGGGGAGGAAAAAATGTTGCTGAAGAACTAAAGACATAATGCAAACCGTATAAAATGTAGGGGACAATCTTTGAGCCTACGCCTGAGGATCCACCCAAGGATGCAAGGGAAATCAAAAGACAAACACAAAGACGGACAGAAACAAATAACCTTGATTTAACTGAAACGAAGTTGGAAAAAAAATGAGGCAGTGAACAATAAACAATAAACAAGTGGGGTAACTCTTGCTCCCATAAGAAAACCTAACACAGAGTAACTTTTATTCAAGACTAGCACAGCCTTTTAAACTTGAGTAAAGTCAGACAAATACAAAGACGAACAATCTAATTGTGAGGGAAAAACAAGCGCAGGCCAACAACACCTCCATCATCACAGTAATGACTTGGCAAAGATTTGAACTTAAAGAGGGAGGGGGGGGGGGGGG
The DNA here is from genome assembly GCA_033310375.1 of Conus canariensis. Taxonomy (NCBI): domain Eukaryota; kingdom Metazoa; phylum Mollusca; class Gastropoda; order Neogastropoda; family Conidae; genus Conus; species Conus canariensis. The sequence continues at coordinate 15,239,364 of CM065731.1, forward strand.
GGGTTGAAGATGAAGAAAATGGGAACATAAAATTAAGAAAATATAAATATGAAAACTCTTCACAAGCTGCATCAGAGAACCATCGTAATCCCTCTCGAAGGCAGATCTATTAGTAGTGCCTGCTCCTAGGCCTTTCATCCGCTGGATCGGACTCATAAGGGAGACACGGCTGATTGTGTCTGTGCTCCTGGCATCAAATAGAGACACACCACAGTCCATAATACTGTGGTGTTCTCACCATCAAGGGTTCAAAAAAGAATCCAGCAGCACCCCCAAAACAGCCAACTTTTTCAACTATCTATCCAGGTTCTTTAAGTGTCAGCACCTCCGAATCTACTAATGATGTGGTACTGTCCAATGCCATCCTAACCGTCAACGACGGTCCAGTCCTATCGCAGTGCTAGGCCTATACTGCCTCCAATAACTTGAGACCCTTGCACTGGTCTGTCGTGACACCTTCAGCACGACGAAGCTCCTAAACCAATAACATTCTCTTTTTTTTTTTCTTTTTAACATGCGCGCTGGTGACCAACTCATTTTTGAGTGAACCAGCTTTTAAGGAAGAAGAAGAACATGAGCCGTCGAGCTCCCCTGTACGCACAGCATCCGTGCGTCATTACATATCAATTTGTGGGCTGGCAAAAAAAAAAAAAATGCGTTTGCAACGCGTAGAACTTTTCTACGCACACGTAGTGCTATTGGAACACAACGATGAAACTGAAAACCTGAGTGGCTGTTGCTGAATCTACTCACCAAGTGGAGTCACTTTAATTTCAGACATGATTCCCGTCAGGAAGCCGCCATTAGACAAAAGGGAAATAAGCCTCAACTGCAACACTTCCAAGGAAAAAGCACCCTCCCTTCCTTTACTAATGCAGTCTGCTAACGATGGTGTGGGGGACACTTCGTTTTATCGCTAAAAGCATTCTGGTCGTGTCCTTCTTTTGTTTCAGTATTCACTACTGGTTACTGAGAAAATCTTACTTGTTTTCCGAAGAAGATGTTGCAGCCATTGCCCGAAAATATGTTGGTAAGATGCACGTTTCATGACTGTCTCCTCTAGGTCACTAAAAGTTAGTGGTCTGTTATGTCACATGTTTCATGCCATTATGGTATGTACGAGGCGGTGTTGGAACGTTACGTGTCATTTGATGAACGTTCTACCAGTGTGTGTGTGTGCGCGTGCGCGCGCGCGCGCGCATTATGGGCATATTTGCATAAAATAGGAGGACAAAAAGAAACAGAATTCAGATGTCCAGGAGGCGTTACCGTGACAGTGCATGCACTAATGCAGACTTGCCATGATAATGTCTGTGTAAACACCATGCTTGCTGAGCAATGGACATGGAGATGTAAGTGAACTGGGGTGTAATATGAAGAGATAAGCAGTAAAAAATATTATAAAAAAAAAAAAATGTAGCCAGTAGGGACCATACAGAATGAAGAGAGAAGGAGTAAAAGGAGATGTAGCCCATACAGACCATACAGAATAAAGAAGGAAGGGGTGAAAAGAGATGTACCACTATGGACCATACAGAATAAAGAAAGAAGGGGTGAAAAGAGATGTACCACTATGGACCATACAGAATAAAGAAAGAAGGGGTGAAAAGAGATGTACCACTATGGACCATACAGAATAAAGAGAGGAGTAAAAAGAGATATATAGCCAGTATGGACTATACAGAATAAAGAGAGGAGTAAAAAGAGATATATAGCCAGTATGGACCATACAGAATAAAGAGAGGAGTAAAAAGAGATATATAGCCAGTATGGACCATACAGAATAAAGAGAGGAGTAAAAAGAGATATATAGCCAGTATGGACCATACAGAATAAAGAGAGGAGTAAAAAGAGATATATAGCCAGTATGGACCATACAGAATAAAGAGGGAAGGAGTAAAAAGAGATGTACCAGTACGGCCCATCCACAGTCAAGCCCTGCTGTCAGTGATGGTACCTTGCACTGACACTAACATTCAGCGCCTCCTGCGACATAGCTTGCCTCAGCCACTACTCAGGCTTAAAGGCCTCTAGCACTGCTCCACACACACTACCCAATCAGCTGCACCCCCATGAGGGCAGCTGCTAACATGGCCTGTGTGAGACTTGAATGGACATACATGGTCAGTCTGGGACCTTCACACAGGCAAGAAGCTAGCCAGTATCCAGTCATCCAATCACCATCCACATGATGGGTTCTGAAGAAATGCCATGGGATCAAACCAGCGGCGTTGAGAATGTGATGTAAGAACTGAGGTGGTCCCCTTGGAAGAGCAGGAGTGCCAGGTGTGATTGACAAATATGTTTCTGAGCCCAGCACCTGATCAAGATCAGCAGCAGGACCAGCCGCCGTGGCGAAGTGGTTAGCGTCGCGGACTCCCGGCTGGGAGGTCGTGGGTTCGAATCACATCAGAGTCATGTGGGTTTTTCTGCCCCGACCGGCTCCTACCCAGAGTTGAGTTTGCTACGGACTCAGTTGGGAAGACTGGGACCACACAGTCGAGTTTCATTCACTTAATGGATGCGTTTCTGAGAGTGTTGCTCAAATTTCCTGACCAACACTGCAGGTGCCTGTATCTCTCGGGCCTGGTTGACGCCGGGATATATTATGAAAGGAAGCGTAGAGTACAGCCCTGTCATGTAGTCTCAGACCGAAATGGAAATCCGTAGCATCATCTTAATCATCCTCATTCTCATCGATCAGCATAAAAAAATGTCTCAAATTCTGTGGCCCTTCATGCCCTGCTCTCATGGTGACCTCAATTTTGGATGTCCTCTCCACGTCTGTGGTCTTGGTTTGGTTCCGTCGGGGTCACTGGTATCGGCGAGTCCATGGGGGCTGTCGTTGGACGGACGTGGTGGCGCCCTCCGGAGGGAGAGCTCACTCACGCCGGCTCCGCGACTAAGCAATTATTGTCGTCAGTAGGGGGCTTAGTAGGTGGTGTCCTGCGTATGTTAGATCAGAACAGGCGCCACTGAACACCACCGCAGTGACTCGGCAGCAGTGCAGTCTCTCCTCCGGTGGGTTGCCTCTTGACGACTTGACATTGACTGCTTCCTGTGGATTGCCGGTGCCGGTGCCGGGGCTGCGGCGGGGCCGACCAGGCTGTAGCTGTGGACGGGGTGTCGGAATGAGCGGCGTGGGTACACTGCCTCTGAGGTGGCGCAGAGGTAGGCACAGCAAAAAAAAAAAAAAAAAAAAAAAAAAGATCAGCAGCAGGACGCATCTGTCTGCTGATCCTGACCCTCACACTACCCATCCTCCCCACCATCCGGAAGGCTCCAGCCCTCGGGCCATTGCCAGTCATGGAAATATTCCCATAATTTGCAAGCCAACACCATAGATCAGAGTGCTCTGCACAAGACTCAGTGTCAGTAGCAGACCTTGCTGCAAGGTTTCCCTTCTCACCCCCCACCCCCACCCCCAAGGCTATGGTATTGTGTGTTGAAGGTAAAGAACAATTAGTTCACTTCTCCCCCCCCCCCCCCCCCCCCCCCCCTCCCAGTGCCACAGTGTTGTGTTTTGTAGATGAAGAACAAAATAGTTCCCTTCTCACCTCTCCCCCCCCCCCCCCCCCCCACCCCAACACAGCTGATAGTGATACATTAACCAACACAGCTGATAGTGATACATTAACAACACAGTTGATAGTGATACATTAACAAACGCAGCTGATAGTGATACATTAACAACACAGCTGATAGTGATACATTAACAACACAGCTG
>CM065731.1:15245590-15248090 GCA_033310375.1 Conus canariensis
CATGTGGGTACTCATGTGAGGAAAATGTCAGATTATCATTTTAAACATAAATTTGTGTGTGTGTGTGTGTGTGTGTGTGTGTGTGTGTGTGTGTGTGTGTGTGTGTGTGTGTGTGTGTAAAATAGCAGTTAAGACTGTTTTTGACAAGACTAAACAGGTTTTGATATTAGTGTTTTGCCGCATAGTTTTTACATACATGTACACAAATTCATGAACCTGGTGTATTGTTTGTGTGTTTGTCACCACACCATGGCAGGAAATGGGTCATAGCTCTCACTAATGCTGTTGCAGGGCGGTACTGGGCCAACATATCGGACACCATCCTGCTAGGAACATTCCACCAGTGGAAGGAAGGGGCTCTGGACAGAATCACCTACGGCCCTGGTAATGCTCCCTCCGTCTTTCTAGAGAGACAGAGAGAGAAAGGGAGAAAGAGAGACAGAGAGAGAGAGAGGGGGGGACAGAGAGAATCACCTATTCCCCATGTACTCTCCTTTATCTCTCCAGACAGACAGAGAGAGTAAACGAGCACACAGAATTTTCTATTGGCAGAAGTTGTTCAAAATGCATCAAAGATTTGTTCAAATTTTGAGATTTCATGCACACACCTAATTTTGGACAATTTTACACCCATTTTGAAGAGATAACTGACTGTTCATCCTTCATTGTCATTGTCTTCAGTGTTGTTAGTCACGTCTGAAGAAGACCTCATAAGTCAAACCAAGTAGTGTTTCCTATGTCGTTTGGTTGTGCTTTCAATTGTGTGTGCAGTAAGATAGTTCTCCATTTAGCATTTCAGTCTTTGAAGAACACAACAGTAAAGAGGAGCATGAATCTTATCTCATGTGACATGAGCCTGCTCTATAAAAAGTTCGGATTCTCATGAAATTCCAGTTTCACAATGCAGTGTAGGGTATTCCTCCACTGTGCTGCTTCATGAAAAATGTAACCTGCAGCAAAGTGAATCTCATCACAGTCACAGGATACACCACATATCACCCAACAGTAACAAGGACAGATGAAAAAGCAGAAGAGCACACAAAACAAAGTGTGAAGTAATGCGGTTTTAATGAAAGACACAAAACAGGACAAGAAATTTTTGCCAATATGCCTTCCTCAGCGACAAAAAAAAACAAAAAAAACAGTACAGACATTAACATACGCAATACTCCCCTTGTGAAACAAGGACAGTTTAACAGCACTGTTTTTATCCAAACGTTATGTATGTATGGTCATGATCATGTGATAGAGGGAAAAGTGGTGAGGGTTGGTGAGGGTAGTGGGACAGGGTGGTGAGGGTAGTGGGACAGGGTGGTGAGGGTAGTGGGACAGGGTGATGAGGGTTGGTGAGGGTAGTGGGACACAGTGGTGAGGGTAGTGGGACAGGGTGGTGAGGGTAGTGGGACAGGGTGGTGAGGGTTGGTGAGGGTAGTGGGACAGGGTGGTGAGGGTAGTGGGACAGGGTGGTGAGGGTAGTGGGACAGGGTGTCTTTCCTGTGTCTGCCTGTGAACAGAGCGTTTCTTTCCTGTGTCTGCCTGTGAACAGAGCGTGTCTTTCCTGTGTCTGCCTGTGAACAGAGCGTGTCTTTCCTGTGTCTGCCTGTGAACAGACGGTGTCTTTCCTGTGTCTGCGTGCAGGTGACACAGTCTTCCACACGTGGGGCGAGGCCACGTCAGTGTCATGGCAGGCGGGGACATGGATGGTGGAGTACGGCCGTGGCTTCATCCCCTCCACGCTGGGCTTTGCTCTGGCCGACACGCTGTTTAGCACCACAGACTTCCTGACGCTCCTCTACATTCTCAATGTCTACACCAAGGCCCTGCTGATGGAGTCCGGCTTCTACATGGCAGAACTGCGACAGTATCTGAAGGAGTCGTTGTAGATTTCTGGTTTCGTTTGTCTGTCTGTCTGTCTTTCTGTCTGTCTGATAGAGAAGACGATCGTTTTTATCCTTTTTTGTCATATTGCACTAAAAGTCATTAATTGAAATATTCCTGAAGTTTTTCTTTTTCTTTTTTGTTGTTGTTGTTGTTTTGCAGTGATTTATTTGTATGAATTTCTTCCTGCTTATTTTTGTGTGAACGTATAACAATGTGCGTGTGTATGTGTGTTATCACTTGGCTGTAGTTTTTGTTTCTAAATCCATTTATTCATTTGGAAGTTTGACTTTTTTTTTCTTTCATCAGGTGTCCCTGGACATTGAATTTTTCTTTCTTTTCAATGCCACCTGTGTTCGTCATTTGTGATTTTTGTTTTTGTTTTTTTCCTCATAGCATCTTGTTACCTTATTATCTTGAAACTATTTTCAGTATTTTTTAAAGTAAACTAACAATCGTTTTCGGCATGTATGCACATTCTGTAAACTGATTTTGGGAAAGCTGCACTGAAAAAAAAATCATGATAAATCATTTGCCTCTGGAAGGAAGACATTCTGTTTTCTCTGGATGCAACTGTCTGTCTTTGTGCACTGTACACCAGTTAAGTACTGTTCTTATATGA
>CM065731.1:15253090-15340590 GCA_033310375.1 Conus canariensis
AATATACAGCTTGTGTAGTAGTCAGCAAAACTCACCGAAAAGAAGGAATGGGAAAAGTATCCAGACCACTTCAAACACCTCTACCAAATTGTCATTGCTCCAGAACCTGAAAGACATTTTCGAGAATGGCCAGAAGTCAAAACGCAATCAGAATTTAGTTACAGGTAGAAAATCTTGGCACAAAAGATGACATTTTACATTTTATATTTTACATATATCCTGACGGTTCTGCCACGAACGGTAAGTTAGGCTGGGCATACACAGTGAAACAAAATGGCTGAACAATCCAGGAAGATTAATGGTGCGTATAGTTTAACAACTTCAAGTCTAACAATGGAGATAGAAGCAGTGACACAAGCACTCCACTGGCTTTCATCCACAGGTCAGTTTAAAATGCAACAAGCCATGATACTGACTGACTCCATGAACCTACTTCAAAAAGTGGAGAGTGGAATGGGAAGCCCTGCTTGGCATGAAGTAATGCGCAACCTTCCATTGGAGATACTCATACTGATGGGTTGCCCTGGACACGCAAGAGTTAAAGGAAGTAGAGAGCAGACACACTGGCAGGCGAGGCAACGATAAGAACTGGATTACAGCTTGTTCGATCCGATGTGATAAGAAATCTAAAGAATCTCTAAAACAAACGAGAGCAAAGCCACTATTCCATAGATCATCTGTCAGAACTGAACATTAAGAGGGGGAATGGCCGCACATCTTAAAGAAAGAGCAAGAAAGGTCACCAACCAAACAAACATTGAAATAATCTCAAGGCTAACACTGGGAAGACTCCTGGAGATTGGGGCAAACTCATTCTGGGCCTTTCAAACAACAGACACAAACAATCAAACACATGTCAACTGAGACAAGACTATGAATCTCTCAAGGACCCCAGTGCCTACTGAAATAGCACAGACAATGTCAGATAGGTATCATAGAGGCCATAGAGAACTGACAGAAAAGATGGTCCACTGCTTCACAGACCATCGAGAACTGACAGAAAAGATGGCCCACTGCTTCACAGACCATCGAGAACTGACAGAAAAGATGGCCCACTGCTTCACAGACCATAGAGAACTGACAGAAAAGATGGCCCACTGCTTCACAGACCATAGAGAACTGACAGAAAAGATAGCCCACTGCTTCACAGACCTTAGAGAACTAACAGAAAAGATGGTCCACTGCTTCACACACCATAGAGAACTGACAGAAAAGATGGCCCACTGCTTCACAGACCTTAGAGAACTAACAGAAAAGATGGTCCACTGCTTCACAGACCATAGAGAACTGACAGAAAAGATAGCCCACTGCTTCACAGACCATAGAGAACTGACAGAAAATATGGCCCACTGCTTCACAGACCATAGAGAACTAACAGAAAAGATGGCCTGCTGCTTCACAGACCATAGAGAACTGACAGAAAAGATGGTCCACTGCTTTAAGACCATAGAGAACTGACAGAAAAGATGGCCTGCTGCTTCACAGACCTTAGAGAACTGACAGAAAAGATGGTCCACTGCTTTACAGACCATAGAGAACTGACAGAAAAGATGGCCCACTGCTTCACACACCATAGAGAACTGACAGAAAAGATGGCCCACTGCTTCATGGTAGAAGATGGAGACACACTCAGGACTCTCATGTGGTCTGACTGACAGCCAGCATGAGAAGATAATGTGAAGGGAAACCATATTAATGACTAGCTGAGGTGAGAGACAAGCACTAGTGCTGCTGTGAGAAGACCACCCCTCCCCCTTCTCCCCCCCCACCTCCCTCCCCACACACACACTCCGTCCCCACCTGCTTATCAGAGTAGTGAGTAGTATTCAGAATTCTAAGAATGCACGCCGAACCTACAGAATCCACTTCAGTCGACCTTTAAACCAAACATTACACATACTGCCCGTGTGTGGAGGCGTGCGTGGCAATTGGATGACGATACTTTGGGAAATACTTTGGAATGCTCTATCAGTTAAAACCGCAACTTGTCCGCCACGAAACAGTGTCTAGTTTGTCAGCGTGGAAACAAACTGACTTTTTCTTCATTGTCCATGCCATTGACAGCGTGCGTTGTGGCCAAGTGGTCACAGCATTTGTTTGCGGTCTGCTTACAGATAAGGCCATAGTTGTGAGACAGCACTCCTCCGTATAGTCAATGACCTCCTCTGCGGGCTTGACGATGGGAATGTTTCCTTATTGGCGATGTTAGACCTCTCCGCAGCATTTGGCACGATCGATCATAATATTTTGTTCTCACGGCTTCAAACTTCCTTTGGATTCAAAGACACAGCTCTCGATTGGATTATCTCTTACGATGGGAATGTTTCCTTATTGGCGATGTTAGACCTCTCCGCAGCATTTGACACGATCGATCATAATATTTTGTTCTCACGGCTTCAAACTTCCTTTGGATTCAAAGACACAGCTCTCGACTGGATTATCTCTTACTTGACTGGACGGACTCAGACAGTGTGTGTACAGGGCAGATACTCAGACAGTTCTCCTCTTAGGTACGGTGTGCCTCAGGGTTCTGTACTGGGACCAGTCGTTTTTGTGCTGTATGCTAGTCCTGTGTCTGACGTCATCAGTGGTCACGCCATGTCGCATGAGAGCTTTGCTGACGATACTCAGCTTCATCAGTCGGCTCCCATTGCTGAAATTGACTCAAGAATCAGCTCCGTACGTCACCTTCTCTCTACAGATGCTACAAAAACTCTCATTTGTGCCTTTGTCTTATCTAGAATAGATTACTGCAACTCACTTTTGGCCGGCCTTCCAAAATACTTGATAGAAAGATTACAGCGAATCCAAAATCATGCAGCCCGAGTCGTCTGTAGAGCAGGAAAATATGATCACATTTCGCCTCTGATTCACTCTCTTCACTGGCTATCTGTCTCAAACCGTATCTCGTACAAAATCTCAACTCTCACTTTCTCTGTTCTCTTTGAAAATGGACCTTCTTATCTCTCAGTTCTCCTTAAAATGTACACCCCCTCTCGACAACTACGCTCCTGTGCTGACGACCGCCTTCTACGAATGACTCGCTTCAGGACTACTACTGGTGAAAGATATTTCTCTTTTCAAGCTCCAGCGACGTGGAACAGACTGCCAGACTCTCTCAGACATTCAGATTCTATCTCTTCTTTCAAGTCTAAACTTAAAACCCATCTATTTTCTCATAATTAGTCAATGCTCTGTGTGTGTGTGTGGTGGGGGGGGGGGGGGGGGGGGGGGAGGGGGGATACAACCTAACTCATAGCCGTCTCGGCCTTTTCAAATGTAGTGTGTGTGTATGTTCTCTACTACATGTATTAGTTGTATGATTGAACGTTATAGGATTTAGTTTTTGTAGTGATACTTGAAATTTTAATGAGTGAATGTCATACTCGTAGGAATAGGATTTTTTAGTTATTGTAGTAATAGTATTTGTAGTTGGGTGTAAGGTGTACTATTGTATATGAGAAGGGTGAATGTAGTATGATTTTGTAAAGTGCTTAGAGAGATTCGTTTGATTTTAAGCGCTATATAAGAAACCGTTATTATTGTTATTATTATTGATAGTCGAGTTCGAACCACTCGTGGTGTCGGGTTTTTTTTTCGGCCTGTAAGCCCTCTCTGTCCACCCAGCTGTAAATGGGAACGTGATTCGGTTCAGAGGAGGTTGAAGGTTGCGGAAGGCAGGGATGGGCTCCGACTTCCATCGTGTCTTGCCCTAGACACGGCGACCCACTGGCAGTGTACTATCCTTTCAGGTGACAGGCCATGGGGAATTTCTCCTGTCATTGATATGGACCCTGTTTTCCTCGCTGAATTTTTTTTATTTCAAACTCACACAGGGACAGACCTGAGTGGCATTCAGACTGTAAGACAGCTGTGGCTTTGCTCCCTGCTGTGCTAGGCTTGTGCAGTATGCTTTGCTCCGTGTATCAGTGTCCCCGGATCTGAGTCTGATGTTGGAACCACATACCCTTAGGCCTGCTCTGGGTCTGATGTGGGAACCACATACCCTTAGGTCTGTTCTGGGTCTGATGTGGGAACCACATACCCTTAGGCCTAGCAGACATGACAACACTCAGCACACAGAACAAACCAATTTTTGTGTCGAAGCAGCATTTGTTTGGAGTTGTGGGGTTGTTATTATTTCATCATGGGAGCACGAGTTACCCACTTTTTGATGTATTATTTACTGTTCCCTGCCTCATTCAAGATTTCCAGTCATAGATTTGCTGGGTGTATAACCATTGAGTTTGAATTACACCAGTCTGACACTTCATTTAGACTTTCCTGGAGAGATGTTTCTGTCGTTTGTAGACCACTGATATTTGTTTTGGGTGACGAGTCATCATTAAATGAACTTGTGACTTTTCATTTGATATGGATAATGGTAAATTATTGATGAAGATAATGTAGAATGGGAGAGGGCCTAGCGCTGCAACTTGTGGGACTCCATGTCTGACAAAATCTGAAGAGCAGATTCTGCCACGAATTAGCACATACTGAGTCTTGTTATTCAAGAATGATTGGGATAATTAGAATGTCAGGAATGGTTCAAATGGATAGATAGTTTCTTTAAAAGAATGGAAAGATCAACAAAATCAAACGCCTTTTTTGACGTCAAGAAAGACAACTCCTGTAATTTGTGATTGATTCATATATGAAAGCCACGAGTAAAACATTCGTGATAAGGCTGTGTCACAGAAATGATTAGATCGGAATCCAGATTGGAGTAGGTGAACAAGTTTTTCTCCATGATCTGAGATACATGTGTGTGTGTGTGTGTGTGTGTGTGTGTGTGTGTGTGTGTGTGTGTGTGTGTGTGTGCGCGCGCGCGCGCGCGTGTGCGTGTGTGTATGTGTGTGTCTGTCGAGGGGTTTGGAAGAGTATACCGTGTTGTTTTCAACCCCCGCAAGGAACAAGGAGCAGGAAATGACGTCATAAACAGCAAATGACGTCATAATTGGTCACGTGCAAGAGGCAGGAAATGACGTCATAAACAAGAACTTATGTCATACTTAGTCACGCGCAAGGAGCAGGAAATGACGTCATAAACAGGAAATGACGCCATAATTGGTCACGTTCCGCACGGGTCACGTAGCCTGATGATCAATCCCAGGGTCATTTGTGACTGAGCGTATGACTAACATTGACCGAGCAATGTGTGTCACGACCACACTTAAGGCCAAGTGGACGACTACACGGAAAAGACAGTTTTGTAATCTGGAGTGTGATGTTGAATGTGAAGTGATCTACAACGTTGTGGATTTGATAGGTTGTTTTAAAAATGTCACTCAGAAGCCTTGTGGTGTAAGAAAGTGTGTAACGCTGTCACATGTAGGCTAGGGCCTAAATGTTTGGAGCCCATAATGTGTATGCAAAGACAATCTAATCTGGAGTTTGACGTTGGTAATGTTTTTTTTTAAATCACAGTACGTTTGTAAGCGTGAGTGTCAGGTGAATGTGTATGATTGCACTGTGTGTTACGGCCACACTTAAGGCCAGTGGGCGACTACACCCCACCCTCTCACTGACCGTGCTTGACCCCACTACCCATCTTTAGGAACACAGGCGGTGGAGTCCGCCATGTGCCATGAAAAATTATAAGGTCATGGGATTAACATCACGCACACAACACATACACATTTAATGCAAAAGAAGACAACACACACACACACACAAACACACACACACACACACACACACACACACACACACACACACACACACACACAAAACAAAAATCGAACAAGAGAGTTACTTCTAACAGAATTGGTAGAATTCTCACTGAATAATCTTAGATTTTTTTTAAGCTGGTTATCCACATAACATAATGATAACGCTCTGGTCCTGATCTTGATCAACAAATTTGTTTTAAAAAAAACAACTTACCAATGAGATATCCATCACAATGATTATTTCAGCAACAGACGTTTTGCAGAAATAATACAGTTTAAAATGGGTCTAGCGTTTGGCCCTTGTGTGACTAGATTTAATGAAAAGAGCACTGACCAGTGAAAATTTAAATCAGAAGCGTTCATACCTTCCTTTCACGGTTTATTGTGAAGGTTTTATGACGGTATGTCTAATCACGTTCCGCAAGGATCACGTAGCCTGATAATCAATTGGTCACGTCCTAGAGTCAACCCTGATTGGTCACGTAGCCTGATGATGAGTTGGTCAAGTCTTAGGGTCATTCGTGACTGAGCAACCGTTGACTGGAGAAGAAACTGTCTAGCAGATTTGCCAATGGCTCCTTCAAATTGTCCAGACATATCTTACAAGGTGTAGGAGACACAAGCACAGGATTGTGATCGAGACAGAGAAATATACATACAGACGGACACAGACAGACAAAAGTGAGAAAAAGGAGAAGGAGGAGGAGGAGAATAAGGAAAAGAAGAACTCCCTCCTACGTTCATCGGTCGAGCGACGTCAGCGCCGCTCCGCCACAGTCATTTTTCTTGTCTGTCGCTAACCCACGCGATGTGTTAAAACTATTAGTGAATGAATTGTTGACACGGTATGTTAAAACCGATTGTGTACTTTTCTTTCCTTTTTTTTTTTTTTCATTCTCCAAAGCTTTTTCTTTCATCATGTAACCCACATAGATTCGTGGGTGTATACTGATCAGATCGCCCCAAAATGTATTTTAACTTTGACTCGTACAAAATATAAAAACAATCATGTCTATGGACCTTACAGCTAGCCTACATTAGAATTAGTTTTCGACGGAGCAACCGGCACCGTGTATGGCTGGGTTATACGTATGGATTTTCTTTCTCTCTGCGTTTCAGATGAGCTTGAAGAGAAAAAACCAACAACCCGATAGTGTTGGTACATAACAACAAAAGTACGCGTGTATGTTAGTCAATTTGCTCCGTGGGATAGAATGCGTCCGAGACCACAGCAATTTTGGCTGCGTCTACGTGATGCATAATTGTTTATGTTAAAGACGAGGCGTCTATTTTGTTCAGTTTAATACAATAATCTTATTTATTTTACTTTAAGCGTTTTAGTCGTTTTCCCCCTAAACTTTACGAGTAAACACTAGATAAAAATGTGTTCATAAAAAACAATAATGAAATATTTAAATTCAAAAAGAAAAACTGTCTTTATTTGTATCATAATTTCTCTATGACGTAGTGGGCTTTGTCCTCCAACTCTCTCAGCAATCACGTGATACTTTGCACGGATCTTATAAAGGTCGCATTATCTCAACTGCGTTTTCATGTATGTGTTGAATTGTTGGTGTTTGTTTGTTCGGGTGTGCATGAGAAAGCTGGTTGCTCATAGGCGTTCGAATGCTCGCTTTTGTATGAGAGTGATTGCCCTTGTATGTTAAAAAAAAAAAAAAGAAGAAGAACCACACAAAACAATACACATCCGTGTCTCTCACACTGACGCTCGCACGTGAAAAAAAAAGAGAGAGATGAGGCAGAAAAAACTCTCTCTCGTGTTCTCTCGCAAACGAATGAAAGCTGGGTAAAAAAAAACAAAAACAAAAAAACTTCGTTTTCTTTCGCTTATTACTCGAGTTCACCGTCATATTACTTCATAACAACGAATTGTAAACGGTTAATCCACATAAATAGAAAAAAATAGTACGATGTATATCTTTCTCACACACGTTGTTTCTCTTCATCATTCAATATCAAACAGTCATTCATATTAATGTTTTTGGATTGGAGCTGGTACACACATATTTACAAGTGGCAAAGACCTCTCTCTCTCTCTCTCTCTCTCTCTCTCTCTCTCCATTTTGGTAAAACAAATTGTAAATAGTTATCCCACATCCTACGTTTAGAAAAAAAAATGATACTGGTACATTACGTACATCATTAACAAAACAGACCTTTAGGCAGCGAAAAACAAACAAAACAGTTATCGTTATTTATCACACACACAAAAAAAACTTGACGTATAACCACTTTACAGATTCATTTAAGCATTTAAAAAAATGTATATATATAAATCCAATACTTGATTCACGCACACACATACGCATTTGAAAAAATCAACAAACCTTTTTATTTTAAGGCGCAAACAACAACAATTATTATCTATCATCAAAACCAAAGAAAAACCTTTTACCTATAATCACTCAAGAGTTCAATCAAGCATAAAAAGAATTAGTTCATTCAAATCACACGCGTATAAAAAAAAAAAAAAAAAAAAAAAAAAAAAGGTTGTTGAATTTTTTAGGCAAAAACAAAACGAAAGAAAAAAAAATTCATTCAATCACGAACAGCCATCACGCGCTCGAAAACCTTGTGCCAAAATACGGGCGTTTTGGTAAAGTCCCAAGTTGATGCCCTCATCAACCACCAAGAAAGGTGTTGGGGTATGTTTTTGCTCGATGGTAACGCTCCCAACCACCGATGGTGAAGTTTCTCGGCGTTCAGAGTCTCAAACACTCGTTTCCAGATAAGCTCCACATTTGTTGTTGTTAGTTCTTCTTCGTTTTCTTTTTCAGTCTGAAACAAGATGGACGCTTCCTCCACAAACAGCGCCAAACACAGAATTCTGCAGATCAGTCTTTACCTCCGCTATCGCGCATCCAACTTTTCCTAGATCGCGCATCCAACTTTTCCAGAGAGCACAAAAAATTCTCCATAGTGACGTCAGTATGAAATAATCCGCCCTTTTTTTTATATATTTGTAACGCAAGGTTAATTTATGCAACAACAAAACCAAACCTGACACACAAAAAAAGCAAAGCAAAAAACAAAAGTTGTACACTTTTTAAAATTTTTTATTGCTCACATCTTTTTGGTGGTTTTCTTTTTCTTTCTTTCTCTTTTTTTTTTTTTTTTTTTTTGGAGGCACACTTTTTCAACTGTTTTTTTTTTATTATTTTTTTTAACCAACTCGCTTTTTTCTAGCACAGACTGAAACTCCCATTCCAGATTAAGGTTGTCTTTGCAAACATTATGGAATCCAAATATGTCATATGGACTCCAAACATTTACATGTGACAGCGTTATACACTTTCTCACACCACAACACTTCTGAGTGACATTTTTTTTTAAAACAACATATCAAATCCACAACGTTGTAGAACACTTCACATTCAACTTCACACTCCAGATTACAAAACTGTCTTTTCCGTTTGTGCTCACATAATGGAATCTAGACATGTCAATGTCACAGGCAGTGAACAAAAAAAAAAAAAAAAAAAAAAGTCCCAATCTCAGATCTAAAAGGAAAGAAAATCAAAGTTTATTCCCCCTTTAGCCTACTACGCAGAACAGATCTAAAGAGTAAAAAGTATAAGTGGCCGGTCCTATGTTAGAAATTTGCATAGATAGGAAGGAGGTGGTAGGTCTCATGGTTTCCACTTGAGTTCTTCCGTGAAGTCCGACTCCTCGGCCTAGATCTGAGGGTGGACTCGTCCAATCCCATCGTGCCAGTAAGTAGGTGCATGATTTGTAAACTCTTGTGTAGTAGTACACAACACAAAATTAGAGCATGATTTGCGAAGCAAATG
The DNA here is from genome assembly GCA_033310375.1 of Conus canariensis. Taxonomy (NCBI): domain Eukaryota; kingdom Metazoa; phylum Mollusca; class Gastropoda; order Neogastropoda; family Conidae; genus Conus; species Conus canariensis. Next base: position 15,262,575 of record CM065731.1, read on the forward strand.
TCCCTCCTCTGTGCCCGTAAGAGGCACCTCACAGCGAATGCGCTTATTGTCCGTAGGTTAGCCTGACCCTAGACCAGCACAACCTAACTTGCGTGTCAGTCATATGGACTCCAAACATTTACATTTGACAGCGTTACTTTTTTTTTCCTCACACCACAACTCTTCTCCTCCTCCTTCTGCATACGCAGGCTGATACTCCTGCGGACACCCCTTGTATAGGGAGTGGAGTTTTGTGTGTATGACCGTTTTTTATCCTGCCATTAAGGCAGCCATACTCAACTTCGGGGAAGGTGCATGCTATGTGTAACGTGTCATCCATACCAAATGCCAAACTGGCCTTCTCTTCCGAAAGTTGGTGATGGGATTTTACGTGTGTGCAAGATGTTACGTGTGCGTTCACACACGGAATCTCGGTTTATAGTCTCATTCGAAAGACTGTATGGGAAATGGAATCAGAACCAATGTTAACTCCGAGGGAAAAATCCTCCTGTACCGAAACGGCCCAGCGGAGACTCGATCCCTCAACCCCAAGATTACGAGCCCGGCGCTCTACCAACTGAGCTATTCCGGCCCCCTCACACCACAACGCTTCGGAGTAACATTTTAAAACAACCTATCAAGTCCACAACGACGTACATCACTTCACATTCCACATCACACTCCAGATGACAAAACTGTCTCTTCCGATTGCGCTCACATTATGGAATCCAAACATGTCCATGGTTTTTTGTTGTTGTTTTTTTCTTACCCTGATCAACACGGTGGGGAAAAAAATAGATCAACGTTCCTACACATTGTTCTTCTTTTTCCTCTCACCACAACGCTTCTGGTTCCCTTTCTTACATTTCTTTAACATTTTTTGTATCTGCTTATATTTGTCCATTAACTCGTTGGATTCTTCCTCGGTCATCGCAATGCCTTTCTTAGTTGGGAAAAGGCGTTAGCCGTCGTCATCCTTCCTATCATCGACTGCACGTGAATACCGTCGGATATGAATCAGCGGGGCGTCGTTCCATAATGAACATGTTACGAATATGGAACGGGAGCCTAGTGGGAGCAACGAATCACCATTGACGGACGTTCTTAGGGATGTGGAGGAAGATACCATGACGATACAGGTATGTTACGTTTCCTTTTTTGTAGAAGATACTTCCTCGATTTGTGTCCCACCGTCCTCAAAAGGGGGTCCCACAAGAAGCCTGGCAACATCAGTAGAGGAGTGTTCAGGGATCATATTAAACTCAAACACCTGCGCTAAGTCCCTTAACAACTGGGTGTTGTTAAGTCGGTCATAGGCTTTGGGGAAATAGGGAAAAACTGATTCCTCTTCCCTCACTGTGAGACAAGAATGACCCGTCTGATTTGCAGTCATTCCGACAGACTTCACATTCCTCTTTAACTATCTAAAAAATCAGTTCATTCAATTGGAGTTTATATTTTCGCACAAAGGCGTTCATTTTCAAAACAAACAAACAAAAAAACCTCTCACCTCAACGAAATCTTGGTCGTATTAAGATGTGTAGAACCAGTTTGTAGTCTAACTTGATATAGATTAAAAAAAAAAAAAAAAATACAACACAAAACAGTGTCATCATCTTGCACCAGGAATACGCAATATTCCTGGTATGGTAGTTTGAAATAATCAGTCATGAAAAATGACGATATGTGCTATTTTAAGTAACTTCATTGCTATACAATCTAGTCACAGAAAATAATGATACATAACACATTAGGTAAAAAGGATAACAAATCCACTGTCGCCAAAGGTCACATCAGTGCACAGTGAACTGTAGAAAATACAGTCACGCAAAAAGCGAGTTCACATTATCATCGTAAGCGAAATCAGACCCTTAACGTGACAAAGATTGATATTTCTAATCACACTAATCGTAAAACTAGCTTTGTCATTGGGGTCAACCGTGTTAAAAGTTGACATTTTCTAGTCACGCTTATTTTTTTTTTAAAGCCACAACACAGAACGTTCTTTTTCGTCAAGCCACCACCACTGTCTTTTATTTATTTCCAGCTCGTTGCAGACTTTTTTCACACAGGTTGTCCCACATCACTACGGCGTTGGATCAGGCAGGAAGAGGGCATCTCTGCGTGTGCAGCAGGACAGTAGGTGGGTAGAACGGAAGTGATCTCAGCAGGCGGCTCCGAGCTGTATGTAGTAGGGAGTTCCAGTCGTTTTTTTCTGCTCCGGTCTATTCCCTTTTCTGACAACGTCAGCGTTTGTCGATGCATTTCATCTTCCAGCTTTTTTCCTACTATCAGTAGTTTTTGCAACTGATTTGACGTCAACGTTGCCACCTTTGGAGTAGAAATAAGTCGACCCCCCTTGCATTTTGGGAGATTTGTAGTGACGTATATACAGTCTGACGCTGTTCCCCCAGGTTTTTACAGAGGCAAAAAGTTTCCTCCCAAAGGATACATAATAGATTTCACTGCCATGTTTTCCACGAAGAGGAAGTCTCTTCCCCAGTTTGAATAAACCAATCACCATCTTATTTATATAGTTAGTAGATAAAACCGGTTTTATCCAGAGGAGTATGTCTCTGAATGAGTATGTCCGGATATAGTGAGGGTAACAGGCCAAAACTATCAAAGTATTCCGCTTTTCCGCGTCAGTCGAACCAGACACTCACTCAATGTTTTCCTTGTCCTTCGCTGTGATCAGTATTAAGAAAACCCTGAGCACGTGTTGTATTAACATGACGAGGTAGTTTGTTTCTGGGATATACTCCACAAAAACATCTTTTGGCAAAAACGTCTTTATTGATTACATTTGGAATCTCCTCACTGTTCATGTCGAAAAATCTGTCAGCACTTGGCGAGAGCGATCGATCTTGATCATACTGTCCAGTTCAGCGTATACCAAGACGTGGACAGGGTGGCCCAGAGGTTGAGAAAATTTCAGCTCCAGATGAAGGGCTCCGCTTTCAATCAGCTCGAACTGCTGATCTCCATCTATACTGAGAGGCAGAAATTCCGCACAAACATAAAAAATCATGCACAAAAATCTATTTTGTCAGTTATTTAATTGGAAACTTGGTAACAACTTAAACAATGCGTTAGAAAATTTGATTGAAAAAGGCATGTGTGAACAGAAAAAAACGACCTGAATCAAATTCATAAACAACTGTCAAACATGGTTATTGCACAGCATAAACCATCTTTCAAAAGAGATGATTCTGTCAATATCTGGCGTATAATAATAATAATAATAATAATGAATACTTATATAGCGCCTATTCTCGGCTAGAGACCAAGCTCTAAGCGCTTTACAATCCACACTCGTTTACACAACGGGCTGCCTACCTGGGTAGTGCCGACTGAAGAGCTGCCAGCTGGCGCTTCATTCAGTCGTTTCCCGTGTCATCCAGTCAGTATCGTTCAATATCGATCACTCATTTTCCTTACTTCCTTCATTCTTTCCATTTCTCACGCAGGGTGCATGCTATGTGTAACGTGTCATCCATACCAACGGCCAAACTGGCCTACTCTTCCGAAAGTATCCACCATTGGCAGCTACACACGCTCGAAGACGCCGAAGCATGGACTGCACGAGACGTCGGATCTGCACCTTCTGGATGTTGACCCAGTGATGCTGAAGAACGGCGATCAGTTCACCTCTCGTCTGGGGCCTTGGCTGATGCTGCTCGACTCTCCTGCCGAGCGCGTCCCAAAGGTGCTCAATGCAGTACATGTCAGGTGACAGGGATGGCCAGGGCATCACCTCCACTCCATTCTGCTGCAGAAACTGACAGGTCATCCGGGCACTGTGAGATGTAGCATTATCATGCTGAAACACAAATCTGCATCGTCCACCATGGTGATCCAGGAGTGGAAGCAGGATAGGCTGGAGAAGTGGTTCACGTAACGCTGTGCCATGATTTTGCCATCGATCACCACGAGCTGGGATCTAAAGTTGGCATTGATGGCACCCCACACCATCACTGAAGGGCCGCCAAACCGGTCTAACACAAGGGTCATGATACCGTTCTCCTCGTCTCCTGTAAATTCTGATTCTCCCATCAGCGTTGCTCATGCAAAAACGTGACTCGTCAGAGAAGATGACATTCCTCCATGCGCGTCTTCCCAGGAATGCACCGTTTGCTGCCCAATGGCGCCGGGCCCGCCTGTGTCTGTCAGTCAACACAGGGCCAACGTAGGGCCTGTGACACCTGATTCCTGCGTGTGACAGGCGTCGTCTGACGGTGTGGCTGCTGATGGGTCCCCCACGCTCCCCCAAAGTTGCTCTAGCGGTGGCAGCAGCAGTCAGGAATCGGTTCCTGAGGTGGGAAAGGCGAATGGCTCGATCTTGTCTCTGAGTCGTCGCTCGAGGTGCGCCTGGTCGAGGACGGTCAGAAACTGACTGGGTGGCTGTCAAGTGCTGTTGTAGGCAGTAGATAGTGGTGTGGTGGGCGTTCATGGCTCTTGCCATCTGTCGGACAGATGAACCGGCCCTCAGCATCCAACAGCATGATTCATGGTTGTTGTCTACCCGTGGCATTTTCTTGCAGTGTGATAAATCATTCTGGTTGCGGCATTTTATGGGTTAACTGTGTGTTTATCACGTGAAAAGAAAGCGACGCAATATTCACTCTGAACCGAGTTGTCACCCAGTTTGGCTTTTTGCTTCTGGCGCTATTGTCTGTTCGCTGGCACGTGCTGCACGAGAAACGTTGCTGTGGAAAGGTGGGTCACACTCCCACCAACTGAGGAATGGGTCATAAAAGGAGCAACAAATCAAACTTTTCCCGTGGAAGTTGTGTGCATGATATGCGGAATTTATGCCTCTCAGTATAATAAACTGGGACTCAGGTCAAAGGCAAAAAATGCGTTACCTCCGGAAAAATCTCTGTATCCTATCCCATTTCCAGCATCATTGTTGACCATTCCTGTTGCCTGAGTCAGACTGTGGAAAGACCTGACAAAATGTTGATCAAACGCAGGAGTGAGGCCTGTAGCAGGGACCTGGCATCTATCCATGTACAAACTTAAAAAGGATAGGTCGAAATGTTGGAAGTTAAATCGGTTTCTGTTGTAGTGCCCGTTAAATGAGTGGGTGTCTATCAGGCCAGTGATGATCTTTGTAGGAGTCTGACTCAGAAAAAGGTTGTCCTGCACAGCACTTAAGTTTCCTTGTGGAATGGCAAAAGTCTTTTGAATGACTCATTTTAGGGGGTACTTACAAGTCCCTTTTTCCAACGCTTTTTCATGCACCAGAGCAACAGCCGGGTTTAATTCAGCTTTTCAAACAAACAAGGGAGCATAAGTGATGATGAATTTAAAACCGAAAGCCGGGTTGTGAGCCATCAAATTGAAGTTGCTCTTTGACGGGATGAGTGGGATTTTGACGTTCACACTGTTGATCATGTAACGTTCGTGATGCATAATATCTGTGTGTAGTCGGCCCATCATGTCCACTTCATGGCGTCGGCTGTCAGCTCCCGTCTACATCAGAGTCCACTGTTGTCATTTCCCTTCGAATCTTCAAAATGACCGGTAGTGTCCCCATAGTACAGCCCAGCCGTCAGGTGGCTCTTTTTGGCTTCTGTGCTGTAGTTGAGTGTAGACTCTATGTAGGCCCTGTATGGGTAGGTGTTTTCGCTAGGTGAAATCAAGGTGTCGTTGAAACTAACGTCCACTTGAGAAAACAAACTGTAACCAGTAATTAACGGGAGCCACGTCCGTATTGGGGGCTGCCACGTTTCTCCCATCTGGTTGGGTCATGTTAGCCCGTAGGTGAATATGAGCGTTGTTTAAATCCAAATAATCCATCGTAGACCCTGACACGTAAAATTCGATGGGTGCCCCTGGGGAGAGAGTGGCTAATGGATGATATTCTATGAAAGCCTCTTCTTCTACCGCCGTCTGGGTGGGGGGTGCAGAAAACAAATCAAGTCTGGTATGTACAATCGCAGGAGTGATGGTGAAGCAGCGCCATAATATCTACCCAAAAATGTCTCTCTCACCCCTCCTGGTCTTCCTTCTCTTTCCATTACTACGTTTAATCTGACTGGCCCGGGGTGATGTCGATAATTTTATTTGCTTACTGGTGGGTCTACCCGGAGGTGTTACTCCGGTGATATTGTTTACTGCTTGATCCAATAATCTTTTACTGGCTTGTTGACTTTGCTGTCTTGATATATTTTGACCAGAGAGCACATCTTGGGCCGCACGCAGTCCTGTTTGTGCTCCTCCTTTTATTAAGGCCTTTCCTCCACTTTTCAACAGAGGAATCAAAGAGCTTCCTACACCGATAATAAACTTCCCAATCCTCTACCTCTCTGGTGTCTTCCCCCGACAAAGATGGGAAGTCCATCCCCGACTTGAGTACAGTAATAGTTTTTGTAGGCTTTGCCGTTGGGTTTATAGGGGTAGAGCATCTTTAATAATTATCAGGATGTCTGCGATGAAAGTGAAGTGTCACTATGATATTCCTACTCACAAATGAAAACTGTTGGCCCAGGTGAGTGGTTAAAAAGATTTCCACCGTGTTAAAGTTAAAGCGACTTAGAGGAATATAATGAGGTTTCTCAAAAATGTGATGTACGACCTCTCAAGTCTGGTCGGTTGTTGGAATGATTCGAAGAAGAGGAGCCATGACGTCACCCACCAGACGCGCATTCACCAGGTTGCAGTAGATTTACATGCTCTTTAAATTCAAGGCCATCATAAACGAGGCGCTAAAATGACTGGATCCTAAAATGCTGGAGGATGGTAGACTTAACACTCTTTGCAAACTTGGGCTCAGAGACAATACAGCCTCTTTTTCATATAATGTTAGGCTGACTTTTCTGGAGGCACAGTTATAGTAAAATTTAAATCTTGATTTCTTATTTGGTTGTAGGCCTACTTATTTTATTATCAAAGTATTGAGTGTGTGAATAAAAAAATTGTTGGTTTCATAAAGCCATTCGGGCATAAACACTTCCCCGATGGTCGAATACTGATATTCTTCACTTGCTGCATTAATTTCTGGAGTTATGTGACGAAGCCCTTGACAAGTCCATCAGATCGGTCCCACTTGTACAAACTGTACAACCACAAACGCCATTATCTCTCCTTTCTCTGTCCCATCTATCACAGAAAAGGCAGAATAGATCTCAAATCTATGCCAACTCTCCCCTCTCAACCCCCCCCCCCCACCCCCCCCCCCTCCCCGGTCTGATCTCGGCGCCAGGGCACAGGCGAAGTTCAAACGATTTCCGAGGTGAATTATGGTAGGAATAGATCCCTTCCCCTCTCACTCGCAGTGTTTTGATTGACATCCTGTCAGCCAGATCAGAAATCAATCTGATTTGACGGTTTACAATACATATAGCAGACACATAGCGTCGCAACTTGACTTTTTCCGAAGACCAGCTGTAGATCAGAACTAAGTAAGAAGACAGACGCCAGAGGTAAATCAAGAGAGAAGGCATGGTAATCTCCCTCTGATCTGAAAAATCCAGTCTGAAGTTACTGATTCATCCCAGAAAAATGTATACATAATGACTAGTACCAGAAAGTTGCTCCTTCCACCACTAGTAAGAGAGAGGGTGGAGGTGAAATGTTAATATAATTCTCATAGAGCAATTATTCCAAGTCCTTCCCCTAGAGGGCCCACCAACCACTCCCAGCTCTCATCACAAGGTACATAGCGAAACCAGCACTCTCTGTCTCTGACATTAACATATGTATTACAAAACTGAATTTCTGATAGTCCCACCTCGTAGTCGTTGTCCAAGTCACTGGCTTGGGGTGATTTGGTGATATAATGACCCGGGGCATTATCTGGGTATTTCATAGAACTGTTACTGGGGAGTGTCAAATAAAAACCCATACTGATAAAGCGTGACGAATCAATCTGTTTTAGCGTTTTATAGAGGGACTGAGGAGAAGGTAGCCTAGACAACTGCCGAGTAGAACCACCACATATTGTCATTACCATGACCACGAGACAGATTATATAAAGATACGGAAACCACTACGTAGATGAGCAGCATCTGACATGTAAAAACGATTTCACCATGGGGAACCCTAAAGCCAAAAATCTGCCAGAATGTCGACCTCCTTATCCGTTGAGTAGCACCGCCGTTTTCAGAAAGCTGATCTTCTTCCATCATCATTAATTACAGTGACGCGTCCGCGATATACGCGGAATCCAAGAATTAAATGACAAGTCGTATCCGTACCACTTAACTAAATACTCATCAGACCCGTCAGGTCGAGTTTGTTGTTTCAATATAGCTTCAATGCGAAATATTTCTTTTTTCTTTTTTTTTCCAACTTTCTGGATTCCTTGTGTGTAAAATGTTCTTTTCAAGTCTTCTCCATGATCATCTTTAAGAATGTAAGTGATGGGTGATGTTTTCTTTATTTGACTCGCTGTAAACAATTCTTCAGTCCAGGTGGGTATATAGCCTTTCTTGAATACTTGCCTGCTTTTGCTTATGCGTGCACGATCCCCAATTTTAAGTTTGGGTTTAGGCGTAGGTTTAAATTGTTTCTTGTTGTATAAAGTTTGCCATACATCCTCTTGGCAGGAGGGCGTTGAATACTCTGATGAAAAGAATGATTGTAAGCGTACACTAGTTTCTACGAATCTCAGAGTGTTTTTTTCTTGTAAATACCCCCATATTTTCTCCTTTAAAGTGCAATTAAATCTCTCAGCAATGGATGCCTTTATGTCATCGTTTTCAGTCACAAAGAAACCCACGTTTTGTTCTTTTAAAATTTTTTGAAATAATTTGTTCAAAAACTCTGAACCTTATCCATTTGTAGTTTGAAAGGATTTCGTCCTCTGGCAAAGATATCATTAAAGGCATCTACTAAAGTCTCCCCTGTCTTGTTTTTCTAATGGAATGACCCAGGCAAATTTACTCAGAACATCGATGCACGTTAACAGATAGGTAAATCCATCGTTATCTTTTTTAATGGATTTCACATCAATGAGATCTGCCTGCCACTGATGGTCCATTCCCCCAACAATAATAGGATGTCGAGTAAATTTGTACCTCATATGTTTCTGTAGAGTATAAGCGTCTTGGTAGGATAAACTACTTTTTTAATAATAGATCTTTTTATCTTTGTTGATTTCCTTAAAGCATCTACTCCCTCAAAAGACCTAGGCCGCCGAAGGTTATAATAAGACTGAGAGAAGATTCGGTTGTTTGTTGCTTTTTTTGGCCATCTTCAGTAGGGTGACCAGGGTGGGCTGTCATGTCGCATTCGTTTTCGTCTTTTTCTGTCTTTTTTTATCACAGTTGGTGTGCCTTGTTCTCTCCACGCCGCTCTGGGCTCTGTCTCACTACCGCGAATGAAAGTCAGTCAGTTGGGATGCCCAATCAGATCCTGCGGAATGTTTTGGTCACGTAAGTCCGCCCCCCAAATTTCCCATCCTTTGGGTTCAAACTTTTGTTGTTTTCACAGGACATTGTTGACCAGATCGATTGCATTAGAATCCTTGACCAGCTGCCCTTGATATTCGATTTCTCTGGGGTTCCACTTGAGTTCGGGATTTCGTCGAATGTGTTGCAGTAGACGTTCAGCTTTCTTTCTTAACGTTTTTGGAACGCTGTCCAGTACATCTTTCTCTATTGTTCCCTTCGATGATTTAGGCTCCACTGTCATTACCATTAGTTGAGAAGCACTTTTTAACTCCACGGTACCCAAAGGTTTCTCTTTAAATTGATTGAAGCATTTCAAATACTTCCAAAGTGTCTGATGATATATATTAGCCTTGTCTTCCTTATTCATGTCGTTATTATCTAAAACATCACGCGTTTGGTCATCCATTTCCCTAAGATTGTGAGACTCCGCATCTGGTACAGGAGGTCCACCACGGTCACGGATTGGGTGTAACACACGAGGATCTATTAAAATCATTTTTTTGTATGCTCCATTTTTGTTTTCTTATAGGACCAGGGTAGATGCCAACAGCCCTCCTAAAACTCCCAACACTGGTTTAATTAAAGCACCGATAAATCCTTCTTTCTGTAATATCTGCTTCCTTTTCTTGACAGAAATTCCTCTTTTTGCCAAGTGACGTAGGCTCTGTTTGTATCTGCAGAGTTGTTTCTTCTGAGACGGAGTCAATTTTACATGCCCTTTTAAGATGTCAAGGGGACATTCACTCGCGGCGTTGATCAAACCTGTAGAAGCGCCTTTAAGGACAGCTTTAATTATACCAGGTTTGGCTCCGCATAAGATCTGGTGCATGGGTAGATTTCTGTTAATAACACGCTGACATGCTTATTTTTGGATGTATGCTACTGTACTCTTGGGGAAAAATACTGGTTCTCAGTCGTAAGTGATCGGGTGTGTCCTGACGAAGGTCAAATAGCAAATAACCGTGGGCTCTTGAGGTAGCATCTTTAAATGCTTCTTGTACGTATTTTGGTTTTCCTGGGTACATTTGTTTAGCTACGTGAGTGATTTGTGATGCGTCCCTGGGATTTTTAAAGACTACCAAGTAATGACTGTTAAGGCTAATGGTTCGTTGTTCTTTATTCTTTCCAAATAAATTTTGGACAATATACATCACACTATGGTTTCTGTGATGGCTGCCTTTAGTAAATATTCTAGTCACTTGCTCGTCCGTTTCGCTCATCAATTCATCGATAATCACGAGACGATTTTGATCTCTTTGCCATTCATCCTCATTGGGTAGACCTACAAAAGTCACTCCTTTTAACTGATCGTAACCTCGCTGCCATTCTCCGTAGCACCATATAATGTGTTACAGAGGTGGTATCATCATCTGCATTACATTTTGCAAGAATTGCGTAACCCAACCATTTTGCCGCTCCCAGTCTGTCCTGAAATTACGCACATAAAAGGATGTTTCCATTTCACATCCATCGTGTTTTCTGCTGTAAGGTATATAAAAAAATATATATATATTTATAATCACTTACTATCGATAAAAGACTTTACTTTCAATTTAGTCAACTGCTTCATTCGTAATAGGTCAAGCACGGTCAGTACAGTGAGAGGGTTGGTAGGTGTAACCTTCAGTGTGGTCATGACACGCATTGCTCGGTCAATGTTAGTCATATGCTCAGTCACGAATGATCCTAGGACGTGACCAATTGATCATCAGGCTACGTGACCCGTGCAGAACGTGACCAATTATGACGTAATTTCCTGTTTATGACGTCATTTCCTGCCCCTTGCACGTGACCAATTATAATGTCATTTCCTGTTTATGACGTCATTTCCTGCTCCTTGCTCTTTACGGGGGTTGAAAACAACACGGTATACTACTTTTGGATAGAACCGATAGTAAGGATATAGGTCTGAAATCATTTGGATCCGATGAATCTCATTTGATTTGGGAAGGTGGTTTACTCTGGCATTTTTGAATGCTTGAGGGAAGACATAAGTTTCAATGGATACATTTTATGTATATATAAGAGACTCGACAATGTAAGACAGAGCAAGTTTGAAGAGAAATGTCTGGACCCACTGACTTTTTATTCTTTTATTGCGCTTTGTGCATTCCTACTTCATGTACAGCCAGAGGAGGAATATGGAGTGAGTTAATTGTTCCAGGTTTTGTTTGAAAAATGATATATGGGAAGTCGGGCATACTTAATATTCATTAGATACTCTTACAGTCCGTGAAGCTTGAGCAAGGATCTCTGACAATGAGAGGAAGCGTGTTAAATTTGTCTGTAATGACATTTGTTGTTGAATTTTGTGCATCTGGATAACAGGATAACAGAATAACAATTTTATTTGTCCAAAAGATGGAAAATTCATTTTTGACAGCACAGCAACCATATACCAGGACAACACACACACACACACACACACACACACACACACACACACACACACACACAACACACACACACACACACACACACACACACACACACACACACACACACACACACACACACGGCGTAAACTGCCTGTGTAAGAATCCATAGTAAATCAATCCCATCAGTAAAATATCTTCATGCAAGCACAAACACTCTTCCAACACCCCCCCTCCCCCCCCCCCCCACACACACACACACACACGTACAAACACATGTGCGTGCGCCACTACAGTACACATCCACTTTAAAACATGGCACCTAAAATTACAAAAGAGAGCATCATCAACATTAAAAGCAAGCAACATACTCATAAATATATTCATTTTAATAAGATTGAAATAATAAATATGATTATTTAAGACCAGGCATCCATCGATACATACGATTTAAACACACACACACACACACACACACACACGCGCGCGCGCGCGCGCGCGCGCGCGCGCACGTGCATGCACGCACACAGACACACACACATACGCACATGCGCGCGCGCGCACACACACACACACACACACACACACACACACACACACACACAGCACGCACACATGCACGCACGCACGCACACACACACACACACACACACACACCACACACACACACACACACACACACACACACACACACAATTGTTTTAAGAACCGGCAGAGATAAGAGTAACGACATTCAGCTGTTCATCATGTGCATGGACGGATCCTGTTGTGTAATCTGATGGCACTGGGGAGGAATGAGTTGGAGAGTCTGTCTGTCCTTGCCCTGACACTCAGCAGTCTGCCAGAGTTCCTCACTGACCTCCGAGAGTCTAGTTCACTGTGCAAGGGGTGTGATGGGTCAGCGAGGATTGCCTGCACACGTCTCAACACTTTTTTCTCGTGGAGATCATGGAGGCCGGCCACGTCCGACCCGATCACATCCCTCGCTGTGCGAGTGAGCTTGGTCAGCTTGCCGACATCCCCCTCCCCCAGGCTGCCAAAGAAGCACAGACTGTTGAAAGTTATGTACGCTTTTTGTGTACAATAGTGTTTATTGCCCTCCAGATGGGCGCTGTGGTTTTGACTGAAGTACTCTCTTTTGGCTTTATCAACTTTATCAGCCACTATCCATATCAAATGAAAAGGTCACAACAATTAATTCAATGATGAGTTACTCTGTTTGTTTATTTACTGTTTTCTGTTCCCTGCCTCATTTCAAATTTACATTCATTTCAATCAAATCCAGGTTACCTGTATTTGTTTTTGTTCGTCCATGTACTCCAAAAACGAGAATGTTAATTTGCATTTGTTCATATCTCCAGTTGTTACTGTGTAGATGTGTACGGTACAGGGTATATAGGCAAGCTTGGAACATCCATTTTTAGGGATGTTTCCTTGTTCTGTGTGCTCTGTGCTGACATATCTGCTAGACGATTCAGTGTCGTAAGCAGGATTCCATTGGAGTTATGGGCGTGTATTTATTTCATCATGGGAGCTTGAGATACCCTACTTGTTCGTAATTTTACTTTTCCCAGCCTTTTTCATATTTACTTTCATATCAATCAAATTGAGGTTACCTGTATTTGTTTCTGTTCGTCCATGTACTTGTCTGACGATATCCAAGATCGAAAAGGCTATGCCAGTCTTGAATAAATGTTTATTTGTATTTATTCATTTCTCCAAGTTGTTGTTGCTGTGTAATGTGTCCAGTACAGGGTATATAGGTGTGTACGGTACAGGGTATATAGGCAAGCTTGGAACATCCTTCTGGGGGGGGGATGTTTCCTTGTTTGTTCTGTGTGGTCTGTGCTGTCATATATGCTAGGCGATTCAGTGTCGTAAGCAGGATTCCTTTGGAGTTATGGGCGTGTATTTATTTCATCATGGGAGCAAGAGTTACCCTACTTGTTTGTTATTTACTGTTTACTGTTCCCTGCCTCATTTCGTATTTACTTTCATTTTTATCAACTTCATTTAAAACAAAGTTTCTCTGCTTTTTGTGTTTGTCACATAACTTTGCTTCCTTGAGTTGGTCAGGAAGAACAATTTCTTGTAGGGATTCTTGTTTACTACGGGTTCATATAGGAATGCTTAAGTCTTTTTTGATGTAACGGTGCGTGTTTATTTATGATGAGGAGGAATTTTTGGTACCAGAAGGACAGCGCATCATTGACATCTGAGTAATTACAAGTTAAGTGAGATGGGGAAATGCTTAAATCATAGAGATATGCAGTTTCATTAAACTTTTTGAAAGAGTGGTATTGGATGGTTGTGTGACCTTTGGGTGGTGGTTTTGGAAGCTTGAAGGACTACGTGAATAAGACTGGACAATGGTCACTAATGCCACAATGTACCACTGAAACATCTGATATTGCAGATTTGTTGATTGTGTATATATGATCAATATGAGTCGAAGTTGTTTATTTATTCTCGTTGGGGTTTGTACTAACAGATGGAGTGCATGAAGTGATGGTGTACTAGTCCAAGCTGGCTGTTGTTTTAACATGTCAATACTGAAGTCTTTTTAGGATAGAAATATTTGAATTTTTTAAAACAGATCTGATCCATCATTTATACAAATGTCATACTGTTCGTATGTGGAAGATGGGTTTCTATTTAAGTTTCCGATTTATAATGGCAGTAATTATGAGGGTTTTTTTGTCAATTCGGATACATTAAACAGTGTTAATTTAAACATCTATTCTGTGGCGGGCAATGTTGGCAATTGACTGATGAATGTAGCCTATACAGCGGGGCCAGTATGTTGGGGTTGATCACTGTCGCGTCGTTTTATTTTGTAGTCAGGAATGCTGATAAGATCATTTGTGATGCGAGAGTCTAACCTTGTTTCACTTACACCAAACACGTGTACTGGTTGGGGTGACTTTTAAGAGTTAGGAGATTTCATGAACCTTATTAAATAAATGATAGACATTAAGATGTCCAACCTCAAGTCCTGGAATGGTGGGAGTGTGGGAAGGCATGGGTGGTAAGGGAATAGTAAATCAAAATCGATTCGGAAGACAGACCTTTCGCAAAAAGACCCAGACGATGATGGAGAGATGACTAAACCAGTAAAACAGTAAATAACAAGTAGCATCAATGGACGAAGCACAATGATGACAAACACGCAGAAGCAAAAGTAAATTATCATTAAGCTTAAAAGACACAGACAACAAAATATATGGAAACATCAAGGAATGGTAGTGATGGAGCACGATGACGAAGACACAAAATGAATGGCAAATTATAAAGTTTAAAACAATAAATGACGATAATACAAAGAGAACTCAATGAGTGTAGCGGTATAGATATTGAGGATGATTTCAGTACCACCCACTAAAAAGCACATTTAAAGAATCTATACATTGAGTAAAGAGGGGAAAAATGATGATTAAAAAAAAAGTAAGTCACACACAATACGTGGCTGTAAGAAATTAGTCCTGGTCCCAATGTTGTGAAGTTGGGCGAAAATGTCCTCACAGTCCACAAAATGACAGCAGCTGAACCTAGCCGCCTCACGCAGTTTCTGGTGCAGGCAAGTCACACTGAGATCCACGGCTGCAGAAAACAGCAACGTTTGTGACGCCAGCATCAAGCGACAACTGTCTTTACACGACGAAAGTTGGCAGACAGCATCAAGCGACAACTGTCTTTACACGACGAAAGTTGGCAGACAGCATCAAGCGACAACTGTCTTAATGTGATGAAAGTTGGCAGACAGCATCAAGCGACAGCTGTCTTAACACGATGGAAGTTGGCAAACAGCATCAAGCGACAACTGTCTTCACACGATGAAAGTTGGCAAACAGCATCAAACGACAACTGTCTTCACACGATGAAAGCAGGCAAACAGCATCAAGCGACAACTGTCTTAGTGTGATGAAAGTTGGCAAACAGCATCAAGCGACAACTGTCTTAATGAGATGAAAGTTGACAAACAGCATCAAGTGACAACTGTCTTAATGAGATGAAAATTGACAAACAGCATCAAGGAACAACTGTTCACTCGATGAAAGGTGGGAAACAGCATCAAGCGACAACTGCCTTAATGTGATGAAAGCTGGCAAACAGCATCAAGCGACAGCTGCCTTTACACGATGAAAGTAGGCAAACAGCATCAAGCAACAGCTGTCTTCACACGATGAAAGTTGGCAAATAGCATCAAACGACAGCTGTCTTCACACGATGAAAGTTGGCAGACAGTATCAAGCAACAACTGTCTTCACACGATGAAAGTTGGGAAACAGCAACAAGCGACTGCTGTCTTAATGTGATGAAAGTTGGTAAACAGCATCAAGCGACAACTGTCTTCACATGATGAAAGTTGGGAAACAGCATCAAGGGACAACTGTCTTCACATGATGAAAAATGGGAAACGGCATCAAGCGACGACTGTCTTCACACGATGAAAGTTAGGAAACGGTACTAAGAAGTCTTGTCCTGAGCAAAAACAACAATGGAAATGATGTTTTTTTCCCGATAATTCTGGGGGTTTTTTGCCCGGAAGTTCGAAGTCGGGTTAGCAGAGAGAGAGAGAGAGAGAGAGAGAGAGGAGAGAGAGAGAGAGAGAGAGAGAGAGAAGAAGAAGGGGAGGATTGTTGACCTGAAGAGCAGGAATCCAGCTCCCTATCCATGACTGCCTGTGAGATCCCCCAGCAGTCCCTGTCCTAGGGTCAGAACTAACGGGATAGGCCCAGGCCAGTGCGGTACACCGGTCTGTCAGTGGCAGGCCAGACAGTACTATTTATGAGCGGCACTGTCAGCGTCAGTGTGCAGCCGCCAGCTGTGATCCCCGCGCCATCAGTGGACCCACGGCACGTGTGTCGCCCCTCCTGCTCTCTGTCTGTCTGTCTGTCTGCCTCCATACCTGTTTCCTGTCGCGCTGGATGAGCTGTCACTGTGCACATATGTGACCTAACACCAGGGCCAGAGCAACAACACTAACAGCTGAACTGTCATGTTTGTGAAAGAGCCTTTGTCGTGCGCAACCTTCAGGAAGAACACACCAACAGGACTCCCACTTGGACATGAAGCCACCACAGGTGCCGTACCCATGCTTCCAGTCTATGGGTGTCTACGTGATAATGTATGATAAAGTATTTAGCAGGGGTCTTTGGGTGTTTCGTCATAACGTGTGATAAAGGGTTTAGCAGGTGTCTTTGTATGTTTACGTCATAACGTGTGATCAGAGATTTAGCAGGGGTCTTTGGGTGTTTGCGTCATAACGTGTGATAAAGAATGTAGCAGGGGTCTTTGGGTGTTTACGTCATAACGTGTGATAAAGGATTTAGCAGAAGTGGTCTGTGGCGCTAGACGTAGCTAGGGAGTACACAACCCTAGAGATCTTCGTCATGTGAGACTCAAGGCAATCAAGTTCACAGTATGCCTCAGGCTCTTTGATGTTTTGTAAAGGCGAAAGGAAAAGTCAGATTTCAGTGTTGCGAGCAATTTGTCGTTTTAGATGTGATTTTAGAGCAAACACACAGGTGTGAAAGTAGGCTACCGTAATAACAGTTATGACAAGCATGTACAGGACGCTCCGTAGGGAAAGTAGGCCTACAGTGATAACAGTTACGACAAGCATGTACAGGACGCTCCGTATGGAAAGTAGGCCCACAGTGATAACAGTTACGACAAGCATGTACAGGACGCTCTGTAGGGAAAGTAGGCCCACAGTGGTAACAGTTACGACAAGCATGTACAGGACGCTCCGTAGGGAAAGTAGGCCCACAGTGATAACAGTTACGACAAGCATGTACAGGACGCTCCGTAGGGAAAGTAGGCCCACAGTGATAACAGTTACGACAAGCATGTACAGGACGCTCCGTAGGGAAAGTAGGCCCAAAGTGATAACAGTTATGACAAGCATGTACAGGACGCTCCGTAGGGAAAGTAGGCCTACAGTGATAACAGTTACGACAAGCATGTACAGGACGCTCCGTAGGGAAAGTAGGCCTACAGTGATAACAGTTACGACAAGCATGTACAGGACGCTCCGTAGGGAAAGTAGGCCCAAAGTGATAACAGTTATGACAAGCATGTACAGGACGCTCCGTAGGGAAAATAGGCCTACAGTGAGAACAGTTATGACAAGCATGTACAGGACGCTCTGCAGGGAAAGTAGGCCTACAGTGATAACAGTTACGACAAGCATGTACAGGACGCTCCGTAGGGAAAGTAGGCCCACAGTGATAACAGTTACGACAAGCATGTACAGGACGCTCCGTAGGGAAAATAGGCCTACAGTGAGAACAGTTATGACAAGCATGTACAGGACGCTCTGCAGGGAAAGTAGGCCTACAGTGAGAACAGTTATGACAGCACGCACATGAAGCCTCATGGGGGCAAACACACAGGTATCAAAGTAAGCCTACTGTGATAAACACACAGGTATGAAAGTAGGCCTACAGTGATAAACACACAGGTTTGAAAGTAGGCCTACATACAAGCATGCACAGGACGCCCCATGGGGACGCTGGCTGTCACATACGTGATTGGAACTGTGCGATGTCATGTCAAACAGAAACCAAAGCGAGGGTGTCCCGTGCATTGCCAAGTGGTGCAAAGTCTTATCTCACCAGCGTGGCTGACTCGATAGTCAGTGGCCGGGTTCATCGTCCACTCACATCCATGGCTGTATGCCGGGCTATGTGAGATCAGTGTGAACAGCTCCTGGTGTGGGCAGAAGCCCACAGTAATGCAGCTGACACTGTGTGAAGTGGACCAAACCGAGCACCCCCACCTGTGTGGCCGATAAAAAATATGGTTGGCAGGTAATACACAGCAACACACCGCTGTCCACTCATGGCCGTAGCCTCGCTTGGATACATCCAGTCCCAGCTCCTGGCGTGCTGCCTTGACCCCTGCTGTTGACACAATGTGCTGTGGTGACAGGACTGTAGTGACCCCTGCTGTTGACACTGTGTGCTGAGAGCCGGAATAGCTCAGTGGTAGAGCGCCGGACTCGTAGTCTTGGTGATCCTGGGGTTGCGGGTTCGAATCTCCACCAGGCCGTTTCAGTACCGGTAGTCTCCACGGGAGTATCAGCCTGCGTACGCGGAAAAGAAAAGAAAAAGACAGTGTGCTTTGGTGACAGGACTGTTGCCTGCTGTTGACACAATGCGCTGTGGCGACAGGACTGTCTCCTGCTGTTGACACAATGGTGTGATGTGGTGACAGGACTGTCTCGTGCTGGTGACACAATGGTGTGCTGTGGAGACAGGACTGCCTCCTGCTATTGACACCATGGTGTGATGTGGTGACAGGACTGTCGCCTGCTGTTGACACAATGGTGTGCTGTGTAGACAGGACTGCCTCCTGCTATTGACACCATGGTGTGATGTGGTGACAGGACTGTCGCCTGCTGTTGACACAATGGTGTGCTGTGGAGACAGGACTTCTCTTGCTGTTGACACAATGGTGTGCTGTGGTGACAGGACTGTCTTCTGCTGTGACACAATGTGCTGTGTGACAGGACTGTCTTACTGTGTGACAATGTGCTGTGGAGACAGGACTGTCTCTTGCTGTTGACACAATGGTGTGCTGTGGTGACAAGACTGTCTTCTGCTGCTGACACAATGTGCTGTGGTGACAGGACTGTCTCCTACTGTTGACACAGTGTGCTGTGGTGACAGAACTGTCTACTGCTGTTGACACAGTGGTGTGCTGTGGAGACATGACTGTCTCCTGTTGTTGACACAATGTGCTGTGGTGACGGGACTGTCTCCTGCTGTTGACACAATGTGCTGTGGTGACAGGACTGTCTCCTGCTGTTGAAACAATGTGCTGTGGTGACAGGAATGTAGTGACCCTTGCTGTTGATACAATGGTGTGCTGTGGTGACAGGACTGTAGTGACCCCTGCTGTTGACACAGTGTGCTGTGGTATCAAGACTGTCTCTTGCTGTTGACAGAGTGTGCTGTGGTGACATGACTGTCTCCTGCTGTTGACACAATGTGCTGTGGTGACATGACTGTCTCTTGCTGTTGATGCAGTGTGCTGTTGTGACAGGACTGTAGTGACCCCTGCTGTTGACACAGTGTGATATGGTGACAGGACTGTCTCTTGCTCTTGACACAGTGTGCTATGGTGACAGGACCCCTGCTGTTGACACAGTGTGCTGTGGTGACATGACTGTCTCTTGCTGTTGACACAGTGTGCTGTGGTGACGGGACTGTCTCCTGCTGTTGACACAATGTGCTCTGGTGACAGGACTGTCTCCTGCTGTTGAAACAGTGTGCTGTTGTGACAGGACTGTAGTGACCCTTGCTGTTGATACAATGGTGTGCTGTGGTGACAGGACTGTAGTGACCCCTGCTGTTGACACAGTGTGCTGTGGTGACAGGATTGTCTCCTGCTGTTGACACAATGTGCTGTGGTGACATGACTGTCTCTTGCTGTTGACACAGTGTGCTGTGGTGACAGGACTGTAGTGACCCCTGCTGTTGACACAGTGTGCTATGGTGACAGGACTCTCTTGCTGTTGACACAGTGTGCTATGGTGACAGGACCCCTGCTGTTGACACAGTGTGCTATGGTGACAGGACCCCTGCTGTTGACACAGTGTGCTGTGGTGTCAAGACTGTCTCTTGCTGTTGACACAGTGTGCTATGGTGACAGGCCTCCTGCTGTTGACACAATGTGCTGTGGTGACAGGACTGTCTCTTGCTGTTGACACTGTGCTGTGGTGACAGGACTGTAGTGACCCCTGCTGTTGACACAGTGTGATATGGTGACAGGACTGTCTCTTGCTGTTGACACAGTGTGCTATGGTGACAGGACCCCTGCTGTTGACACAGTGTGCTATGGTGACAGGACTGTCTCTTGCTGTTGACACAGTGTGCCATGGTGACAGGACCCCTGCTTTTGACACAGCATGTTGTGGTGACAGGACTGTAGTGACCACTGCTGTTGACACAGTGTGCTGTTACAGCCTGTACAGTTAGACCATGGGGCCCCGCAGTCTAACTGTACAGGCTGTAACAGGCCCTACAGTCTAACTGTACAAGCTGTAACAGACCCCACAGCCTAACTGTGCAAGCTATAACATGCTCCACAGTCTAACTGTACAAGCTGTAACAGGCCCCACAGTCTAACTGTACAAGCTGTAACAGGCCCTACAGTCTAACTGTACAGGCTGTAACAGGCCCCACAGTCTAACTGTACAAGCTGTAACAGGCCCCACAGTCTAACTGTACAAGCTATAACATGCTCCACAGTCTAACTGTACAGGCTGTAACAGGCCCCACAGTCTAACTGTACAAGCTGTAACAGGCCCCACAGTCTAACTGTACAAGCTATAACATGCTCCACAGTCTAACTGTACAGGCTGTAACAGGCCCCACAGTCTAACTGTACAAGCTGTAACAGGCCCCACAGTCTAACTGTACAAGCTGTAACAGGCCCTACAGTCTAACTGTACAGGCTGTAACAGGCCCCACAGTCTAACTGTACAGGCTGTAACAGGCCCTACAGTCTAACTGTACAAGCTATAACATGCTCCACAGTCTAACTGTATAGGCTGTAACAGGCCCTGCAGTCTAACTGTACAGGCTGTAACAGGCCCTGCAGTCTAACTGTACAGGCTGTAACAGGCCCACAGTCTTACTGTACAGGCTGTAACAGGCCCTACAGTCTAACTATACAGGCTGTAAGAGGCCCTACAGTCTAAGTGTATGGTTTATCATGTCAAACATGGAGAATCAAGAAACTGTAATCCTTTGACCTCTTTGAGGACGGGGACGATAGAAAGAACAAACTACGCCTTACAGACATACAAATCACATGAAAAGCAGGAAATCGGTCGTTCTCACTTGGCCATTGGTCAAATAAAAGCATTTATTAACGGCAAGTGTACGCTTGCTACCACTTGGTGACGAAGGGAAGAGCTTATCACTCTGCCTTGCCATCTTTATGAACATAGATAAGCTGAGGTCGGAACATACACTCCCCCGCGCCCCGCTATGAACAAACTGCAAACATTTGTAACAGACTTTGGTCTTAGGTACTTCCTTGGATTACTCTCTTTTCGAAGATTACAAAACGCTGAACATATCACCATTAGAGGAAACTCTGTTCTAATTCACCCATTTTACTAGTACCACCAACACGCCATACACAGTTCACTGATTTCTCTGATGCTCTCCTGGTTTTAGATTGATGATTCGTTACAGGGACCCACCCTAGCTTGTGAGGTTTACCTTGGGTGTCAGTTTTAAGTTGGCTGGCGTTTTTGATAGTCTTCAAGTCCTTAGATGTCCATGTGGTTGGTCGCACTTTACACAATATGACTTTTCCATGGTGGGTCATCTTTCGCTCCCTTCACTAGGAATTCACCAAGGTGCTCAATCCGCCGTGTCAGACAGCCACAGGCTCATTCAGATGCCATTTGAGCAGCAGCAGCTGACAGGGCACCATTAAGATCAGGTCGTCATGAGGTGATCTATCAGAGGAGACACTGCACTGCTGCTGTCACTTTGGTGGTGCTCTGTGGTGCCTGTTCTGATCTGACATGCTCTGCTAATTCCCGGGTGACAGAAATTATTGCTCAGAACTCAGTAAACGTTTATTCGATCAAGGATTGAGATTTTAGGCAGAGCCTATTCTTCCAATCTGTTCTTGGTAGGCTAAATTATTCAATGAAATTAAAAGACAAGAAAATGAAAATGAACAGAGAAAAAAGAGAAAAAAAGAAGAGAAATTGAAAAAAACAGGCACACAGGATTATAGAGAACATGATTCACACACACGCACACACGCATTTGTATACAAAGGTTTGACAAAAGTGTGCATATATACGCAATCATAAGATGCAGACAACAACAACGACAAAATGGGAGTGGGTGTGGGGACGTAAGACAGGGGAGAATGGAGTTGGGTGCGGAGTGTAGGGCAGTGGTTGGGAATGGAAGATAAAAGGGTGGTTAGATAAACAGTATAAAATGCCAATGTTTACTGTATGTTTGTGATTGCTGGTGTTGTTCGCGACCAGACAAGAATGATGATGGTGATGGTGCTGGCATGAAACAAAACAAAGTATTATATGAGAAGCAATTTTCGTCGCTGAGTAAGGACAGTTAGTAGTATCATTCACTGACATAACTAGCATGGTAATAACGCACACATCTGTAACTGCTGAAGATAGAAGTTACTGCTGCAAAACACTTATAGGAGACAGTGTAGTCTACGTCAGAGTCTGTGAAATATTTTTGAAGTTGTGCAGTGAACGGTACAATTTTAGGTTTGGGGGAAGAGAGTTCCAAAAGCCTGAACCTAAAAATGCAAAACTAGTTTTCAGCATGTCGCTCCGAGTACGTGGTAGAATGTCATTCTTAGACCCGTATGGACATAAGAACTTAGTAAGTAAATCTGTGATGAATTGTGGGGCCAAATAATTGTGTACTTTATATAAAAGTACAGCTTTTTTAAAATCTGGTTGTGTTTGGAGCGGCAGTATGTGTGAATTAGCCTGGTTGTCGGTGGTTGATAAGGAAGAATCTGGCAGAATTATCTTTGCAGCTCTTCTGTACATTGAATCTGGTTTTCTATCGTAAATGTTTGGTGCACAGTCCCAGACTACAGATGCACAGTTGGTGTGAGAGAGACAGTGAACATGGAAAAACATTTTTCAAGCATTTGTATCTATGTAGGCTTCAGTTGTCTAAGCATGAAGAGACTGCGACCCAGCTTCCTAACGACAGATTCAATGTGGGACTGCCACTGCAGTTCCTCGTCCACCATCACTCCCATGACTCGGTGCTTATGCACCTGTTCTATGGCGTTGCCATCTTAAAGTTAGACTGAGACTTAGAGTTTCTGTTTGGTGTTTCTGTCTAGAAGTGATCGCCGTGCTTTTTGTCTTCTTATAATGAAATATCACGGAATTATAATAAACCACGCTGAGACATCGTTTAAACTTGCTGTAGAGCGTTTTGGAATGTCGATAAGTCCACTGCGCTGGAATGAAGGGAAGTGTAATCAGCAAAAAGGTCACATAAGAAACTAGGATGTGATAAGATCAGTAACCCTGTTTCTTTGCTTTTTGTATTCTGTTTTCTTGTTTTCCCTTACAGCATGCTTTTGTACTTAGTTTTCGAGCCGGTGTGAGTGGTCACCCTAAGGAGGTTCCACGAGCCTGTTGACACTGGTCAGTTTAACACGGGTAGAAATGTACAAAACTCAATTCATCAGCGGGTCAGGGTTAGGCTTAAGGTTGGAGTGATGGCCATAGAAATGGATACTTTTTGATCAGTTAGAACGAAGATCATGAAAATAATGCTATGGTCTGAGACAAAGGTATCCGTTACGCTTCCATTTGTGATATATACCAGTATAGGCCAGGAGCGAGAGATACAGACACCCCGTTGAGTTCCGATTTGTTGTCGACGATTACTTTGCAGGAATGCAAACCATGATCATGCCAGCAGTTGAAATGTGTTCTGTACATACAAAAGAGGAGAGTATCACTGTGTGTGTGTGTGTGTGTGTGTGTGTGTGTGTGTGTGTGTGTGTGTGTGTGTGTGTGTGTGCGTGATGTATAGGCCCACGGTGGATCAAGTCAGTTGACGATATGTCCTGGTGACCGGTGCAGCTGATTTGGACACGTTCCCCTGAGGACATGGGCCGTTAACCAGCACAGGTCATGACAGCACGGCCAGCCCCATGTGCAGGGATAGGTCAGGGTCATGAAGTAGAATAGAACAGTGACTTCCCCACCAACACTGCTAGTGTGACTGCTGCACCGTTAGTGTGACTTGCTGTACCGAAATTTCCCCACCACCAATGCTAGTGTGACTGCTTACCGTTATTGTGACCTGCTGTGCCGTTAGTGTGACCTGCTGTACCGTTAGTGTGACCTGTTCTACCGTTTGTGTGACCCGCTGCACCGTTAGTGTGACCTACTGTACCGAAACTTCCCCACCACCAATGCTAGTGCGACTGCTGTACCGTTAATGTGACCTACTGTACCGAAACTTCCCCACCACCAATGCTAGTGCGACTGCTGTACCGTTAATGTGACCTGCTGTACCGTTAGTGTGACCTGCTGTACCGTTAGTGTGACCTGCTGTACCGTTTGTGTGAACCGCTGTACCGTTAGTGTGAACCGTTGCACAGTTACCCCGCCCCCCCCCACGAACAATGCTACACTCACTGCCGTTAATGTGAGCTGTTGCGCCGTTAGTGTGACCTGTTGCGCCGTTAGTGTGACCTGTTGCGCCCTGAGTATGACCTGTTGTGCGGTTAGTGTGACCTGTTGTACAGTTACTCCCTCCCCACCCCCACCCCACCCCCACGAACAATGCTGCACTCGCTGCTGTTAGTGTGACCTGCTGTGCCGTGACTTCCCTCACGAACAATGCTGCACTCACTGCTGTTATTGTGACTGCTGTGCCGTGACTTCCCTCACGAACAATGCTGCACTCACTGCCGTTAGTTTGACCTGCTGTGCCGTGACTTCCCTCAAGAACAATGCTGCACTTACTGCTGTTAGTGTGACCTGCTGTGCCGTGACTTCCCTCACGAACAATGCTGCACTCACTGCCGTTAGTTTGACCTACTGTGCCGTGACTTCCCTCACGAACAATGCTGCACTCACTGCCGTTAGTGTGACCTGCTGTGCCGTGACTTACCTCACGAACAATGCTGCACTCACTGCCGTTAGTTTGACCTACTGTGCCGTGACTTCCCTCACGAACAATGCTGCACTCACTGCTGTTAGTGTGACCTACTGTACCTTTACTTTCCTCATGAACAAAGCTGCCTCACTGCCGTTAGTGTGACCTGCTGTGCCGTGACTTCCCTCACGAACAATGCTGCATCCACAGCCCTCAGCGTGACATGTGGTGCCGGCACACTTCCATGGCCTGGCCCTTGGGATCTGCAGGTCACCGACATGACCATCGTGGGATAACAATCGTCGTTCTCGTGGTCGCGGCCATACTGACGTCATATGACGACGTCTTGGTGACGGCCGATGACGTGTCGTCGTCAGCTCTGCACACGGCCAGCAAGAAGTTGGCGCAGGTGGACGTGAAGGAGTGGCTGGGGGCCATCCTGCAGCAGCAGTTCAACGCCACTGTCCACTACTCCAACAGCTCGCCCGCCACAGTCGCCGGCCTCTTCCCTGCCCAGGTCACTCTCTGTGCTCCCTCTGTCTGTCTCTGCTGTCTGTCTCTGCTTTTCCCTCTGTCTGTCTCTGCTTGTCCCTCTGTCTCTGCCTTTGCTTTGTCTGCCTGTGGGCTGTCTTTGTCCAGTTACAATCTCTTTTATATGCCCCACCCTGTCTCTGCTTGCCCATCTGTCTGTGGGCTGTGTCTTAGTCTACTTGTTCAGCAACTATCTGTTATATATCTACTTTTCCAGCCAGTATATTTTCAACATCTACTTGTTCAGCCACTATCTTTCATATGTCTACTTGTCCACCCACTTTGTTTATATGTCTACTTGTCCAGTCAATATCTTTCTATATCTGCTTGTTCAACCACTATCTTTTATATATGTACTTGTCCAGCCACTATCTTTATATATCTCCTTGTTCAGTCACTATCTTTCTGCATCTACTTGTTCAGCCACTATCTTTCTATATCTACCTGTCCAGCCACTATCTTTCTATATCTACATGTTCAGCCACCATCTTTTATATGCCTGCTTGTCCAGTCACTATCTTTCTATATTTACTTGTTTAGCCACTATCTTTATATGACTACTTGTCCACCCACTATCTTTATACATCTACTTGTTCAGTCACTATCTTTCTAATATCTACTTGTTCAACCACTATCCTTCTGTACCTACTTGTCCAGCAACTATCTTTATATGTCTTTTTCCAGCCACTGTCTTTTATACGTCTACTTGTCCAGCCACTATCTTTATATGTCTACTAGTCCAGCCACTATCTTTTATATGTCTACTAGTCCAGCCACTATCTTTTATATGTCTACTTGCTTTACATTGTTCAGCCACTATATTTTATATGTCTACTTGTTTCGTCACTATCCTTGTACGTCTACTAGTCCAGCCACTATCTTTTCTATGTCTACTTTTCCAGCCACTATCTTTACATATCGACTTTTTCAGCCACTATCTTTCTATATCTACTTGTTCAGCCACTATCTTTACATGTCTACTTGTCCATCCACTATCTTTTATGTATCTACTTGTCCAGTCACTAGCTTTTATATCGCTACCGGTCTAGCCACTATCCTTTATATGTTTACTTTCCAGCCACTGTCTTTCTATCTCCACCTGTTCAGCCACTATCTTTCTATATGTTCTTGTTCAGCCACTATCTTTTCTATGTCTACTTGTCACGAACACATGAAGGGACACAAAGATCCTCATCCAAGCAGACATGATCCCCATTCACAAAAAGGGAAAGGACAAGTCGAAGGCTGACAGCTACAGACCCATCAGCCTTACAAGCTGCTTAGGGAAGCTGATGGAGAGACTTGTCAACACAAGGCTTGTCTGGCACCTTGAGGAGCATCAGCTGCTGAGCCCTGAACAGGCAGGCTTCCGCCAACACAGATCAACAGAAGACCAGATCACATTCATCACGCAAAGCATTGAGGACGCTTTCCAAGAAAAGAAGAACACGCTTGCTGTCTGGATTGACATGGAGAAGGCGTTCGACAAAGTCTGGAAGGACGGACTTAGGCTCAAACTACGGCGATGTGGTGTGTCTGGGAGGATGTACACCTGGATCAGCCAGTACCTACACAATCGCCAAGCCCGAGTCAAGATTCAGGGCCAGAAAAGCAAGAAGGTGCTGAGACAGGGAGTACCACAAGGAGGAGTCCTTTCGCCAACGCTGTTCCTCATCTTCATAGATGACATCGTCAGAGAACTGCCAAAAGGGGTCAGAGGAGCGATCTACGCAGATGACCTGGTGCTTTGGTGCTCTGAAGAGTACACCACCACAGCACAGGTACGCCTCCAGACTGCGCTCAACAAGATCAGCGACTGGACCAAGGAATGGCTTGTCTCTGTCAACTCAAGCAAAACAACCTACACAGTCTTCAGCCTATCCAGCAAGAAGCAAGAGGCGAAGCTGACACTGAACAACCAAAGGCTTGCAGAGGAACCCACACCTACCTACCTGGGAGTGACCTTTGACCGCAGGCTCACTTGGAAACAGCAGATCACCAGATGCTGTAGCAAGGCCAAGTTGAGACTGGCGATCATGAGGAAACTTGCGGGGACGGACTGGGGGGCTGACGAACGTATCCTGAAGAGACTCTATACAGGGAGAGTCCGACCTGTAGTTGAGTACGGGACGTCAGCATGGGCATCGGCTGCAAAGTCTAACTTCAACCACCTCAATAAGATACAGAACCAAGCTCAGCGTGTCATAATTGGCGCCATGAGATCCACCCCAATCCTGAAGATGGAAGAGACCACTGGGCTACAGTCATTGGAGGACAGAAGGGACACAAAGATCCTCATCCAAGCAGCAAAATTCAAACGCCTTGAAAACCATCCAATGAACAACAGAATGAGCAGACCCACCAAGAGCCGGTTGAAAAGAGGCAGCTTCATCTGCCAGTCAAGACGCCTTGAAAGACAAAGCCCAGTCTTGATGGAACACGAAGCAAAGCCTATCCCGGCAAATGTCACCCACCCATCTTGGAAGAGGCAGGTGTTCCCAACAGTCGTCGCCAGCATTCCCGGAGTGGAGAAGAGAGGAATACAGTCAGACACCCAAAGGAAGGCCCTGGCCATGGAGTACATCTGCAACCAATATCCCCAGGAAGACTGGACCCATGTCTTCACAGATGGCTCCGCCACAGAGGCAACGAGGGATGGTGGAGCTGGAATCTTCCTCCGATACAAAGACGGAGATGAAGAAATTGCAATTCCAACAGGAAAATACTCCACCAACTTCCGAGCTGAGCGAGAAGCCCTCTGTGAGGCAGCCACAACAGTCTTGCAGAACTCCAAAAGAACAACAGGGCAGGTGGTGGTCTTCTCTGACGCTCTCTCCGTGCTCCAAGCCCTCAAGAACTCCCGCTGCAAAGAACAGAACCATATCACTTCAGCCCTTGTTGCCCTGAGTGCCAGAGTGGAGAAAGTGGTGATACAATGGGTACCAGCACACTGTGGCATCAGAGGCAACGAAAAAGCGGACATTCTGGCAAAAGATGGTGCACAGAAGGAGCAGGCCAACAACCTGGTGTCATACGATGAAATTAAGACAATCATCAAGGCACAACAAGGAATAAAATGGCGCCTCCTGCATCCCAAATACAACCCAGAAGACACATACCATTTGCTGGGACGACGGGAACAGGTCAAGATCTTCCGCCTGAGGACTGGACACAATCGCCTGCTCCACCACATGCACACAAAATTTGGCATTGGACAGAGTGGAGAGTGCCCTTGTAGTGAGGGACCAATGACAACTGACCACATCCTTCAAGTCTGTACGACGTATGCAGCATCCAGGAGAAAGTACTGGCCAACACCGACAGCAGTGGAAGCCAAGCTGTATGGCACCCTGGAGGAGCTGCGACGGACGGCAGCCTTCATCGAGGACACCGGGCTGCTCATCTAACGGGATGGCGAACGAGGAAGAAGAAGAAGTTCAGCCACTATCTTTATTCGTCTACTTGTCCAGTCACTATCTTTTGTATGTCTACTTGTCAAGCCACTATCTTTTATTTGTCTACTTGTCCAGCCACTATCTTTATCTGTGTACTGGTCCAGCCACTATCTTCTATATGTCTAATTGTCCAGCCACTACCTTTATATATCGACTTGTCCAACCACTATCTCTTATATATCTACTGGTCCAGCCAGTATGTTTTATATGTTTACTTGTCCAGCCACTATCTTTCTTCAAGTGCTTGTCCAGCCACTTTCTTTCTATATCTACTTGTCCAGCCGCATGTTTTATATATCTACCAGTCCATCCACTCTTTTATATGTTCACTTTACCAGCCACAATCTCTCTATATCTACTTGTTCAGCCACTATCTTTCTATATCTACTTGTTCAGCCACTGTCTTTTATATGTCTACTTGTCCAGCTACTATCTTTTATATATCTAATTATCCAGCCACAAATTCTCTATATCTACTTGTTCAGCCACTATCTTTCTATATCTACTTATTCCGCCATCATATTTCAATATCTACTTGTTCAGCCACTATCTTTATATGACTAATTGTCCAGTCACTATCTTTTATATGTCCAATTGTCCAGCCACTATCTTTTGTATGTCTACTTGTCCAGCCACTATCTTTTATATGTGTACTTATACAGTCACTATCGTTTATATGTCTATGCCACTATCTTTGATATGTCTACTTGTCCAGCTACTATCTTTATGCCTTCTTGTCCAGCCACTATCTTTATATGTCTACTTGTCCAGCCACTATCTTTTATGTCTGTCTACGTGTCCAGCCGCTATATTTTATATGTCTACTTGTCCAGCCACTGTCTTTATATATGGACTTGTTGAGCCACTACCTTTCTATATGTACATGTTCAGCCACTATCTTTCTATATCTACTAGTCCACCCACTATATTTCTATATCTACATGTCCAGTCACTATATTTCTATATTTTCTTGTTCAGCCACTGTGTTTATATGTCGATTTGTCCAGTCACTATCTTTAATGTATCTGCTTGTCCAGACACTATCTTTACTTGTCTACTTGTCCAGCCACAATCTTTTACATGTCTACTTGTCCAGCCACTATCTTTTACATGTCTACTTGTCCAGCCACTATCTTTTATATATGTCTGCTTGTCCAGCCACTATCTTTATATGTCTACTTGTCCAGCAATTATCTTTATATGTCTACTTGTCCAGCCACTATCTTTTATATGTGTGCTTGTCCAGCTACTATCTTTATATTTCTACTTGTCCATGCACTATTCTTCATATATCTACAAGTCCAGCCAGTATCTTTTATATGTATACTTCTCTAGGCACTCTCTTTCTATATGTACTTGGTCAGCCACTGTCTTTCTATATCTACTTGTCCAACTACTATCTTATATATATATATATATATATATATATATATATATATATATATATATGGAGACCTGAATCAGTTTGTAACTCTCTCTCTCTTTTCTCTCTCTCTATATATATATATATATAGAGAGAGAGAGAGAGAGAGAGAGAGAGAGCTTTGGGGGTGCTGTTGGATTCTTTTTTGAACCCTTGGTGGTGAGAACACCACAGAATTATGGACTGTGGTGTGTCTCTATTTGACACCAAGAACACAGACACAATCAGCCGTGTCTCCCTGATGAGTCCGATCCAGCGGATGAAAGGCCTAGGAGCAGGCAATACAAATAAATGTGCCTTCGAGAGGGATTACGACGGTTCCCTCAGGCAGCTAGTGAAGGGCTTCTCATATTTATAATATATTCCCCCCATTGTCTTCATCTTCAATTTTTTTTTTTTTTACACGTTCAAATCTTTGCCAAGTCATTGCTGTAACGACTGGAGAATTGTTAGCCTGCACTTGTTTTCCCCCACTACTTAATTGTTCAGCACTCTATATATATATATATATATATATATATATATATATATATATATATATAGGTCCAGTCACTACCTTTTATATGTTTACTTTTCCAGCCATTATCTCTCTGTATCTGCTTGTTCAGCCACTATCTTTATATATCTGCTTGTCCAGCCACTAACTTTTATTTGTCTATTAGTCCAGCCACTAACTTTTATTTGTCTACTTGTTCGGCCACTATTTTTTTGTCTACTTTTCCAGCCACTATGTTATATTTGTCTACTTGTCCAGCCACTATCTTTTAGATGTGTAGTTGTCCAGCCACTATCTTTTGCATGTCTACTTGTCCGGCCACTATCTTTTATATGTCTACTTGCCAGTATCTTTTATATGTCTACTTGTCCAGTCACTATCTTTCTATATCTACTTGTCCAGCCACTATCTTTTCTATATCTACCGGTCCATCCATTATCTGTAATATGTTTACTTTTCCAGTCACTATCTCTCTATATCTATTTGTTCAGCCACTATATTTCTATATCTACTTGTTCAGCCACTATCTTTCTATATTTACTTGTTCAACCACTATCTTTTATATATCTAGTTGTCCTGCCACTATCTTTATATGTCTAATTGTCCAGCCACTATTTTTTTTTAATATTTAATTGTCCAGGCACTATCTTTTGTATGTCTACTTGTCCAGTCACTATCTTTTATATCTACTTGTTCAGCCACTATCTTTCTATATCTTCTTGTTCAGCCACTATTTTTTTTATGTCTATTTTTCCAGCCGCTATCTTTATATGACTACTTGTACAGCCACTATCTTTTATATGTCTACTTGTCCAGCTACTATCTTTTATATGTCTACTTGTCCAGTCACTATCCTTTATGTATCTACTTGAAGAGCCACTGTCTTTTTCTTTTTTTTCTTTTTTTTTTTTTTTTTTTTTTGCTGTCCCAACCTCTGCGCCACCTCAGAGGCAGTGCACCCACGCCGCTCATTCCGACACCCCGTCCACAGCCACAGCCTGGTCGGCCCCGCCGCAGCCCCGGCACCGGCAATCCACAGGGAGCAGTCAATGTCAAGTCGTCAAGAGGCAACCCACCGGAGGAGACACTGCACTGCTGCCGAGTCACTTCGGTGGTGTTCAGTGGCGCCTGTTCTGATCTAACATACGCAGGACACCACCTACTAAGCCCCCTACTGACGACAATAATTGCTTAGTCGCGGAGCCGGCGTGAGTGAGCTCTCCCTCCGGAGGGCGCCACCACGTCCGTCCAACGACAGCCCCCATGGACTCGCCGATACCGGTGACTCCGACGGAACCAAACCAAGGCCACAGACGTGGAGAGGACATCGAAATTGAGGTCACCATGAGAGCAGGGCATGAAGGGCCACAGAACTTGAGACATTTTTTTTTATGCTGATCGATGAGAATGAGGATGATTAAGATGATGCTACGGATTTCCATTTCGGTCTGAGACTACATGACAGGGCTGTACTCTACGCTTCCTTTCATAATATATCCCGGCGTCAACCAGGCCCGAGAGATACAGGCACCTGCAGTGTTGGTCAGGAAATTTGAGCAACACTCTCAGAAACGCATCCATTAAGTGGATGAAACTCGACTGTGTGGTCCCAGTCTTCCCAACTGAGTCCGCAGCAACTCAACTCTGGGTAGGAGCCGGTCGGGGCAGAAAAACCCACATGACTTCTGATGGGATTCGAACCCACGACCTCCCAACCGGGAGTCCGCGACGCTGACCACTTCGCCACGGCGGCTGGTTCCACTGTCTTTTACATGTCTACTTGTCCAGCCACTATCTTTATCGACTTGTTCAGCCACTATCTTTCTATATCTACTTGTTCAGCCTCTATCTTTCTATATCTACTTGTTCAGCCTCTATCTTTCTATATCTACTTGTTCAGCCACAATCTTTACATGTCTACTTGTCCAGCCACTATCTTTTATGTATCTACTGCTCCAGCCACTATCTTTTATATGCCTACTTGTCCAGCCACTATTTTCATATATCTACTTGTTCAGCCACTATCTTTCTGTTTCGACTTGTTTAGCCACTATCCTTTACATGCCACACCCTGACCCCCATCCCCTCTTCCGCACCCCCCCCCCCTTCTCCGTCCTGAAGAACATGAGGGAAAAAAGCGTCAACCACACACACACGGACAATGACATAGACACATACACACATAGACACAGACACACAGATACACAGACACACAAACGCACAGGCACGCACACACACACACACACACACACACACACACACACACACACACACACACACACACACACACACACGCACGCACGTACGCACGCATGGACGCGCGCGCGCGTACGCACACACACATACACACACATACAGAAAGAGAGAGAGAGAGAGTGAGAGAGAATCAAATCCAAAACGGTAAATGCACAAGCAAAAAGACAGTATTAGTCATCTTTCTGAGTGAACGAAGTTTCAAATTATAAAAACACGCAAAGAATCTGGGAACAGCTGGAAAAAAAACACGAAAAATAGATTGAACTTGACTTTGGATCACTCTAATATACCTTCAACTCTACAAAAAGCCGAAACTTTTGCCACTATGTTGGCAGTTGGCAGCAATATTGGATTGTCTGAAGACAAGAGAAAGTATGCAGAAAATCAGAAGGAATGTAAAGCACATACAAAAAGAAATATATCAAGTAATCTGTAAATAAATGCTGACATCTCACTGCATAAAACAAAAAAATATATATATTTTCAGTCTCAAAACCAAGAAAACGTCGGCTGGTTTAGACGGAACTCACATGAATATGAAAACATTAGCCACGTAGCTCTATAGATTTTTGTGTTTCGTTTCTAGAGAAATGTTGGTATGACTGCGATATCCCCCCCACCCCCACCCCCACCCCCACCCAGCCCTCCTGTGGAAGCAGTCAATCATTGTTCCAGTACTCGAACAAGGAAAGCAGATAAAAATAGCTATTGCACAGTCGCTTTTACATCCCGCACATGCAAAATAACAAAACAAATCGTTTCTTTTGAACTAGCTGATTACTGTGAGAATATAAAGCAGTACCTGTCAACCATGCCGGCTTTCAATGGGCAGATCTGCCTCTGATCATCCCTTGCAGACAGCAAATCAAAACAACAGTTGCGAAAAAAAAAAAAATATATATATATATATATATATGGCAACATTCTTTGATGTCAGAAAAGCGTATGATCAAGTTTGGCACAGTGATTTACTTTGTAAACTTGAAAATAAAGGAGCAAAAGTAGAATTACTGGGCTGTCAATCAAATGGAAAAAGGTTACAAAACAGACACAACACGTTTCGACCTTTTGAACGGTCTGCTTCACTCAAGACAAATAGCATTCAAAACATTGAAAACAAAGGACTAATGAATACTTTCAGGATAGAAAATCGGTTTTTTTTGTATCACTGGAAAAAATATTATGGTATTTATTTTAGGCTATGACACAGAAAAATTAACCGATTTCACTATCGATTGCACTGTTATAAAATCAATGCAAACTGTCGATTACCATGGCGCTAATTTTCTCTCAAAACGTTCGTGGACTTCATACTGAACGAAGCCAGAAACGTCTACAATTCCTTTAGGAATCAGTAAAAGATATCAGAACACTTAAATCTCTAGCTACATCCCATGTGCGTGTACAACTGATCGGACTGATGCTCAGGGAGGATGTTTTAGCGCTCCACGACATTTGTTACAGAAACTTCACAGCATGCTCCCTTTTAGATGAAGAGAGAAAAGACTGAGCTGTGAAACATGTATTTAAAACTTTTGCATAAGAAAGATAAGAAATAAAACCTAGCTCAAATTCGAAGGTCGAGTTTGCAGAAAGAGCCAGAACAAGGCAGTGCTACTGTCCATCGATACATATGCTTCAGATCTTACCTGCAGAGCAGAATTAAATGGAAAAAGGTTGGAACTAAGCCTTCTTTTTATCCATTTACAGCACGGGAACGAAGTCAGTCAATGTTTGACATTGTTCATACAGATATATAAAAAAGGACCAATCTCATCTGTCAAAGAGTTCAGTATATTCCTGTTTGGAAAGTCCGTGCGTAGATAATCTAAAGATAATTATGTACACCAGTGGATCTGTTCTTGAATATGGAAATAGTAGAACAGCTTTTCTAATTTCCTCAACGAACACAGAAAAACGGTAGTTCTATGACATAGGTAAACTTGATTCCATTTTTACTGCTGAACTTGTAGATGTACTTATGACCTTGAAATACACCGTAGGTCTTCCTATAATTGCGCGCTAAGTGTTACTTTATGTAGACTCGAAGTCTCTCGTACAAGCCACTAGATCCTGAAGTCTAGAAACGTGACACGGAATGACCATTGACATTAAACATATAATCAATTCGTCAGTTGTTTTGTAACAGGTACCAGTGTCACCTGCTGGGTGCTTTCTCACCGCGGTATAGTCCAGACTGAGTGGTTACATAAGGCTGCTACATCTGCAGTTCTGTGACAGAGTTACAAAGTGTCACCAGATCGGTTGATGAATTGCGTGGAGCTTCAAACAGTCAAAATTACCAGGACTGTGTACAAGTAATGAATGCTGCAATTAAAAGTACCTTATCTAAATATATCCGTAAAGAATTTTGAACAAATTTTTACGAACTTGATGTACAGGTTTGGTTTAAATGCTTTTCAAGCAAAATTTTCTGACAACATGCATTTTAACCTTTTTTTTTTTTTTTTTTTTTGCTGTCCCAACCTCTGCGCCACCTCAGAGGCAGTGCACCCACGCCGCTCATTCCGACACCCCGTCCACAGCCACAGCCTGGTCGGCCCCGCCGCAGCCCCGGCACCGGCAATCCACAGGGAGCAGTCAATGTCAAGTCGTCAAGAGGCAACCCACCGGAGGAGACACTGCACTGCTGCCGAGTCACTTCGGTGGTGTTCAGTGGCGCCTGTTCTGATCTAACATACGCAGGACACCACCTACTAAGCCCCCTACTGACGACAATAATTGCTTAGTCGCGGAGCCGGCGTGAGTGAGCTCTCCCTCCGGAGGGCGCCACCACGTCCGTCCAACGACAGCCCCCATGGACTCGCCGATACTAGTGACCACGACGGAACCAAACCAAGGCCACAGACGTGGAGAGGACTTCGAAATTGAGGTCACCATGAGAGCAGGGCATGAAGGGCCACAGAATTTGAGACTTTTTTTTAATGCTGATCAATGGGAATGAGGATGATCAAGATGATGCTACGGATTTCCATTTCGGTCTGAGACTACATGACAGGGCTGTACTCTACGCTTCCTTTCATAATATATCCCAGCGTCAACAAGGCCCGAGAGATACAGGCACCTGCAGTGTTGGTCAAGAAATTTGAGCAGCACTCTCAGAAACGCACCCATTAAGTGGATGAAACTCGACTGTGTGGTCCCAGTCTTCCCAACTGAGTCCGCAGCAAACTTAACTCTGGGTAGGAGCCGGTCGGGGCAGAAAAACCCACATGACTCTGATGGGATTCGAACCCACGACCTCCCAGCCGGGAGTCCGCGACGCTAACCACTTCGCCACGGCGGCTGGTTTGCATTTTATCTTTGCCAAATAGATTACATATACCACTTACTTCTCTGCTGTCTGTGAGCACTGCAGCCAGACTCTAAAATTAGGTGAGGAAATCACTTTCCAACCAATGTACCTTTTTCCACTGAAAACATTTTGAATAACTGTTCTTCCCTTTGTGTGTACTCGTTTGTGTAAACTAAGTCCAGCTGGCGTTTACCTCTGATTTATCTACAGTGACATTGTGGTCTTTTCTAACGTCAACGTAAAATTTGTTGAAGATCAGCTGACACACCCACGCTAAGCTTTTCCTCCGCTGTTACAGTCCTTCACGCTCCATTTCTTTTGTACATGTTTTGTTATTCATGCTTCTATTCTCTAGTCGACGTTTAGAGAGACTGCTATGTCAGTAACACATAATTTATGCCCGTCCTGCCGCCCACCTCTCCCCGCCTCTCCTCCCACCCCCCACATTCACGCATCACACACACACACACACACACACACACACACACACACACACACACACACACACACACGTACGCGCGTGCGCACACACACACATGTACAGATATGTACATGCGTACGCGCGCGCGCGCACACACACACACACACACACACACACACACACACACACACACACACACACACACACACTAACATTTCACATGTATGTCACTTCATACATGCACATGTACATGTACAGTAAGGCTGACAACCTGTGAGTTTCAGATTCTATATTTTCAGCTGACTTGAGTTCAGTCTTTTGCATATGCCATTGAATAAACCAAGTAGAAAACTACCCAACTTTCCTGAAGTCTTTCCATTGTGGGCTCGAGGATATGACATTTGATGGATAATCATTATTTTCTGCTCCCTTTAGTCTGGATGTGCGGCCACGTCCTGTCTATATAGTCCACTCTGCGATGCGATGCTGGCCTCGATCTTAACAGTTGAGGGAATTTTTTAGGTTTCTTCTGACATCTGATCAGCCGACTTGTGATCCACTTGTTATTGTTGCCTAGCCCGTCAGCGTTTGTGTTGGCTTATTTCCCTTGACAGGTTTGATATCTGTACATCCAGGGCAGTCCATCCCCTCGAGTTTGTACTTATTGGGAATATGTATGCTGAATGGTGTTTGTGATGGAGATAGAGATGGTCATTTTACTTACATTTCTGATATTGGCATTAGTGTGAATGATTATTTTTTGGCATGTGATGACTTTTTCTTTGTTTTGCATTCATCTTGAAGCCTCTTCTGCACTTTTTGTTTTGCGCTGGTGAAGGCATCATTCTTAGCTTGTGATATGGGGTCCTTCTGGTGCGCTCTGAACAGCTGGAGTTTCTCTGACAGCAGTGTCTGCACTTCTGCGTCATTCTCATCAAACCAGTCTTGGTTTCTACGGGTTGCTGGTCCGAGGTGTTCGAGGGCAGTAAAGTAGACTGCATCTCTGAAGGCCTCCCACTGCTCTTCAATGCTGCTGTGGTCATCCTCTCGTGTCTTGGGCAGCCTGCCATCTAGGTGATTGGAAAAATCTTCTGCAACTTTACTATCCTTGAGCTTGGAGACGTTGAGCCTCTTTGCAGTCTTCTGACCTTGGGGTCTTCGCATGGGCAGGATGCAGAGTTTAAACTTTGACACGATGAGGCGATGATCAGTCCAGCAGTCGGCACCACACATGGCCTTCGTCACTCTCACGTCTCGCACATCTGTCTTCCTGGTGATGACACAATCAATTAGATGCCAATGGTTGGAGCGTGGATGCATCCATGTCTTGTTGCGGGTAGGGAGGCAGAACACAGTGTTGGTGTTGACAAGGTCGTGAGTAGCGCACATCTTCAGAAGCAGGAGGCCATTGCTGTTGCAATTGCCAGTACCGTGTCTCCCAATGATCCCTTCCCAGGTCTGATGATCGGTCCCCACTCTGGCGTTGAAGTCCCCGAGTACGATTAGCTTCTCAGACGGTGGGACTGCTGCGATGAGAGTGTCTAGTTCTTCGTAGAACTTGTCCTTGATGTCATCTGGGTTGGTCATTGTTGGGGCGTACGCGCTGATTAGTGTTGCACTCTTCTTGTTTCCAAGTGGAAGCTGGAGTGTCGTCAGGCGATCGTTAATGCCGCCGAATTCAGCTTCGCATACAAGGTAGACAAGCCCTCGAGTTGATGGTTGGTGACCCATCAACTTACCAGCTATGCTTGTGGTATGCTTGCAAGATAGTGGAGACTGTGGGGGCGTGAACGTCCAGCTTCCCGTACAAGTCCAAAGGACTTGCCCACTGCCCACCTCCCTATAGAATTATGTATTAAAACACAGAATAAGAATACATCTGCATTGTTAAACTGTAGATCAAAGGAAACATGTGTCACTGAGAGGTATAGATGGAAAGTCGAATATGCTGAACAAATCATTGAAGCCATGAGTCATCAGGATTTTCAAGATACTTTAAGTTGTGCGTGCAGCTTACATGATTGATGCAGACATAGATAAAGCTCTGGAATTATTTAATGACTGTATTTTGCAACACGCTGGTTGTATGAAAGAAAAGATTTATTTTGATGAGAGATCAGACAAGAAAAGTAATAAATGGTTTGATAAAGAATGTAAAATTGCAAGAAAAAAAAAAGTGAGAATGTTACTTTTGAAGGTTTGTAGAACGTTAAAAGATATTGGCAGGACCGTGTATTGTAACGCTCGAAGAGAAAACAAAAATCTCTTGGAAAGAAAAGAAAAGGAATACAGAAATTTGCAACTTAATGATCTGGTGTCTTCTGTCGGTAATCAGTACAAGTTTTGGGAAGCAGTTTGCAAAATTGTTCCCAAACGACGTGGTATATACATTAACATTAGTGCTGATGACTGGTTTTTGCATTTTAAGAATATTTTTGACAAGCAGGTTGATAATACAAACTTAGAAGAGGAGTATGATTATTCAGTTGAAGACAATGAAGAGAGATGGTTTAATCAGCCATTACAAAAGAAGAGTTAATTGGTGCATTGGGGAAATTAAAGAATTCAAAATCAGCGGGTCCAGATGGTATAATAGGTGAATTTTTAAAGTTTTCTAGTGAACATGTTGTTCTGTTTTTGGTTAGGTTGTTTAATGCTCTGTTTGATAAAGGTGTGTATCCTGAGCAATGGACAGAATCCATAATTTATATATTACACAAAAAGGGAGATGCTGATGATCCGAATAATTACAGGGGCATATCACTGAGCAATGTGAGCAGTAAGATTTACCGTTCAATAATTAATGTAAGACTGCAAAAATGGATTGAAGAAAATAATACCACCGGTGAGTATCAGGCTTGATTTAAACAGAATTATTCAACAAAAGATCATATTTTCACACTTTTGGCGTCAGTTCCAAAGCAGTTAGTGAACAATACAAAGTTATATGTTGCATTTATAGATTTTGAAAAAGCTTTCGATTCCATATCAAGAAAACTTTTGTGGCCAATACTTGTCAAAAATGGAAAAAGGGGCAAAATACATGCCTGTATAAGAAGTATGTATGATAGTGTTAAAGCAAGAATAAGAAGTAAGGCAGATTTGACAGATTTTATTACTTGTTCAAGAGGGGTAAAACAAGGTGATGTGCGCAGTCCAGTTTTGTTTTCTTTGTTTATTAACGAATTTGCTTAAGAAATAATTGAAAATGGAAGGCATAGAATAACATTTTCTCCTGATTTCTCTGAGTTGTTTGTTTTGTTTTTTTGCAAATGATATTATTTTGATGTCAGAAACAGTGGTTGGACTACAAACTCAGTTGAATAGTTTGTATACAGCATCCAGTTATCTGGAATTGATGGTGAATATGAATAAAAGAATATCATAGGTTTCAGGAAATGTGGTTACTTAGTTTCAAGACTAAAGTGGATATATCGTACAACAGAAATGAAAGTTGTTAACAGCTATAAGTATCTAGGTATGTGCTTTGCAACCAAACTTAGTTTCTATACAGCATGCAACGAATTGGTGAGTAAAGCTAAAAGAGCATTAATAGCAATTCAGAGCACTTTGTATGAACTTTGACAGATTTTATTACTTGTTCAAGAGGGGTAAAACAAGGTGATGTGCGCAGTCCAGTTTTGTTTTCTTTGTTTATTAACGAATTTGCTTAAGAAATAATTGAAAATGGAAGGCATAGAATAACATTTTCTCCTGATTTCTCTGAGTTGTTTGTTTTGTTTTTTTGCAAATGATATTATTTTGATGTCAGAAACAGTGGTTGGACTACAAACTCAGTTGAATAGTTTGTATACAGCATCCAGTTATCTGGAATTGATGGTGAATATGAATAAAAGAATATCATAGGTTTCAGGAAATGTGGTTACTTAGTTTCAAGACTAAAGTGGATATATCGTACAACAGAAATGAAAGTTGTTAACAGCTATAAGTATCTAGGTATGTGCTTTGCAACCAAACTTAGTTTCTATACAGCATGCAACGAATTGGTGAGTAAAGCTAAAAGAGCATTAATAGCAATTCAGAGCACTTTGTATAAACTTGAGAATAATTCGCCCGAACTGTTTTTTAAGCTATTCGATGCCCAAGTGCAGCCTATAGTACAGTATGGCGCTGAAACATGGGCTTTGGATAAGGTGGCTTTAGAAATAGAAAAGGTACACACACATGGTCTTAAAAGTTCTTAGGTGTAGATATAAGAACACCAAACGATTTCTTGTATGGCGATCTGGGTAGATACCCTATATACTTAAACTCTTATGTACG
The DNA here is from genome assembly GCA_033310375.1 of Conus canariensis. NCBI lineage: Eukaryota > Metazoa > Mollusca > Gastropoda > Neogastropoda > Conidae > Conus > Conus canariensis. The sequence continues at coordinate 15,304,167 of CM065731.1, forward strand.
TTGCATTAAATTCTGGTTAAAGCTGACCCGTATGGAGGAACACAGATTACCATTTAAGGCATATAGAATGGTATGTTCTCTTGACGAAAGGGGGAAGCATATGTGGGCTACAAATGTTCGTACAACTTTAGACAAATATGGATTTTCTTATGTTTTGGATAATCAGAGTGTAGAGTCGGTTTCAATGTTCATTAAAGAATTTCGACAGAGAATAACTGATTGCAGGTGACAGGAATAGGACAATCATACGCAAACAAGTGAGAGATACAGATTTTATAGAAGTTTGAAAATAGTTATCTGAGGGAGCCCTATGTGCCTATGAATACAAATAGATTTGTAAAGAATGCCCTAAGTAAATTTAGATTTGGAGTTCCATCTATATTCACACATTCTTTAAGGCATACAAGAACAGCTGCGTCGCAGTTGTTATGTCCACTATGTTCTGCTGAGGAAGATGAGATCCATTTGTCCTTATGTGTCCAGCTTACAGTGATTTAAGAAAAAAATTCATTAAAAAAAAAAAACATGAATCCATGTATGTTCAGGTTGTGCCTTTTACTTTCATCACCTAACATTGTAACGATGCGAAACTTGTCATTGTACTTATACAAAGCCTTTGCAAGACGTACTGGTAGACATGTGTTTACACTGTTGTGTGATTATCGTTTGTAACTGGTTTTTGATTGAGGCCCCATCAGAATGGGCCAGTGGCCTTCTGATTAAAGAATTCATTCATTCATTCATTCATTCTCTCTCTCTCTCTCTCTCTCTCTCTCTCTCTCTCTCTCTCTCTCTCTCTCTCTCTCTCTCTGTTGTGTGAGTATTTGTACACGCACGCCTCTCTCTCTCTCTCTCTCTCTCTCTCTCTCTCTCTCTCTTAGGTCAAACATTAAATGTATAAAGATACTCGCTAAAACTGCTGAGGCTTCCTGCGTCAAGACTTAGTTAACAGACTTATGAAATGTGACTGAATGAGCATGAACGGGGGAAAGAAAATTGGGTATATTTTGTTGAGAAGATTTTGACTACTCACGGATTTGGGATTGTATGGATGTGCCGGGGAGTTGGTTATGAGGATGGTTTTATTCTGGAATTCAAAGACAGGATGATAGCTTCATATAAACAAAACTGGCATTCTAAAATGGAAAACACGGATAAATATAACTGGTTTTATGGCTTTAAAAGTATATTCGAAACAGAAGAGTATGTTTTAGTAATAACGAACAGATGGCATAAAAGTTGTCTCTCCAGACTTAGAACAAGGACTCTTGGTTTAAACGCCCGTAAAAGATGGTTCTTTACTGAGTCATCTACAGCGTCACCTTGTCCATTGTGTGGCTTCCCTCGGGAGGATGAATTGCAGTTTTTGTTTCATTGTAAAATTACAGTGCTGTACGTGATAAGTGTGTAGTTTTTCAAAAGAAGGTTGCCATAAATCAGGACATATTCGGAGTCTTAAAACTGAATTATGACGATGATTCAGTGAAATCACTTACCAGATACATTGCAGAGGCATTGAAAATACGAGCAGAGGTTATCATCAACTAGAACTTACGACGTTCAAATGAAAAATGAATGCTACAGGAAGTAGTAAAATATTTTGGTTATCGTATTTACATATTTACTTCTATGAATAATATTAAACTGGATGGTTGAGTTACTGGCCTATTTTGCATGTATTTCAAGCTTTCAATTGATTGATGTTTATTTTATGTTTGTTACTTTCGTTTTCGATATGATTATTTTGTGCTGTACCCACCATGTCACTAAGGCTGTATAGCTAATGACATTAAACATGTTCAGTTTTCTCTCTCTCTCTCTCTCTCCTCTCCTCTCTCTCTCTCTCTCTCTCTCTCTCTCTCTCTCTCTCTCTCTCTCTCTCTGTATGTGTTAGAAGGGGTGGTGAGTGAAGTGTTAGGGGGAACGCGCTGGCAGGGATATGCGGTATGGTGTAGAAGAATGAGGCCAGGGTAGAGGCGATGGTTTCCCTGTTCATTGTACAGTCTGTTGTACAATTTCTCCGTTGCACAGTTTGTCTGTTGTACAATCTGTCTGTGTCTGTGCGGGCGAGCGGGCAGGAGACGGCGTTTGTGTGTGCGCCAGATGTTTTTATCATCGTCATGAGTATGATTTGTTTCTCTCATTTCAATTTCATTTTGTTCATTATTTTTCTTTTTAAATCATGGCGAATTAAACTACCAACTCCGGAACAGCCATTCCACACATATGTGAAGGAGTAACTAGAAAAACATGAACATGCATGAATATGGATATGCAAGCTCCGTCCCCTCCCAACCCCACACCACACACACACACACACACACACACACACACACACACACACACACACACACACACACACACACACACACAGAGTGTACAGGGACTCCTCTGCTATACGCTGTGTCCTCCTGGAAAAGTAGACACAGTGTACAGTGACTCATCTGCAATACACTGTGTTCTCATGGAGAAGTAGACAGTGTACAGGGAGTACTCTGCTATACGCTGTGTTCTCATGAAGTAGACACAGTGTATAGGGAGTACTCTGTGTGTAATGTGTGTACAGTTTTTGATTTATTTTTTTTACATAAACAAAATAAGCAACACAGTCTAAGCCTGATGTTTGACTAAGCCTATGGACCAACTGTATACCATCCACTCTGCATTATACTGAATAGGTAGTAACTCAGCAGGGCATGAATATCAGCCTCTCTGTATTACACAGAATAGATAGTAACTCAACAGCGCAAGAATGTCACCCTGTGTGTGTGTGTGTGTGTGTGTGTGTGTGTGTGTGTGTGTGTGTGTGTGTGTGTGTGTGTGTGTGAAGTGAACAGTAAAAGAGAGACACTGCTCCTTTCTCATATCGACACCACATGGAAAACATGATACAGAGAATATTCACACTTTTAGTGTACTAAACGGAGAAAACACTTGCGTCCAAATTCTACAAAATCACAAAATATTGTGAACGTATTACATCAAAGATGATAACAGAATTTTTTTTTAACATATGTTGCAAATACATCTGAGAGAGAGAGAGAGAGAGAGAGAGAGAGAGAGAGAGAGAGAGAGAGAGAGAGAGAGAGAGAGAGAGAAATTTAACTGTTTATTGATGGGAAAATATGTAACAGATGCGTTTTACAGGCTGACCTAAATATCATTGATAAATATCAGTGATGGCATGACACGTGTGTGTGTGTGTGTGTGTGTGTGTGTGTGTGTGTGTGTGTGTGTGTGTGTGTGTGTGTGTGTGCGTGCGTGCGTGTGTGTGTCTGTGTGTGTGTCTGTATGTCTCTATATGTAAGAGAGAGAGAGAGAGAGAGAGAGTTCACTTTCAGCAATTTTGGGACATTATTCTTTGGGGCAACGTTACTGACCTATGGTGTTCATATAGGATATTTAGAGTCTGTCCTTAAACATCAACACACATATTGGTCTTCCAGTCACCGGTTTCAGGCATTGCTGTTTCCACTAAAATAGAATTATGGTTGTTTGTATAAGTGCCGTATTTGTCCACTCAGACATCGTAGCCTAAGGCAGATGCAGAGCTCACAAGTAGTAGAGTACGTACATGACGTAACAACTGACCAGACGGAAGGCTGTGTACGTCCTCATTCCCTTCGTTCCGGAGTGATGGATGACCCAAAGACCATCAACAATGACTTTCCTGTGAGCCAATTCTGAGTTGCTCTCTCTGTCTCTGTCCCGTGGTTTTCTTCTCCTTTACTTCTGAGCTGTCCCTTCTGCCCTTTCCCTCCTTTCTCCTTGAACTCTGAGCTGTCCCTTCTGCCCTTTCTCTCCCTTTTCCCCTACCGTTGAGCTGTCCTCTCTTCCCCTGTCCTTCCCCTAACTCTGAGCTGTCCTCTTTGCCCCTGTCCTTCCATTTTCCTTAAACTCTGAGCTGTCTTCTCTGCCCCTGTCCTTCCCTTCTCTCTTAACTCTGAGCTGTCCTGTCTGCCCCTGTATTTCCCTTCTCTCTTAACTCTGGGCTGTCTTCTCTGCCCCTGTATTTCCCTTCTCTCTTAAGTCTGGGCTGTCCTGTCTGTCCCTGTTTTCCCTTCTCTCTTAACTCTGAGCTGTCCTGTCTGCCCCTGTATTTCCCTTCTCTCTTAACTCTGGGCTGTCTTCTCTGCCCCTGTATTTCCCTTCTCTCTTAACTCTGAGCTGTCCTGTCTGCACCTGTATTTCCCTTCTCTCTTAACTCTGAGCTGTCCTGTCTGCACCTGTATTTCCCTTCTCTCTTAACTCTGAGCTGTCCTGTCTGCCCCTGTATTTCCCTTCTCTCTTAACTCTGGGCTGTCCTGTCTGCCCCTGTATTTCCCTTCTCTCTTAACTCTGAGCTGTCCTGTCTGCCCCTGTATTTCCCTTCTCTCTTAACTCTGAGCTGTCCTGTCTGCCCCTGTATTTCCCTTCTCTCTTAACTCTGGGCTGTCCTGTCTGCCCCTGTATTTCCCTTCTCTCTTAACTCTGAGCTGTCCTGTCTGCCCCTGTATTTCCCTTCTCTCTTAACTCTGAGCTGTCCTCTCTGCCCCTGTATTTCCCTTCTCTCTTAACTCTGAGCTGTCCTGTCTGCCCCTGTATTTCCCTTCTCTCTTAACTCTGAGCTGTCCTGTCTGCCCCTGTATTTCCCTTCTCTCTTAACTCTGGGCTGTCCTGTCTGCCCCTGTATTTCCCTTCTCTCTTAACTCTGGGCTGTCCTGTCTGCCCCTGTCCTTCCCTTCTCTCTTAACTCTGAGCTGTCCTGTCTGCCCCTGTCCTTCCCTTCTCTCTTAACTCTGGGCTGTCTTCTCTGCCCCTGTCCTTCCCTTCTCTCTTAACTCTGGGCTGTCCTGTCTGCCCCTGTATTTCCCTTCTCTCTTAACTCTGGGCTGTCCTGTCTGCCCCTGTATTTCCCTTCTCTCTTAACTCTGAGCTGTCCTCTCTGCCCCTGTATTTCCCTTCTCTCTTAACTCTGGGCTGTCCTCTCTGCCCCTGTCCTTCCTTTCTCCCCTAACTCTGCCTCAGTATCTGTTCTCAGGCTGTGTCTGTGTCGTCCATCCTTCCCCTTTTCGTGTCCCGGCCCAGAGCCTGTAGGGTGTGGCTGGATTCTAACATCCTGTGTCTGTGGCCGATCCAGCCCTGATTTCCCTCATGATCTGTCACATGTGTCTGTAGCCATCCAGCCCTGTTTCCCCTCATGATCTGTCACTGTGTCTGTAGCCATCCAGCCCTGTTTCCCCTCATGATCTGCCACATGTGTCTGTGGCCCATCCAGCCCTGTTTCACCTCATGATCTGCCACATGTGTCTGTGGCCCATCCAGCCCTGATTTCCCTCATGATCTGCCACATGCGTCTGTGGCCCATCCAGCCCTGTTTCCCCTCACGATCTGCCACGACTCCATCTTCTCCACTGTGTCTGGCACCGGAATAAACGCTACGCCTCAGAGAAGTCTTCATGACAGTCAGTATGTTCTGCTGGTCTTCCGTTACGTCTGACTTGTAAACGAAGGTGCAGTTCTGTGGCCTCTGTGGTGTTTTGATAGGCGAGTCCACAAGTTCAGCATGACAGAGGCCCCTCGTGCCTTGCCTGTCCTTGCAGTGACGACTCGGTCCCCCCCCCCCCCCTCCTCCCCCCCGTCATCTTCTGTCTGACACTGTCAAAGTACACGAAGGGCTGAACTCGTTGCCTGGCTCTGCATCAGTTGTGACTGCAATGTTCATGGCTGTGCAGACATGACTTCGGTTTTCCTCTACTTCATCTTGTGCCCTGGTCCTGCCGATGGTATTGCCAGGCGAACAGTTGGGGGTGGGGAGAGGGTGGGGAGGAAAATGAGGGGGAGCGGGGAGGGGAGCTGGGGGAGTTTGTCCTCCGTCTTGTTTTGGTTCTGTGAGAGAAGCGCCAGTTATCGTCAGCAAAGTCCAGATCCTCCAGCTGTGTCCCCAATATCCTCAGTGTTCCACTGTTCATGGTCAGTTGTGTCCCTAATATCCACTGTGTTCCACTGTTCATCGTCAACTGTGTCCACAATGTCCATAATGTCCACTGTATTCCACTGTTCATGATCAGTTGTGTCCACAATGTCCACAATGTTCCACTGTTCATGGTCAGCAGTGTCTACTATGTCCACTGTATTCCACTGTTCATGGTCAGCTGTGTCCACAATGTCCCTAATGTCCCCAATGTTCTATTCATAGTCAGCTGTGTCCACTATGCACACAGTGTTCCACTGTTTATGGTCAGCTGTTGTCCACAATGTCCACAGTGTTCCACTGTTCATGGTCAGCTGTGTCCCCAATGTCCACTGTGTTCCACTGTTAATGGTCAGCTGTGTCCACTGTATTCCACTGTTCATGTTTAGCTGTGTCCAGTGTTCCACTGTTCCTGGTCAGCTGTGTCCACAATGTTGGACGATGTCCACAATGTCTACAGTGTTCCACTGTTAATGGTCAGCTGTGTCCACTGTATTCCACTTTTCATGGTCAGCTGTGTCCACAATGTCCACAGTGTTCCACTGTTCATGGTCAGCTGTGTCCCCAATGTCCACTGTGTTCCACTGTTAATGGTCAGATGTGTCCACTATGTCCACTGTATTCCACTGTTCATATTTAGCTGTGTCCACAGTGTTCCACTGTTCCTGGTCAGCTCTGTCCACAATGTTGGACGATGTCCACAATGTCTGAAATGTTCCACTGTTCATGGTCAGCTGTGTCCGCTGTGTTCCACTGTTCATGGTCAGCTGTGTCCACAATGTCCATAGTGTTCCTCTGTTTCTGATCAGCTGTGTCCACAATGTTGGGCGATGTCCACAATGTCCGCAATGTCTACAGTGTTCCACTGTTAATGGTCAGCTGTGTCCACTGTGTTCGACTGTTCATGGTCAGCTGGGTCCACAATGTCCATAGTGTTCCACTGTTCATGGTCAGCTGTATCCACAATGTCCACAGTGTTCCACTGTTCATGGTCAGCTGTGTCAACAATGTCCACTGTGTTTCACCGTTCATTGTCAGCTGTGTTTCACTGTTCATGGTCAGCTGTGTCCACAATGTCCACTGTATTCCAGTGTTCATGGTCAGCTATCCACAGTGTCCACTATGTTCCACTGTTCAAGACCAGCTGTGTCCACAATGTCCACTGTGTTCCAGTGTTCATGGTCAGCTGTGTCCACTGTGTTCCATTGTTCAAGATCAGCTGTGTCCACAATTTTCACTGTGTTCCACTGTTCATGGTCGGCAGTGTTCACAATGTTCCACTGTCCATGGTCAGCTGTGTCTTCTATGTTCCACTGTTCATGGTCAGCTGTGTTCCACAGTGTTCCACTGTTCGTGGTCAGATGTATACACTGTGTTCCACTGTTCTTGGTCAGCTGTGTCCACAATGTCCACTGTGTTCCACTGTTCATGGCCAGCTGTGTCCACAATGTCCACTGTGTTTCACTGTTCAGATCAGCTGTGTCCACAATGTCCACAGTGTTCCACTCTTCATGGTCAGCAGTGTCCACAATGTCCACTGTGTTCCACGGTTTGGGGTCCGCTGTTGCCATAATGTCCACAGTGTTCCACTGTTCATGGTCAGCTGTGTCCACAATGTCCACAGTGTTCCACTGTTCATGGTCAGCAGTGTTCACAATATCCACTGTGTTCCACGGTTTGTGGTCCGCTGTTGCCATAATGTCCACAGTGTTCCACTGTTCAGATCAGCTGTGTCCACAATGTCCACAGTGTTCCACTGTTCATGGTCAGCAGTGTTCACAATATCCACTTTGTTCCACGGTTTGTGGTCCGCTGTTGCCATAATGTCCACAGTGTTCCACTGTTCATGGCCAGCTGTGTCCACAATGTCCACTGTGTTCCACGGTTTGTGGTCCGCTGTTGCCATAATGTCCACAGTGTTCCATTGTTCATGGCCAGCTGTGTCCACAAAGTTCACAATGTCCACTGTGTTCCACTGTTCCGATCAGCTGTGTCCACAGTGTTCCACTGTTCATGGTCAGCAGTGTCCACAATGTCCACTGTGTTCCACTGTTCATGGTCAGCTGTGTCCACAATGTTCCACTGTTCATGGTCAGCTGTCTCAACTGTGTTCCCCTGTTCATGGTCAGCTGTGTCCACTGTGCTCCGATGTTTATGATCAGCTTTGTCCACAGCTTCCACTATGTCCACTGTATTCCACTGTTCATGGTCAGCTGTGTCCACAATGTCCAAAATGTCAACAGTGTTCCACTGTTCAAGATCAGGTGTATCCACAATGTCCACAGTGTTCCACTGTTCATGGTCAGCAGTGTCCACAATGTCCACTGTGTTCCACTGTTCATGGTCAGCTGTGTCCACAATGTCCATAGTGTACCACTGTTCATGGTCAGCTGTGTCCACAATATTCACTGTGTTCCAATGTGCATGGTTAGCTGTGTCTTCAACGTCCGCTGTGTTCCACTGTTCATGGTCAGCTATGTCCTCAATGTCCACTGTGTTGGACTGTTCATGGTCAACTGTATCCACAATGTCCATTGTGTTCCACTGTTTATGGTCAGCTGTGCCACAATGTCCACTATGTTCCACTGTTCATGGTCAGCTGTGTCCACAATGTCCACTGTCTTCCACTGTTGATGGTTAGCTGTGTCCACAATGTGTCAGCTGTGTCCACTGTTCATGGTCAGCTGTGTCCACAATTTCCACAGTGTTCCATTGTTTATGGTCATCTGTGTCCACAGTGTCCATAATGTCTACAATGTCCACTGTATAGCACTGCTCCTGTTCTTGGTGTTTCTGTTTATTCTGAACCGATGTGTTGGCCTGCTGCAATTTGTCTGCTTTTTATACTCCCAGTAGTACTTTACAATGGGAACGAAGAAATGCTGTCTGTGTGTCTTTCTGTCTGTCCGTCCGTGGACAAAATGTGTTCCACTCGCTCCAGACAAAACTTCTGGGCCGATCTTTCTGAAAATGTGTAGGTGTGTTCATTATGGGTCACGGATGATGCCCGATGTTTTATTTTACCGTTATAGCCGTTACTAACGGCTATAACGGCCCATAACGGTTTTCTTCTTTATGGAATATCTCAGAAAGTATTTGGCCGATCTTTCTGAAAATTTGTAGGTATGTTCATTATTGGTCACGGATGATGCCCGATGTTTCGTTTTACCGTTATAGCCGTTACTAACGGCTATAACGGCCCAAAAGGGTTTTTCTTCTTTGTGGAGTATCTCAGAAAGTATTTGCCTGATCTATCTGAAAATTTGTAGGTATATTCATTATTGGTCACGGATGATGCCCGATGTTTTATTTTACCGTTATATCCCTTACTAACGGCTATAGCGGCCCATAACGGTTTTTCTTTTTATGGAATATCTCAGAAAGTACTTGGCCGATCTTTCTGAAAATTTGTAGGTATGTTTGTTATGGGTCACGGATGATGCCCGATGTTTTATTTTACCGTTATATCCGTTACTAACGGCTATAACGGCCCATAACGGTTTTTCTCCTTTATGAAATATCTCAGAAAGTACTTGGCCGTTCTTTCTGAAAATTTGTAGATATGTTCATTATGGGTCAGAGGTGATGGCCAATGTTTACCAAAATAGCTGTTACTAACGGCTATAACGGCCCAAAACGGTTTTTCCTCTTTATGGAATATCTCACGCGTATTCAAGATAAACTGGGAGTACTTTTAAATGCTTTGCATCTTGTTGTTTTTCAAAATCACGCAAAAGCCTTGCAAGTTTCCTCGTCTACAATCCTTGTCCGCTGGTTTGACCGGGATGTCACTATGATCCCTTCCGTCCTGTCGATGTTTTCACTAATTTCTTATGTCACAGTTGTGTGTTCTGCCTGCGCTGTTCTTTCGGCTGACCAGTCTTGCTCATGTTCAAGGAGTGGTCGCCCATTTCCTCTGTGTGCAGTGTATCAGTCCAGATCCATTCTTGGCGCTGCATGTTGCTTGGCCCTAGACCTCTCCACAGCTGTTATGCCGGGTGTTATTGCTGAGCTGTCACTCACAGCTGTCACGTCAGGTCTTATTGCTGAGCTGTCACTTACAGCTGTCATGTCAGGTGTTATTGCTGAGCTGTCACTTACAGCTGTCATGTCTGGTGTTATTGCTGAGCTGTCACTCACAGCTGTCATGTCTGGCGTTATTGCTGAGCTGTCACTCACAGCTGTCATGTCAGGTGTTATTGCTGAGCTGTCACAGGGATTATTTGTCAGTTTCAACATTCCCTTGCAGTCCATGGACCTACCTGAAAGTCCGAGTTGGAATGTTTACTGTACTTCACTGCCTGTATGCAGTCCTACGTCGTGGCTTGTCTTTGTGTTGGTTGTCAGAGTGGTATGCTTCTGGAGTGCCAGTCTTGCGATCATCACTAGAAGATGGAGGTCTGGTGGCACATCAGCAATTTCTGTTACAGACACGTCGCGCCACGACCCACCACACACCTCCTGGTACACCTGTGGTCAGTCTGGTTCTCTGGGATGTCATCTGGAGACCCCCCTGTCTGTGGATCTGATGATCCGCATGTGGGGAAGATGCTTCCTCCGATCACCGGCTGACTCAGGGAGCAGAGATCTGCAAAGCCTCACCATTGTCAGTCATTGACCCAGACCCCGACGACCCAAGAACCTCCATGGAGCTGGTGATGTCTGGCCCTGTCGTGGTGTTGACACAGCCATTGAGGACTGTCATGTCCTCTCCTCCGCTATTCCTCCTGCAGATGAGGACACACAGCACCTTTCTGACCCTCCACAGCGTCATTGGGAAGGGTAAAACGCTGGATGACATGGGGAAGGGTATAACGTTGGATGACATGGGGAAGATTATAACACTGGGTGACATGGGGAAGGGTATAACGATACATAACATGGGGAAGGGTATAACGATGGAAGACATGGGGAAGGGTATAACGATGGATGACATGGGGAAGGGTATAACGATGGTTGATATGGGGAACGGTATGACGATGGATGACATGGGGAAGGGTATAACGATGGTTGATATGGGGAACGGTATGACGATGGATGACATGGGGAAGGATATAACGGTGGATGACATGGGGAATGGTAAAACGATGGATGACATGGGGAAGGGTATAACGCTGGATGACATGGGGAAGGGTATGGCGATGGATGACATGGGGAAGGGTATAACGCTGGATGACATGGGGAAGGGTATGGCGATGGATGACATGGGGAAGGGTATAACGCTGGATGACATGGGGAAGGGTAGAACGGTGCATGACATGGGGAAGGGTATAACGATGGATGATATGGGGAAGGGTATGGCGATGGATGACATGGGCAAGGGTAGAACGCTGCATGACATGGGGAAGGGTAGAACGATGCATGACATGGAGAAGGGTATGACGATGCATGACATGGAGAAGGGTAGAACGCTGCATGACATGGGGAAGGATATAACGGTGAATGATATGGGGAATGGTAAAACGATGGATGACATGGGGAAGGGTAGAGCGCTGCATGACATGGGGAAGGGTATAATGATACATACATGGGGAAGGGTATAACGATGGATGACATCGGGAAGGGTATGACGATGGATTACATGGGGAAGGGTAGAACGCTGCATGACATGGGGAAGGGTATGACGATGGATGACATGGGGAAGGGTATGACGATGGATGACATGGGGAAGGGTATGACGATGGATGACATGGGGAAGGGTATGACGATGCATGACATGGGGAAGGGTAGAACGCGGCATGACATGGAGAAGGGTATGACGATGCATGACATGTGGAAGGGTATAACAATGCATAACATGGAGAAGGGTATGACGATGCATGAATGGGGAAGGGTATGACAATGCATGACATGGAGAAGAGTATGACGATGCATGACATAGGGAAGGGTATGACAATACATAACATGGGGAAGGGTATGACGATGCATGACATGGGAAGGGTATAACGCTGCATGACATGGGGAAGGGTAGAACGCTGCATGACATGGGGAAGGGTATGACGATGCATGACATGGGGAAGGGTAGAATGATGCATGACATGGGGAAGGGTGTGACGATGGATGACATGGGGAAGGGTATGACGATGCATGACATGGGAAGGGTAGAACGCTGCATGACATGGGGAAGGGTAGAACGCTGCATGACATGGGGAAGGGTATGACGATGCATGACATGGGGAAGGGTAGAATGATGCATGACATGGGGAAGGGTATGACGATGGATGACATGGGGAAGGGTATGACGATGCATGACATGGGAAGGGTAGAACGCTGCATGACATGGGGAAGGGTAGAACGCTGCATGACATGGGGAAGGGTAGAATGATGCATGACATGGGGAAGGGTATGACGATGGATGACATGGGGAAAGGGTATGACGATGCATGACATGGGAAGGGTAGAACGCTGCATAACATGGGGAAGGGTAGAACGCTGCATGACATGGGGAAGGGTATGACGATGGATGACATGGGGAAGGGTATGACGATGCATGACATGGAAAGGGCATGACGCTGCATGACATGGGGAAGGGTATGACGATGCATGACATGGAAAGGGCATGACGCTGCATGACATGGGGAAGGGTAGAATGCTGCATGACATGGGGAAGGGTATGACGATGGATGACATGGGGAAGGGTATGACGATGCATGATATGGGGAAGGGTATGACGATGGTTGATATGGGGAAGGGTAGAACGCGGGATGACCATGGCTCTAATGGCACTGCTCCTGTAGGAAGTTAGGCTGTGGTGAACTGACAAGGTCTCAGCTGACGTGGGCTTGCTTTGCTACTGATGCCAGCACCAAGGTCATTCCTTAGTGTGCGGAGGGGGAGAAGAAGAGGGATGCGGCGTCCTACGTATGTCTTGAGTACTTCTGTGGATATCAGTCTGGCCTAACCTGTCGCCAGCCTTCCTGTGTCATTCCAACGCCGGAGAATGAGGTTCCCATGACACGTGTTGGCCTACCTGTCAGCGATTGTGTGTGTGTGTGTGTGTGTGTGTGTGTGTGTGTGTGTGTGTGTGTGCGTGTGTGTGCGTGCGTGCGTGCGTGCGTGCGTGCGTGTGTGTGTGTATGTGTGCGTGTGTGTGTGAATTCCTTTATTGGCCTAACGTGATGTGGAAGGTACACATTAATTTCACGCATTTTTATTCACTACCCCCCCCCCATCCCCCCCTCTCTCTCTCTCTCTCTCTCTCTCTCTCTCTCTCTCTCTCTCTCTCTCTGAAATTGCAAAATGGCTACCTGAAACACGAACACCGTTTTGTTCAGATTGTTAATGAACGTGCTGTCCGTATCACGACTGACCACAATGGCACTTCCACTGACCAACCAGGCAGTGACCAGTCGGGACTTCCGGCAGTTTATCGGCCAATGACCTGGCCAATTAACCACCGTCGGAGCTAATTACCACACTTCCAAGCCTGCAGTCTACACGAACAATCACTACTGATGATAATTATCGGACCGCCACCCTCCCCCCCCCTCCCCCCCCCACCCCCTGCCCTTTCATAACATGCCTTGCCGGGACGTGGGAGGTGATAATAGCGGTATAAAACAGTACCCTGACCTTCACCGTCAATTTGGCACGGCCAGTTTATTCTTTTTTGCCTTGTCGAGAAATTCTGCTCCAGAATTACCTGTATTTTGGACATTCTGTGCAAGCATTCATTTTTCTCTCTTATTTCCTCCGGAAAGTTTTCTGCTTAGAGATATCTTCCTCTTTTCTCATCTTCTATAAAATCTGGACTTCAATTCTTGCTTAATAATTTAACACATAAACGAATACTTACGTGTAAGTTGATGTTTGTGTGCAGTTTCCTGAGTGTAGGTTTCTGTAAACGGAGGGATATTTGAGATGCGCATGTGCAGTTCCGCCATATTACTTCAACGCCAAGATCATTATTGATACTTCAAATAATGATCTAGATCCAAGTCGACTGTCAATAAATGTTTGTGCAACCAAAGTTTAGTAACTCAATTGACAAAAGCTTAATCTTTTAAAAAAAACTTTAAGCTAACCCCTTTTTGGGGTGGGCAATTTTAGAAAGAAATTGGGATGGCAAATATCCCTCCGTTTACGGAAACCTACACTCAGGAAACTACACACAAGCATCAACTTACAAGTAAGTATTCGTTTATGTGTTAAATTTCCTTGCGTGTAGTTTCCGGTAAAACTACGGAATATCTGAGACTTCAACGTTTGGTGTGCACAAACATCCAATTCATAAAAAACATACTCTGGTAGACTAGTTTTCACATTGCTACATTAGCAGTAAAATTATACTCGGTCAAAAATCAATATACATAATTTATTCAACAGCATTTGAATCTGTTGCACATTGTTCTTGAACTGGTAGATTGTGATGAATATATACTGATGCAGACGGTTGAGCCTCGTATGTAATTACACCAAATACACTTTGTGTAGTAAAAAAACAAAGAAACATCTTGTAAAAGGACATCAAAGAAACTGTCCTTAAGAACTTTGTAAACACTCCATGCTGTGAGTTAAGAGAGGATAATACTAGCATCTTTGCTTTAAAACACTTTAATTTGTGTCGCCCAACAACAAGATCAAAATGTTTACCAATAATACTGGAACACAAGGACAGAACAGAGTTTTGCAACAAATGTGATTGTTACAGATGGAATGGGTAGTGTCTGCAGGTGTCTGACTGTCTGACTCTCACTCAGAAATTACGGATGCATGCACGACTTTTCCAACGCACATACACACACCCACTCACCCGAACATTGACAGCCAGGCAACAGAACAACACTTCTTTTTGTTTTATGCTGCCTGAGCCATCAGACAAACATATATAATAAATGCAAAATCGTTAATAGGTCGGCACGCCAACCATAAGGCGTACACACAAAATATATCTATATATAACGCTGCTTGTTCCTACGACGACGCCGACGATGACGACGACGAGACGATGAAGACGACGAGATGATGAAGAGGACGAAGATGACGACTACAGCGTCAAGTCAAGTCCGACACAGGACTTAAAGAACTTCAGAGCTGTGGCTCAAAAATCTCTACCATACTCACGTCGTTAAAGAACTTCAGAGCTGTGGCTCAAAAATCTCTACCACACTCACGTCGTCACAGGAGCTGTGGCTCACACACCAACACGGAACACAGCGACGGCCTAGCCAACAGGTCGCTGGTTCGAAAACTCGGGAGCGGCGCTCTGGCTTGAATGAGAACGAGGCTGTTGGAAGGGAAATAGTGCACTATTTCCCTTCCAACAGCCTCGTTCTCATTCAACACCTTCTTCCTTGCGCTGAACCCTGCGAAGTGATCTGAAGCGATCAAAGCTAAGTGAATTTTCATTGTTTTATTCGTTAATGTCTCACCTGATGAAGACCTAAGAGGTCGAAACGCGTTGTGTTTCGTCTTGTGACTCGTTTGTCCACGTTCTCTGGGCGGTTCGCTAACATTTATTTAAGATTCATCTTCCTCCTGTTTCTCTTCCATTACAAACTGCCCCCAGCCCCCTAACTTTGAGGCATCAGTTATTTCAACAGTGGGAGCTTTAATCTCAAGTGGATAAAAGCTAACATTAACATTGTTTATCCACCAGTTTAACTCTCCTTCTGCTTCTGGTGAAAGAGAAATAACTGCATCAAAATTCCCTTTGTTCCTCTTGAGTGCTACAGTTTTCAAACCTTCTAACTCTTTGTAATACAGAGGTGCCCATTTCACTGCAGGAAAGGCAGCTACCAATTTTCTTATGACCTGTGCTAACTCCCGGATTGGAAACGAAACCTTGCTTATCAAGTTCTGACATGCTGTTACAATCTTTCTCCTTTTTTCTGCAGACAAAGGCACAGTCACAGACTCTAAATTTTAAAGAAATCCAAGATATTTTAACTCCGTTGTGGGTGTAGGCACAGACTTTTCCTCATGTATAGTAAACCCCAGTCGTTGAAAAATCCCAACTTTTGCTTCAACATTTTGCTTACACTCATCGTGACTTTGACTTGCAAATAACAATCAATGAATGAAGCTGACAAGAAACCTTGTGATCTTAAATGAGCATAAACTGGTTTCATCAATTTTGTGAAATAACGAGGACAATTTGCAAGACCCTTTGCAAAAGAAGTGTATGCGTATAGCTGCCCTCTCCATTTAAATTTCAGGTATTTTCTGTGTTCTGGATGAATGGGCACTGAATAATATGCATGTCTCAAATCAACTGAAGCCATGAAACACCCTTTTTTCATCATATTTGTGGCAGATGATAGATTTTCCATTTCAAAATGCTCATACTGAACTGCCTCATTGAAACTTTTTAAATTGAGTATAAGTCGGTAACTGGAGAAATTATTTCTCTTTCTTCATAGCTTGATTTTTCAATCACCCTTAAACTCAGTAATTTTTGGATTTCATTATCTGC
Organism: Conus canariensis; assembly: GCA_033310375.1. Taxonomy (NCBI): domain Eukaryota; kingdom Metazoa; phylum Mollusca; class Gastropoda; order Neogastropoda; family Conidae; genus Conus; species Conus canariensis. The sequence goes on from CM065731.1 coordinate 15,320,534, forward strand.
TTCTTGCCATAAATTTCCTTGGTTTTGATTTCGGGTTGAATTATGACATTCTAGTTTTGAAAATTCATCAGTAGGAATTTTTCATCTTGTCACCATTGCCAAAATAAATTCATCAGATGTCAATTGCTGCCATTCCTTGACAAATTGTTTCAACCTTCCAGCTTGCAACTCCCCTGTCTTGTGATTTTGAATACCCACTGACGGACCAGGTTCAGCAGTATTTAGACTGGTTTGAAGTGGCTCATTCGGCCACGTGGTCTCTGGCCTCGACCCCTCGTCCCTCTTGGATGGCTGTTGGAAATCTGGAAGTGGAACGGGGTTGGATTCCATCCCCAGTTTCTGCCTCTGCCTCGACTGGGGCAAGGGAAGGTCCATGATCCGTTTTTTGAACCTGTTTGGGGAAAAAACTTTCTGCCTCTTGCAGACATTGACATATTCATATTTGTTCTAAGTTTGGAGGTGAAGTCTATCTGAGAGAGCACCAATTTCAAATCATAATAATAATAATAATGATTTCTTATATAGCGCTTAATCAAACGAATTTCTCTAAGCGCTTTACAAAGTCATACTACATTCACCCTTCTCATATACAATAATACACCTTACACCCAACTACAAATACTATTACTACAATAACTAACAAATCCTAATCCTACCAATGTGACATTCACTTATTCTTCAAATATCACTACAAAAACTTAATCCTATAACGTTCAATCATACAACAAATACATATAATAGAGAACATACACATACGCTACATTTGAAAAGGCCCAGACGGCTGTGAGTTAGGTTGTACCCCCCCCCCCCTCTCCCCACAGCATTGACTAATTATGAGAAAATAGATGGGTTTTAAGTTTAGACTTGAAAGAAGAGATAGAATCTGAATGTCTGAGACAGTCTGGCAGTCTGTTCCACGTCGCTGGAGCTTGAAAAGAGAAAGATCTTTCACCAGTAGTAGTCCTGAAGCGAGTCATTCGCAGAAGGCGGTCGTCAGCACAGGAGCGTAGTTGTCGAGAGGGGGTGTACATTTTAAGGAGATCTGAGAGATAAGAAGGTCCATTTTCAAAGAGAGCAGAGAAAGTGAGAGTTGAGATTTTGTACGAGATACGGTTTGAGACAGATAGCCAGTGAAGAGAGTGGAGGAGAGGCGAAATGTGAGCATGTTTTCTTGCTCTACAGACGACTCGGGCTGCATGATTTTGGATTCGCTGTAATCTTTCTATCAGGTATTTTGGAAGGCCGGCCAAAAGTGAGTTGCAGTAATCTATTCTAGATAAGACAAATGCACAAATGAGAGTTTTTGTAGCATCTGTAGAGAGAAGGTGACGTACAGAGCTGATTCTTCTTAGTTCTAAATAGGCAATCTTGCAAATATTTGAAACCTGTTTCTCAAAGGAGAGGGATTGGTCAAGTATGACCCTAGACTGCGGACAGAGGTGGAGACAGAGACAGCACAGTCATTGATAGTGACAGTTGAAGGCAGAGAAGGATGGGTTAGGCTGTTTTGTCACGAACATGAGTTCCGTCTTGTCGTCGTTTAGTTGTAGTTTGTTGGTTGTCATCCAGTCCTTCAGGTCTGCAATGCAGCCCCGCGTCCGAGAAATCAGTGAGTCAGTTTCAGCAATGGGAGCCGACTGATGAAGCTGAGTATCATCAGCAAAGCTTTCATGCGACATGGCGTGACCAGTGATGACGTCAGACACAGGACTAGCATACAGCACAAAAAGGACTGGCCCAAGTACAGAACCCTGAGGCACACCGTACCTAAGAGGAGAACTGTCTGACTATCTTCCCTGTACACACACTGTCTGAGTCCGTCCAGTCAAGTAAGAGATAATCCAGTCGAGAGCTGTGTCTTTGAATCCAAAGGAAGTTTGAAGCCGTGAGAACAAAATATTATGATCGATCGTGTCAAATGCTGCAGAGAGGTCTAACATCGCTAATAAGGAAACATTCCCATCGTCAAGCCCGCAGAGGAGGTCATTGACTATACGGAGGAGTGCTGTCTCACAACTATGGCCTTGTCTGTAAGCAGATTGATGAGGATTCAAAAGGTGATTCTTTTCGAGATGTTCTAGAATTTGTTCCAAAACGATCTTCTCCAATAATTTTGATAGAAATGACAAATTTGATACAGGCCGATAATTCTTTAAAACATTTTTATCTAATGAAGGTTTCTTGATCAATGGACGTACCACTGCGGACCGGAAGATTTCAGGAACGTGACCAGAGGACAAAGAGGTATTGATAACATGAGTAAGATGGGGTAGGACATCATCAATGCACTGAAAGAGCAAGTTAGTGGAAATGGCATCAAGTTCACATGATTTAGGGCTGCATCGCAAACAAAGTTTTTTGACATAGTCTTGACTAACAGGACTAAAACAAGCCAAAGGAGGTCCACAGTAAACTTTGTCATTCAGAGGATGTACAGGTGCAGTAGAATCTAGCTTTTCACGGATAGTGTCAATTTTTCCATTGAAAAACTCTAAGAATTTCTGAGGGAGCTCTTGAGTTTGGAAGATGGTGGGAAGGGGGGAGTAGCTGACTTTGCCTAGGAGACTATTTGTGACATTAAATAGTTGCTTGGCTGTATTGCAGGCCAATATCTTTGAAGAATAGAACAAAGTTTTTGCTTGATGAACAATGTCAGTAACATGATTTCTCGCAGTTTGATATATTTCCCTGTGCACAGTCAGTCCCATGGCGCGCCATCGCCTCTCAGTCCCCCTCCTCTCCTGCTTGGCTTCGGACAACTCGGGACCCACTGTATTGTGCCATTGACACAGTGAGCGATCAGTGATCAAGCGCCTGCTCACTGGAGCATGCTTATCAAGCATGGCACGGAGGGCAGAGGTCAGCTGACAGGCCGATGGCTCGCTCGGTATGGCCGTGCTCAGATCAGATTTGAAAGCCTCTATATCGATAGCAGAAATTTTCCTAACTTCCTTGTAAGTCTTTGGAACGGCGGGCCTAACGATATCTAATTCACACTTCACAGCATAATGATCCGATGCTAGGTTATCGTCAACGGTTGAGGATTTGAGAAGATGATCACTGTCTCTGTAGACTACCCAGTCTACTATGTTACCCTGTTTGTTCGTCATTTCATTCACGGACTGCTGGAGTCCGAAAGTATCTAAAATTTCTAACACCTCGGGCGTGTATCCAACTGTGGGCTTATTGAAATGGAAGTTGAAGTCGCTGATCAATAACAATGTTCCTGGAAGGTCATTTACAAATTCAAGAAAGTCTGGAAGTTCGTTGACAAACATGCTGGGCGTAAATTTGTTCTTTCTGCTGGGTACCGGTCTATAAATCCCAAAAATGTTAGTGACAGGAGCGCTAGGTAGGGACATCCCCGAACAACTGATCTGTAATAGGGATCTCATCTGATGTCATTTTTTTTTGTACTTTTTGTTGATGGTTTGGAAAGAGAACATTTTTGTCCTTCTTTCCATTGAAATGTCATGGACCATCTTCAAATTCAAGCCCATTGCATCTGAAATCTATCGGACAGTTTGACCATGCTTTTGCCCCTCTGCTGCTAAGGTGTCGCAGGCTTTTGCAAGGGCAAATGTAGCTCTCAGTAAACTCTTCTGGATCTTTTGAAGAGTCAGGTCTGCTGTTTTGCTGCTGTAGTCCATAATGGACCACATCTCTCTGTTGACTCTTGGGACAAGTGACTGGCAGTTTTCTGGCCGTTTGTGAACTTCAATTTTCTTTTTATCATTTTGTTCTCATCCATTTTCCCTTTTATCATTGTGGCCAAAATACCTGCCATCTGATCTGAAATTGGGGGGCCAACATCTGATTTCTGTTCATATTCTTGTTTTATCTGCTCCAGAGCAGATTCTTCCTCACTGTCTGACTGAGAAATGAGGCCATCATCATCATCATCAACTGCATTTTTTTGCCAGCAGTTTTTCCATTTGTATGTCTGGATCATCATCATCATCAACATTTTTGTCATTCCTATTTTGCAATTTGTGTGTTTTGGCCATGTTTTTGTCCTTTTTCTTCTTTGTTAACTGTTGATTTTTTTGCCGCCTTTGTCCGCGTCAGACTGCGGATTATTTTCCTCTGACTGCGATCGTTTTCGTTTCCGTTTTCGATCTTCACTCATGGACTTCAAATGTTGAAGGAGCTGTTCGTTTTGCTCCTTCAGTCATTCTTATTCTTCCCTGGGAAAAGTAACTGAGTCACTTTGTTTATTTTGTTTGTTTTCAACACTGGGAGCGTCCCCAATAGCTGGCATTCGTCTGGTTCCGAGTCAGAACCCACTGACGAACAGTTGAACCCAGAGTCCGACTCCACCTCCACATTTGCTTGATAATTTTCGCGCTGCGGGCGGCCTTTTCAACAAATACAATTAATCTACAATATGTTTTGATTTAATCCAACAAATCTTTCAAATAACAGGGAAAACATCACCTGAATTATGATAGTTTTCGATTTTTGTGCTTGGGCTAGTATCTTCTGTGTGTTTGTATGGCAGTCAGCAAACGCGATGGCGGAACTGCGCATGCGCATCTCAAATATGACGTAGTTTTACCGGAAACTACACGAAAGAAAATCAGATTTTAAATGTAATTAATAGTGAACCGCCAAGAAAACGTAGACAAACAAATCACAAGACAAAACAGTAATAATTTTTCGCTTTCTAGAAACTCTCTGTGCGTTTTTACTTTCTTTTCCAGTTTACTGGACATTTTGTATAGTCAGCATTTTCCTCTGTCTCACTGTCTGAAAATTCTGAGTCGGTAATTGTTTTCCCAATTTTTCCGACTCCCTGGGAAAAGGCAGCGGCCATTGCTCGAATCGCTGTCATGTTCCTGATTGTGTGCCTGAAACGAATGTTTGTTGCCTCCTTTTGCATCAGTAATTCTGGTCTCGCTCTTCGGAAATTTTGTGTGTGTGTGTGTGTGTGTGTGTGTGTGTGTGTGTGTGTGTGTGTGTGTGTGTGTGTGTGTGTGCATACATCTGAACATATTCATATGCTCGCTCATGCTTGTAGATGCGTACATCTCTCTGCTGTTGTACTGAACTGTGCGTGTAAACAAACACTTGCTAGTGCAAGTGTCAGAGCCGTAGATATGTAGGCATGCGTGTGGAATGACATTACCAAGGATGTTCATTTATTCAAATTAAGTTTAAAACAAAATTTCTCTATAAATTAACACGCTTAAAAAGAAAACCCTCCACAAGGTGCGTACATACATACATATTTCCATCCCTTAGGCACAGACACAGTCAGGTCATGCCGTCATCCGTCACAGCCAGTGAAGTCATGCAGCCATCCTCAGTGACAAAGTGAAGTTATGCAGACACCCTCACTGACACGGTGAAGTGATGCAGTAACCCGTCACTGACACAGCGAAGTCATGCAGTCACACGTCACTGACACAGTGAAGTCATGCAGTCACACGTCACTGACACAGTGAATTCATGCAGAGACTCTCACTGACAAAGTGAAGTCATGCCGTCATCCGTCACTGACACAATGAAGTCATTCAGCCAACTTCACTGACACAGTGAAATCATGAAGACACCCTCATTCAGTGAAGTGTGCAGTCATCCATCACTGACACAATGAAGTCATGCGGTCATCCGTCACTGACACAGTGAATTCATGCGGTCATCCATCACTGACACAATGAAGTCATGCAGTCATCTATCACTGACACAATGAAGTCATGCGTTCATCCGTCACTGACACTGTGAAGTCATACAGTCACCCGTCGCTGACACAGTGAAGTCATGCAGTCATCCGTCACCGACACAGTGAAGTCATGCAGCCATCCTCACTGACACAATGGAGAAATGTAGACACTCTCACTGACACAGTGAAGTCATGCGGCCATCCGTCACTGACAAAGTGAAGTCATGCAGTCATCCTCACCGACACAGTGAAGTCATGCCGTCATCCGTTACTGACACAGTGAAGTCTTACAGCCATCCTCACTGACACAATGAAGTCATGCAGTAATTCATCACTGACACAGTGAAGCCATGCGGTCATCCGTCACTGACACAGTGAAATCATGCAGTCACCTGTCACTGACACAATGAAGTCATGTAGTAACCCGTCACTGCTACAGTAAAGTCATGCAGACATCCGTCACTGACACAGTGAAGTCAGGCGGTCATCCGTCACTGACACAGTAAAGTCATGCAGTAATCCGTCACTGAGACAGTAAAGTCATGCAGTCACCCGTCACTGACACAGTAAAGTCATGCAGTAATTTGTCACTGACGCAGTAAAGTCATGCAGACACCCGTCACTGACACAGTGATGTCATGTAGTCATCCGTCACTGACACAGTGAAGTCATGTAGACACCCCCACTGACACAGTGAAGTCATGCGATTATCCGTCACTGACACAGCAAAGTCATTCAGCCAACTTCACTGAAACAGTAAAATCATGTAGACACCCTCACTGACACAATGAAGTCATGCGGTCATTCATCACTGACACAGTGAAGTCATGCGGTCATCCGTCACTGACACAGTGAAGTCATGGTCATCCTCACTGACACAATGAAGTCATACAGCCATCCTCACTGACACAATGGAGTCATGTAGACACTCTCACTGAAACAGTGAAGTCATACAGTCATCCATCACTGACACAGTGAAGTAATGCGGCCATCCGTCACTGACACAGTGAAGTCATGCGGTCATCCATCACTGACACAGTGAAATCATGCAGTCGTCCATCACTGACACAATGAAGTCATGCGGTCATCCGTCACTGACACAGTGGAGTCATGCAGTCATCCGTCACTGACACAGTGAAGTCATGCAGTCGTCCGTCACTGACTCAGTGAAGTCATGCGGTCATCCGTCACTGACACAGTGAAGTCATGCAGTCATCCTCACTGACAAAGTGAAGTCATGCGGTCATCCGTCACTGACACAGTGATGTCATGTAGATACCCTCACTGACACAGTAAAGTCATGCGGTCATCCGCCACTGACACAGTGAAGTCATGTTGACACCCTCACTGACACAGTGAAGTCATGCGGTCATCCGCCACTGACACAGTGAAGTCATGTAGACATCCTCACTGACACAGTGAAGTCATGCAGTCATCCGTTACTGACACAGTGAAGTCGTGCAGTCACACGTCACTGACACAGTGAAGTCATACAGTCACACGTTACTCACACAGTGAAGTCATGCGGTCATCCGTCACTGACACAGTGAAGTCAAGCAGTCATCCTCACTGATTGATACGTTGTCCACAAACATGAAGAAATGAATGGATTGACAAGTACAATTCCACTAATGACGTCACCCATTCCTTTAAATTCTTGTGCTTGCCGGGCACCTCCCCCCCCCCCCCCCCCCCCATCCTCTACCCACCACCCTCCACTCCACAACACGTTTCCTTCGGATTTGGTGTTTTGCGGTTCGTCTGGTAGCTTTTAGTGACACTTGGAGGTGGAGTAGGGGGTGGGGATGAGGATGGGGAAAGGAGGTAAGTCCGACTTACCGTCCTTGACAATGACCTGTGGTATCTTTACTGTGGTCTGCGTTGATGGTTCATTTACCTTTTGTGACCTTCTGTGTATTCTGTGTCTGTAGTTACTGACTCCACTTTCATCGACACATTTTGATCTAGTCATCATTTTCCTCGTTCTTTCTTCTCTGGAATTCTGTATTGGCAATTCAAACCCCGTTAATCTAATGCACTGTACCTCTGTGCCAATTTCATCTCTCTCTCTCTCTCTCTCTCTCTCTCTCTCTCTCTCTCTCTCTCTGTGCGTGCGTGTATACATATGCGTGTGTGTGTGTGTGTGTGTGTGTGTGTGTGTGTGTGTGCGTGCGTGCGTGCGTGCATGTGTATGTGTGTGTGTGTGTATAGGTCCGTGTCAACTTCCAAGGAGAAGCAGACATCATGGCGCTGAGGGATGACCACGTGGTGGCCGACCTGTCGTCCCTGGCCACGCTGCTGACCCTGGGGTGCATGCTGGAGGCCTGCCTGAAAGGCCCCCTCGACCCCCTGCCCACGGCCAGTCTGGTGCTGGCCCTGGAGGGGCTGGCCGTCTTCCGCTCCCCGTCCTTCGGGGAGAACCACAGGTGAGGGCTTTCTCTTCAGGCTGCTCACACACCATCCTACCACCCGCCACATCAGACAGTGGGGCCTTCAGACCAACCACCCAACACTGGGAACAGTTGAAGGCACGCCTCCACCCTGAACTGAAAGGATGTTTTGAGAGCTGAAAAAGGTTGTCCTGATCCTTAATTTGTTCCATCAAAACACACGTTGGCTGAAAGAAATCAATTTTTTTTTTCCCAAAGTAAAAAAAGTGGTTTGTGTGCAGCTTATGTTGAGTCGCATTTAGGATTCTTTCTGTTGTATATGATGTCATCACTGTGCGGTAGGTCACCCGCAGAGAGGACCAAGATGATAATGTGAATACTGATGACAACAGTGATACTGTCATCACTGATGATAACAGCGATAATGTCAACACTGATGATAACAGTGACAATGTCAACACTGATGATAAACAGTGATAACGTCAACACTGACGACAACAGTGATAATGTCAACACTGATGATAACAGCGATGATGTCAACACTGATGATAACAGTGATAATGTCAACACTGATGATAACCGCGATAATGTCAACACGGTGCAGTAAGTCACATGAAGGGTAGTAATGCCTTTGCCCGCCCAAAGTGCTTGTACTTTAGGGCATGCATATTGGCCTGTCCAGGCTGTACTTTAGGGCATGCATATTGGCCTGTCCAGGCTGTACTTTAGGGCATGCATATTGGCCTGTCCAGGCTGTACTTTAGGGCATGCATATTGGCCTGTCCAGGCCGTACTTAAGGGCATGCATTATGGCCTATCCAGGCTGTACTTTAGGACATACATTATGGTCTGTCCAGGCTGTATTTTAGGGCATGCATATTGGCCTGTTCAGACTGTACTTTAGGGCATGTATATTATCATGTCCAAACTGTATTTTAGGGCATGCATATTGTCCTGTCCAGGCTGTATTTTAGGGCATATGTATGGTCTGTCCAGGCTGTACTTTAGGGCGTGCATATTGTCCTGTCCAGGCTGTATTTTAGGGCATATGTATGGTCTGTCCAGGCTGTACTTTAGGGCGTGTATATTGCCCTGTCCAGGCTGTATTTTAGGGCATATGTATGGTCTGTCCAGGCTGTACTTTAGTGCGTGTATATCGTCCTGTCCAGGCTGTATTTTAGGGCATATGTATGGCCTGTCCAGGCTGTACTTTAGGGCATATGTATGGCCTGTCCAGGCTGTACTTTAGGGCATATGTATGGCCTGTCCAGGCTGTACTTTAGGGCGTGTATATTGTCCTGTCCAGGCTGTACTTTAGGGCATATGTATGGCCTGTCCAGGCTGTACTTTAGGGCATATGTATGGTCTGTCCAGGCTGTACTTTAGGGCGTGTATATTGTCCTGTCCAGGCTGTACTTTAGGGCATACATATTGGCCTGTCCAGGCTGTACTGTAGGGCATACATATTGGCCTGTCCAGGCTGTACTGTAGGGCATACATATTGTCCTGTCCAGGCTGTACTGTAGGGCATACATATTGGCCTGTCCAGGCTGTACTGTAGGGCATACATATTGGCCTGTCCAGGCTGTACTGTAGGGCATACATATTGGCCTGTCCAGGCTGTACTGTAGGGCATACATATTGGCCTGTCCAGGCTGTACTTTAGGGCATACATATTGGCCTGTCCAGGCTGTATTTTAGGGCATACATATTGGCCTGTCCAGGCTGTACTTTAGGGCATACATATTGGCCTGTCCAGGCTGTATTTTAGGGCATACATATTGGCCTGTCCAGGCTGTACTTTAGGGCATACATTATGGCTTATCCGGGCTGTACTTTAGGGCATACATTATGGCCTGTCTGGGCTGAGCTCTGGGGTATACATTATGGTCTGTCCAGACTGTACTTTATGGCATACAGTGTGGTGTATGAAGTCATGATTGGACTTTAAGACATACATTGTGACCTATGAAGTCATGACAACACATCAAAACATATACTGTGAAAACATACATTATAAAGAAATTATTGTAAGATATATATTGTGGTATATAAAGACATTATTGTAAGACAGATATTGTGGTGTATAAAGACATTACTTTAAGACATCTATTGTGGTGCATAAGGGCATTACTTTAAGACATATATTTTGGTGTGTAAAAACATTACTGTAAGGCATATATTGTGGTTTATGAAGACATTATTGTAAGATATATATTGTGGTGTATAAACACATTACTATAAGACATATATTGTGGTGTATAAAGATATTACCGTAAGACATATATTTTGGTGTATGAAGACATTATTGTAAGACATATATTGCGGCGTGTACAGACATAACTGTAAGGCATATATTGTGGTGTATAAAGACATTACTGTAAGACATATATTGTGGTGTATAAAGACATTACTGTAAGACATATATTGTGGTGTATAAAGACATTACTGTAAGACATACATTATGGTGTATGAAGACATTACTGTGAGACATATATTAAGGTGCATAAAGACATTACTGTAAGACACACGTTGTAGTGTTATAAAGACATTACTGCAAGACATATATGTCTTACAGTAATATTGTGGTGTATAAAGACATTACTGTAAGACACATAGTGTGCTGTATAAAGTCATTCCTGTAAGATGTAATTTATATTGTGGTGTATGAAGATATCATTGAAAGACATATATTGTGGTATGTGAAGACATTACTGTAAGGCATATATTGTGGTGTATAAAAGCATTACTGTAAGACATACATTGTGGTTTATGAAGACATTATTGTAAGTCATACATTGTTTTATGTACAGACATAAGTGTAAGACATATATTGTGATGTATAAAGACAGTACTATAAGGCATATATTGTGGTGTATAAAAACATTACTGTAAGAGATATATTGTGGTGTGGAAAGACATTACTGTAAGACATATATAAAGGTGTATAAACAAATTACTGTAAGACGTATATTGTGGTGTATGAAGACATTACTGTAAGGCATATATTGGGGTGTAGACATTACTGTAAGGCATATATTGTGGTGTATAAAGACATTACTGTAAGACGTATATTGTGGTGTATGAAGACATTACTGTAAGGCATATATTGGGGTGTATAAAGACATTACTGTAAGACATATATTGTGGCGTATAAAGACATTACTCTAAGACATATATTGTGGTGTATAAAGATATTACTGTAAGACATATATTATGGTGTATAAAGACATTACTGTAAGACACATATTTTGATGTATAAAGACATTACTATAAGGCATATATTGGGGTATATAAAGACATTACTGTAAGACATATATTGTGGTCTATAAAGACATTACTGTAAGACGTATATTGTGGTGTATGAAGACATTACTGTAAGGCATATATTGTGGTGTATAAAGACATTACTGTAAGACATATATTGTGGTGTATAAAGACATTACTCTAAGACATATATTGTGGTGTATAAAGACATTACTGTCAGACATATATTGTGGTGTATAAAGACATTACTGTAAGACCCATATTTTGATGTATAAAGACATTACTATAAGACATATGTTGTGTGTGGAGGCATTATCGTAAGACATATATTGTGGTCTATAAAGACATTTCTGTAAGACATATATTGTGGTGTATGAAGACATTATTGTAAGACATATATTGTGGTTTGTCTAGACATTACTGTAGGACATACATTGTGGTGTATAAAGACATTACTGTGAGACATATATTGTGATGTATAAAACATTGACATATATTGTGGTGTGTATAGACATCACTACATATATTGTGGTGTATAAAGACATTACTCTGAGACATATATTGTGATGTGTAAAGACATTAAGACATATATTGTGGTGTATAAAAGCATTATTGTAAAACATATATTGTGGCCTATGAAGCATTCCTTACAGATATATGTTGTAGTCTGTAAAGACAGTACTTTGTTATTTCTTTGAAGGCAAAACATTTATACTTTTCATGATGACATATCATGACTCATATTTCTTTCATCAACGTAAAATATGCACATGCATGTACACTGAACACTCAAGGATAGTGTTATGTTAAAGTATCACAGGTAGCATGAAAAACTACTGAAATCGACCAAGTGACAGAAAAATGGCATAACTGCTCTGTATAACATGGCAGTAATGCAAACATTAACACACTTTATTGTAATATGCATATATATTTTCCCTTGTCCCATCTTCTGTGCCACCCCAGTGGCATTCCACCAACGCCGTTGATTCTGACTCCCCGTCTACAGCTGCAGCCCGGCCCGGCCCGCCACAGCCCCGGTACGTACAACACGTAGGGAGCAGTCAATGTCAAGCCGTCAAGAGGCAAACCACCAGAGAAGACACTGCACTGCTGCTTCGGTGCTTCGGTGGTGTTCAGTAGTGCCTGTTCTGATCCATTATACGCAAGACACCACCTACTAAGCCCCCTACTGACGACAATAATTGCCCAGTCGCGGAGCTGGCGTGAGTGAACTCGCTCCAGAGGGCGCCATCACGTCCATCCAACGACAGCTCCCATGAATTTGCCGATACCGGTGACCCCGACGGAATCAAATCAAAGCCATAGAGGCGGAAAGCACATCAAAACTGAGATCACCATGACAGCAGGACATGAAGAGCCACATAGTTTTAGACTTTTTTATTTTTATGCTGATCGATCAGGTGGAGGAGGAGAATGAACACATTGCTCTGGATTTCCATTCTGGTCTGAGACTGCACGACACGGCTGTACTCTACGCTTACTGTCATAATATATTCCGGCGTCAACCAGGCCCTCGAGATACAGACACCTGATGCGTTGGTCAGGTGCAACACTCTCAGAGACGCATCCGCTAAGTGGATGAAACTAGACTGTGTGGCCCCAGTCTTCCCAACTGAGCCCGTAGCTAACTCAGTAATGGGTAGGAGCTGGTCAGGACAGAAAAATCCCCCAAACAAATGACTCTGATCGGAATCGAACTCACGACCTCCCAGCCGGCAGTCCGCAACGCCAACCACTTCACCACGGCGGCCGGTAGTATGATGGGTGATTGATCAGTCCATTGGGTGATTGATTGGCTGTCAACAGTGCTGTCTGTCTTCTGTCCAGTGCCCTGATGGGTGATCGATTGGCTGTCAACGATGCTTTCTTTCGTCTGTCCAGTGCCCTGATGGCTGATTGATTGGGTGTCAACAGTGCTGTCTGTCCTTTGTCCAGTGCCCTGATGGCCTTCTGGCCTGTCCAGTCCACGGGTCCAGCGGACACGTGGAATACCAGCTCCGTCAATGTGGTGAAGGGGGGTGAGGGTTTAAATCCTGTCCTCATCCTACAAGAGGCCGTCACCGCCTGTAAGAACAAGTGCCCCTCTGCCTCAGAGGGCCTGCAGAACATCGTGGACGATCAGTAAGAATACCATGTCAGTGGGGAGAGAGAGAGAGAGAGAGAGAGAGAGAGAGAGAGAGAGAGAGAGAGAGAGAGAGAGAGAAGAGAGAGAGAGAGAGAGAGAGAGAGATTTTCCATTATATTAAAAAAAAAAAACAGTCACAAAGGTAGCGATATTTGTCACGAAAGCAGTAATTTTCGTACGGTCAGTTTCAAAAACTGCAATGACTGTCATGCTTTGATGGGCACGGGAAGAGATTTCCAAACGGATGGCCCTCAAAATCCAAAACTAGATTTGATTTGAACAAAACGATGTGAACCCATGGTAAAATGTACCTATTCAAATCATAATGCTTTGTTCATATTTGAACAAACTGAGGAAGTAGTTGCAAAGCGAGAGGACTGCAGGCGGAAATCTAAACAAATCTTAAATAAATGTTAGCGAACCGCCCAGAGAACGTGGACAAACGAGTCACAAGACGAAAGACGAGTCTTGTGACTCGTTTGTCCACGTTCTCTGGGCGGTTCGCTAACATTTATTTAAAAAAAAAAAAAAAAACTGAGGAAGGTTTAATGGTACCGTGATTGTATGGACTTCGAACGTAAATATAATTTCTTATGGTTAGTTGCCTTTGTGGCGTTGATATGTTAATGTGGACCGCTTCTTTGTTTGTCTGTGGTTGATAATGACTTGTCGGGCAGAATCACCTTAACTCCTCGCTCATGCATTGAGTTACTTCAGTTGAAGTGATTTTTATCACTAGGTCTAATCCATGTTATAATTTTGTGATTGATATGAGAAAGGCAACGCCTTCGAAAATGCCTTCCAGGTACCAGTGTAAGTATACTATCTGAAACTATCTTGCAAAAAACAAGATGCGAAGTATATAAACGTACTCCCAGTTTTCCAAACCGCTTATAAATCGGCCAAGTGCTTTGTGAGATAAGAAATAAAGGCAAAATAACGGTTTTAACGGTTATTTAACCGATGTACACTTTCGAAACTGGTATTTTAGTCCTCACTGGGCTAAAAAAAAAAAAAAAAAAAAAAAAAGCCTGTGTACATACCAAATTTCATCCAAATCGGACAATATGTCAAGAATAACGGTTTTTAACGGTCAGATTTTGAAACACTACATGGAAGTGCCATTTGTGTGTGATAACCTTTCTATATACAAAATTTCATTAAAACCCACCAATATATAAAAAAAAATAACGGTTTAACGGTTATATAACCGATATACACTTTTGAAACCGGTATTTTAGTCCTCACTGGGCTAAAGCCTGTGTACATATCAAATTTCATCCAAATCGGACAATGTCAAGAATAACGGTTTTTAACGGTCAAATTTTGAAACACCTATATATAAGAAATCCACCTATATATAAGAAATAACGGCACAATAACGGTTTTTAACGGTTGTTTAATCCATTTTCAGCATTACATCACTTACATATGGACAGAGGCTCCGATTTGTCACAAGATCATCCAAACCGCTTATAAATTGGCCAAGTACTTTCTGAGATATTCCATAAAGAAGAAAAACCGTTATAGGCCGTTACAGCCGTTAGTAACGGCTATAGCGGTAAACTGAAACATCGGGCATCATCCATGGCCCATAATGAACATACCTACAAATTCTCAGAAAGATCGGCCCAGTAGTTTTGTCTGGAGCGAGTGGAACACATTTTGACCACGGACACACAGACAGACAGACCCACAGACAGCATTTCTCCGTTCCCATTCTAAAGTACTCCCTGTTCTATAAGAACTGGGAGTACAAAAAAAGTGCGAACCATTTTGCAAACATGATTCACGTGTGGCTGCCATCTACAATTTTCTTCAATGATTACGCCCAGAGTACGGCGTTGGCTGAACTTCTTCACCAAGTGTGCACTTAGCTGAAGGCGTCAGGCGAGATGCTGTATTTTGTCTTGACTGCAGGCGGAAATCTAAACAAATTTAAAAAACATTATTGATAAAGCTCCGCCCTAAAAAGTTGACAAACGAATCACAAGACAAAACACGACGCGTTTCGACCTCTTAGGTCTTCTTCAGCCAAGATACACAACACTCAGGACAACGAAAATGAACGAGCTGTCACTTATCTTCATCCAAGTCGGCGCAAGGTGGAGTGTATGGCAAGACATTAAACATCAGATAATTTTACTTTGATCATATAACCAAGAAACGGATACGCCAAACCATCATATAGAGCACTGGACCATGTAAAGTTCTGCCGATATCAGTTAAGACAGAAAATACTTTGGTATGGCCATGTTGATACCTTGGACGTACTAAAGCAGTTCTGCAGGGCACTGTGGAGGAAGGGAGGTAGATAAAACAACACAAACAGACTATGCAGATTGGGCAGGGAAAACAGTCCACCCCACACAGGTCTGTGCATATGAATGACAAAGCAAATACGCTGAACAGGGCGTCAGTGTGGCGCTTTAGTCAGGAAGAAGTCTGGGCGTCAGCGTTGCGCCTTAGTTAGGAAGAAGAAGAAGAAGAGGATTACTTTTCTTTAAATTCCCCATCGATTCGAACGAAATTGTTGATATCAATTTGGCAGGGAGAGACAGACAGACAGACAGAGAGACAGAGGAGGGGGGGGGGGGGGTGTCAAATACACGCATAAACATTCACTTTGATATGGTTTCACACACATTGGATGTCCTTATATCTTTGCGCATGCACATTCCCAATGAACACGAACCAGTACAGACAATGCACAAAGGCACGACCGAAGGCGCACGTTCGCTCACAAGCACACAAATCCATACGGGCGTAAACACGTAAGTAATTTCTTTCTTTTGTATTCCTTCCTTCATTGTCTTTTCCCCAGACTGTGCCTGCAGTACTTCAACGAATCTTTGAGTGATCACGCCAAACGAACCAATTTTCCACCGGATGTGACGTCATCTTTCGCCAACCTCGTTGTGGGTGCTCTTTTGCATATGGGAAAAGACGTCTTTTCCTCGGGAGACAAGGTGTGGAAAACCAACAACGCCAACCTGTCCCGGCTGGTGGACCATGTGTACGAGTTTTCCTACCAGCCTCTGTCGTCCAATGCCTCCAACAACGTCATCGACAATCGGATGTATTACGTCATGCAGGAATACCTATCGCAGCAGGCCTCTGACGCTCTGGAAAACGCGTCTTTCGTGACCTGTTGGGTAAGTCACAACCACTCTTTCATCTTTCAGGGATTAATGTAACGACATTTTTTGTTTTGTTTTGTTTTTTGCTTTTGTTCTTCGTTTTTTGTTTTGGTCAGAGGTCAATTTAATGTTACTGTGCGGATGTACACAATTTGACATGATTTTATACAATGATTGTTTGATTAAACGGTCTTTTCAGCGCATGAAAAATAGCACTAAAATGACACGAAATTCAAGGTGAACCACTGTTGACATAATATTAGTATGGAACTCTTTTTAGGCGAACTTACAATTGTTGGTTTCAAGGTGAGGTGACTGCAGGCGGAAGTTCACACACACACACACACACACACACACACACACACACACACACACACACACACACACACACACACACAGAGGAAAGAACTTTGTAAATTAAGAATTAGCGCACATGACCTCGCAATAGAAAGATATTCCCATACTAAGCGTGAAGACAGGAAATGTACAACTTGCAATATAATAGAAGACGAGGTACATTTTTTAGACTCTTGTAAACGTTACGATAAAATCAGGAATACGTTTAAAAAAACGTATCATAAACAAAATGGATATATACGACGCTACCTCATTGAAAATAAGTACTTTGATGTCTAATGATGACCTTCAGGTTGAAATTGCGAAATATGTATATGACTGCTTTACATAATGACTTTTTGTGTAAAATGAACAAATCATTATTTCTTTGGACGATGAGTTGTTTAATCATCGCCATCTTGTGTCCATAAATCCTTTGATGGTGTTTAGTGACAATAAAAAAAGTTTCAAGTTTCAAGTTTCACACACACACACACACACACACACACACACACACACACACACACACACACACACACACCTATCTATCTATCTCTCTATCTATCTATCTGTCTATCTATCTATGAAAGACGTTTAAGATACCATTATAAAAAAAGAATGTCAGCATTTTTTTAAGAGCAGGAAATATTGTAAACACACACACACACACCCCGCGCGCGCGCACACACACACACACACACACACACACACACACACACACACACACACACACACAACACACACGGGTGCGCGCGCACGTACGCACTTACTCACGCACGCACGCTCGCACGCACGCACGCATGCTCGCACACGCGCGCGCACGCACACGCACACACACACACACACACACACACACACACACACACACACACACACACACACAGATGTCGAGGGGAAAAGTCAAGAGAGCAGTGAGTAACACTAACAGTATGATTCTACATAGTAGGTTAATGTAGGGAACAGCGAGAGTCACTGACCTGCTCTCCTCCCCCTTCCTCCCTCTTCCTTCCTCCTGCCCCCTGCCTCCCTCCCTCATCCTTCCCCCTGCCCCTTGTCTGCCCTGCCCCCCCCCCCCCCACCTTCTTCTTTGCCTTACCTCTATTTCCCCTGTCCCCCTCCCCTCCCCCCAGCCAAATGAGGAAATCAACAACTTGGCCGGCGTGACAGAAATAACCTTTGTCTGGCGGTGAACCGCTTCAGTTGAAGGCGGACATGTTTATTTGCCGGTGTAACCTATTGCACTTACCTTCACCTCAGTTGAAGGCGGACATGTTGTTTGTGGGTGTAGCCTATTGCACTTACCTTCACCTCGGTTGAGGTGGACAGACAGGCTATGCAGAATGTTGACAGACAGATGGTTGACAGACAGGCATTGCAGATGGTTGACAGACAGGCCATGCAGATGAATAATAGATAGGCCATGCAGATGGTTGACAGACAGGCCATGCAGATGAATAATAGACAGGCCATGCAGATGGTTGACAGACAGGCCATGCAGATGAATAATAGACAGCCATGCAGATGAATAATAGACAGGCCAGGCAGATGGTTGACAGGCCATGCAGATGAATAATGGACAGGCCATGCAGATAGTTGACAGACAGGACATGCAGATGGTTGACAGACAGACCCATGCAGGTCAGTGCATGTAGACAAACCATACAGGTCGGTGTGTGAAGACAGACCCATGCAGGTTGGTGTGTGTAGACAGACCCATGCAGGTTGGTGTGTGTAGACAGACCCATGCAGGTTGGTGTGCGTAGTCAGACCCATGCAGGCTGGCGTGTGAAGACAGACCCATGCAGGTTGGTGTGTGTAGACAGACCCATGCAGGTTGGTGTGTGTAGACAGGCCCATGCAGGCTGGTGTGTGAAGACAGACCCATGCAGGTTGGTGTGTGTAGACAGACCCATGCAGGTTGGTGTGTAGACAGACCCATGCAGGTTGGTGGGTGTAGACAGACCCATGCAGGTTGGTGTGTGTAGACAGACCCATGCAGGTTGGTGTGTGCAGACAGGCCCATGCAGGTTGGTGTGTGTAGACAGACCCATACAGGTTGGTGTGTGTAGACAGACCCATGCACGTTGGTGTGTAGACAGACCCATGCACGTTGGTGGGTGTAGACAGGCCCATGCATGTTGGTGTGTGAAGACAGACCCATGCATGTTGGTGTGTTGAAGACAGACCCATGCATGTTGGTGTGTGTAGACAGGCCCATGCAGGTTGGTGTGTAGATAGACCCGTGCAGGTTGGTGTGTGTAGACAGACCCATGCAGGTTGGTGTGTAGACAGACCCATGCAGGTTGGTGTGTAGACAGGCCCATGCAGGTTGGTGTGTGTAGACAGGCCCATGCAGGTTGGTGTGTGTAGTCAGGCCCATGCAGGTTGGTGTGTGTAGACAGGCCCATGCAGGTTGGTGTGTGTAGACAGGCCCATGCAGGTTGGTGTGTGTAGACAGGCCCATGCAGGTTGGTGTGTGCAGACAGGCCATGCAGGTTGGTGTGTGTAGATAGGCCTTGCACGTTGGTGTGTGTAGACAGGCCCATGCAGGTTGGTGTGTGTAGACAGGCCCATGCAGGTTGGTGTGTGCAGACAGGCCATGCAGGTTGGTGTGTGTAGATAGGCCTTGCACGTTGGTGTATGTAGACAGGCCCATGCAGGTTGGTGTGTGTAGACAGACCCATGCAGGTTGGTGTGTGTAGACAGCCCATGCAGGTTGGTGTGTGTAGACAGGCCCATGCAGGTTGTGTGTGCAGACAGGCCATGCAGGTTGGTGTGTGTAGATAGGCCTTGCACGTTGGTGTGTGTAGACAGGCCCATGCAGGTTGGTGTGTGTAGACAGGCAGTTGTCCTCAGAGACCCAGTTGTGAATGACGGACCCCACTTAAATGGAATCATGTTCGATGTGAATGAAAAGCACAACCAGTCTACTTAACTAGAGCCCAACACTTTGTGATCATTTGTGGATTCATTTACAGTCAACACTTGCCGAATTCTCTCTGGAAGCGGTAATGGGGTGACTGAATGAAGAGTGGTGTCAGCACTAGGAATGGAGTGCCTGAATGAAGAGTGGTGTCAGCACTAGGAATGGAGTGACTGAATGAAGAGTG
>CM065731.1:15345590-15348090 GCA_033310375.1 Conus canariensis
TCTCTCTCTCTCTCTCTCTCTGCACGCGTTCATGCGTGCATGCATGTGTGCGTGCGTGCGCGCGCGCGCGCGCGCGCGTATGTGTGTGATGCTTCCTAAACTGTGTCAGTCTAAAGGGACAGAATCTTCAGAAATGATGCGTTGAGTCATAGTCTGCAGAGACATAATCGTCCGAAATTGTTTCTAGAGTCACTGTCTTCAGAAGGTGTGTCCATAGTCATGATCTGGAGAAAGTATTTGAGACTAGGTGTCAGTTCCTGCCTATAGCCCTTCTCATTCTCCATAGTCTTTCCTTCCTTCCCTGTTCACACATTGTCACAGTGTCACCTCTAACCCCTCTCGTCCCCTGAGCTCCCTTCCTCCTTCCGTCTTGATATATTATCATTTTGTCATCTTTAACTCTTCCTGTCCCTTATACTCCTGCCCTCCCCTGTTCACACTCTGTCACAGTTTTTCCCTGCCCCTGCCTTCTCTCTCTCTCTCTCTCTCTCTCTCTCTCTCTCTCTCTCTGTCTCTCTCTCTCTCTCTCTCTCTCTCTCTTCTCTCTCTCTCTCTCTTCTTGTCCACCCATGTTTACGTCATCACTATGCATATTTTAATGCACCATGTCTTGAATGAGGAAAACAGTATAGAGGATGGCTGGAAAACTCACCTCCTCCTGCACATGGCTGCTGCCTTTGGTCACCAACGATCCCAGTGTGAGGTTAGCAATTCAGATTCCCAGGGGACCCTTCCCCTCCCTCCCTGCTCACTATCACAGTGTGGTGTCTGTGCTCCAAATTTCCCATTTATCACTGGAGGGAATTCTTCCCCTCCCTCCCTGCTCACTATCACAGTGTGGTGTCTGTGCTCCAAATTCCCTACTCATTACTAGAGGGAATTCTTCCCCTCCCTCCCTGTTCACTATCACAGTGTGGTGTCTGTGCTCCAAATTCCCTACTCATTACTAGAGGGAATTCTTCCCCTCCCTCCCTGTTCACTATCACAGTGTGGTGTCTGTGCTCCAAATTCCCCATTCATTACTTGAGGGAATTCTTCCCCTTTCATCCTGTTCACCCACTGTCACTGTTCTGTCCGTGATCCAGATTCCTCAGAGGTTCCCTGGGGGACAGTTGGAATTCGGGGGGAAGGTGATGCCCACCTACAACACCATCGACCCCTTCGCTACAGCCACCTTCCTGTACGCCCTCACGTCCGCCCTGCTCCATCAGATGCTGGACATGGACCAGGCCGCCAAGGTTGGGTATGGGTGTGGGTGTGGAGGACTACAATGGTATAGGTGTGGGTGTATGAGGACTACAATGGTATGGCTGTGGGTGTGTGAGGACTACAATGGTGTGGGTGTGTGAGAACTGCATTAACTGTCGACCTTGACCTCTCTATCAGGTTGGTGGGTGTGGGTGTGTGAGGATTATATGAGTACATATGTGGGTGTGTGAGAACTACATTAACTGCCGACCTTGAGCCCACTATCAGGTTCGTGGATGTGGGCGTGTGAGGACTACAATGGTATGGGTGTGTAAAGACTACAATGGTATGGGTGTAGGTGTGTGAGGACTACAATGGCATGGGTGTGCGAGGACTACAATGGTATGGGTGTGGGTGTGTGAGGACTACAATGGTATGGGTGTGTGAAGACTACAATGGTATGGGTGTGGGTGTGTGAAGACTACAATGGTATGGGTGTGTGAGGACTACAATGGTATGGGTGTGGGTGAGTGAAGACTACAATGGTATGGGTGTGTGAGGACTACAATGGTATGGGTGTGGGTGTGTGAGAACTGCATTAACTGCCGACCTTGAGCCTCTATCGGGTATGGTGGGTGTGGGTGTGTGAGGATTATATGAGTAGATATGTGGGTGTGTGGAGAACTAAAATTAACTGCCGACCTTGAGCCCACTATCAGGTCGTGGGTGTGGTGTGTGAGGCCAACAATGGCATGGCAAATGGTGGGTGTGCGAGACTACAATGTGTGGTGGTGAGAACATGATGGATGTGAGGACTACAATGGTATGGGTGTGTGAAGACTACAATGGTATGTGTGATGGTGTTGTGGGACTACAATGGTATGGTGGTGTGTGAGGACTACAATGGTATGGTGTGTGTGAGGACTACAATGGTATGGTGTGTGGGGGGTGGAAGACTACAATGGTATGGGTGTGTGAGGACCACAATGGTATGGGTGTGAGATACAATGGTGTGGTGTGTGAGGAACTCAATGTAGGTGTGGGTGTGAGACTCATGGTGATGTGAGGACTAAGGTTGGAGTGTGTGTGTGGGAGATTAATGAGTAATAATGTGTGGTGTGTGAGGAACTACATTAACTGCCGACCTTGAGCCACTATCAGGTCGTGGGTGTGGGTGTGTGAGGCCAACAATGGATGGGTGTCGAGGACTACAATGGTATGGGTGTTGTGAGGACTACAATGGTATGGGTGTGTGAGACTACAATGGTAATGGGTGTGTGAGGACTACAATGGTATGGGTGTGTGTGTGAGA
>CM065731.1:15353090-15410590 GCA_033310375.1 Conus canariensis
CAAAAACACCGTTAAACTATCATACTCATGTATGCCCAACCTTAAAAACATGATTGACTCATCTAACAAAATGAAAAGCAACATAAAAGAGAAGGGTGCCGAAAGGACATCTTGCAGCTGCACTAAAAAAAGAACAGTGCCCCCTAAGCAAATAATGTCTTCACAGCAACATTGTATACCAAGCTACGGTAACATCAGAAAATGAAAAAGAAACATATATAGGGATTACTGAAAACACTTTCAAAACCAGATACGCAAACCACAAACAGTCATTCAAAAATGAAAAATACAAAAATCAAACAGAGCTGAGTAAATACATTTGGAGACTCAAAGATAAAAAAAATAGACCACAACATATCATGGAAAATCATAAAAAGAGCAACACCATACAACAATATCTCAAAAAGATGCAATCTATGCTCCACAGAAAAATGGATAATATTATGCAAACCACACTTAGCAACTCTGAACACAAAAGTAGAAATTGTAAACAATTGCAGGCACAAGTGGAAATCTTTGCTAGCACATTCCATCTGAACAGGCCCCAATAAGAACCACAGGCCGCACGTGCAGCAAATGAGATCCGCCTGCACACACAGAGTTGAAATCGGGTCCCGCACGCCATAAAAGATCGTTGGCGCGCCCCAAAAGACATCCTGAGGATAGCAACGCTAGAAACAAGCTTGTAGATTTTAATACTTCATTTTTTAAAAATATTTTTTAACAAAATATATATATATATATATATATATATATATATTATCTGTGTGTGTGTGCGCGCGCGTCCGTGTGTGTGTGTGTGTGTGTGTGTGTGTGTGTGAGGACCACAGTGGTATGGGTGTGGGTGTGTGACGATTACATTGACTGTTGGATATCGGCTGTGCTTCCAAATGCCGGGGGAAGGAGAGGGGAAACTGGGATTAGAGGAGGAAGAGGAGAGGAGTATTTTAATGTCGAAGCAGGATCATAACTTCCATAGTGGGGATGGAGATTACATCAACATTTCAACGTGATTCAGAAACTTTCTACCTCTCTCATAATCTCTCCCCATGATTATGTCCCTCCCCTCCCTTTGCGATGAAGAAGTGATTCACCCCGTGCAAGTGTGTAATGTTTCAGCAGACATGATCTGTGTCCACTGCAGACACTGATGACGTCCAATCTCCACTTGATGGCCTGGCTGCTCAGCAACCAAAGAGTTGACAGCCTTGACCTTTTGATGACCTCACACCCTTCCGCCGTCCATTTCTATTGGATGTTGTCGAGGTCCATGTTTGAAGTGGAGAGAGCACGTGTACAGCACATGAAGACCTTTCAGGTCAGGGAAAAGGGGATCCGTGTGTGTGTGTGTGTGTGTGTGTGTGTGTGTGTTCGTTCGTTCGTTCGTTCTTCAATTTAACGTCTATTCACATAAAGTGATTTTAGACAGAGTTAGGGAATTAGCGTGTGTATGCATGCGTGTGTGTGTGTGTGTGTGTGTGTGTGTGTGTGTGTGTGTGTGTGTGTGTGTCTGTGTCTGTGTGTGTGTCTGTGTGTGCGTGTGCGTGCATGTGTGTGCGCGTGTGTGTGTGCGTGTGTGTGTGTGTGTGTGTGTGTGTGTGTGTGTGTGTGTGTGTGTTTGATGGACCGATAAGAGATTTGTTACGAGCAGTTAGCTATATATAGTGATTCATACTAACATTCTTTACAACTAGGCTAAACATTAGCACAAAGCAAGTATTAAAACACAAAAGGAGTACAGGATATCTGGTATAACCAAAATGTTAAGCGCTCATATCTATAGGAACACTTGTTACAAAAAAGAGCCCATTGGACTAATCATCAAGGAATTAACAAAAGAAACAAGACCTTGTAAGTTCTGGAAAAAACACGTGCCATCAGGTCGCAGGCAGTCAGGATTTTCATTTTTGAAATATGCGCAGTGGAAAAGAAGATGCTGAGTTGTAAAACTTTCAACTGCTCCGCAGATGCAATTTAAATTTTTGCGGAATTTTGTACGGAAAGCGTTTAGCTTAAGCCTGTAAAACAGGGATTCAAGTTTTCGGTTATTTTTTCAAGTACGTTTATGTTCGCCAATTGATAGGTAATCTTTCCACTTTTAGCTGCGTTGCTAGAAGAAAAAGTAGCTGACTGGGATTTGTCACAGCAGAGCAGTTTGGAGTGAGGTAGATGTATTTTAATAAGAACCAAGTTTTTGTAGGCTTCATAAACCTTTTCAATACACGTCTTTTTTAAGAGACCATATCCTTCGTATAAACAGAGAGGAATGTTGATTTCTATGGATTCATCGGACTTTCGTGCTCCTTTTCTGGCAGCCCGGTCAGCCCACTCATTACCAGAAATCCCACAGTGAGACGGGAGCCAGCAAAAATCAACTGTTGTACCTCTTGATATAAGAATACTGACAAGATGTTTTATTTCTAAAATCACCTCTCCTCGATTTTTTACAGCAATAGATTCAAGGCCTTGTAGGACAGATTTAGAATCCACACAGAAAAGTGCTTTGTAGATAGTGAGTGGAGTATCAACAAGAAAGTTAAGCGCCATTAGAATTGCCACCAGCTCAGCCGTGAAGATAGAATACCCCTTCCCGAGATGAAAAGATTTTTCAACTTTAAGGGTAGGAATAACAAAACCACTTCCAGCTTTTTCATTTAGCAGTGATCCATCGGTGAAAACTTTAAGGTGGTGTGAATGTGTGTGTGTGTGTGTGTGTGTGTGTGTGTGTGTGTGTGTGTGTGTGTGTGTGTGTGTGTGCGCGCGCGTGTGAAAGCACTTAGATGAAAAAACTATTATACCTTATAAACAGATGATTTGACAAGGCAGACATAAGCCTTTTATGTTAAGTTGATAAATGGAAAGAAAGTTTGACAAGGTAGACATAAGCCCTTTGTGTTAAATTGATAAATAGAAAGAAAATTTGACAAGGCATGCATGCAGACATCTTCAGATGATTGATTACAGTTCTGTTCACAAGGCAGATGTGGAACCCTATTGGCTCAGATGTGAAGCCCTCTTGTGTCAGATGTGAAGCCTTCATGGGTCAAATGTGAAGCCCTCTTGGTTTAGAGGTGAAGCCCTCTTGGGTCAAATATGAAGCCCTATTGGGTCAGAGGTGAAGCCCTATTGCCTCAGATGTGAAGCCTTTTTGGGTTAGATGTGAAGCCCTCTTGGGTCAGACGTGAAGCCTTCATGGGTCAAATGTGAAGCCCTCTTGGTTTAGAGGTGAAGCCCTCTTGGGTCAAATATGAAGCCCTATTGGGTCAGAGGTGAAGCCCTATTGCCTCAGATGTGAAGCCTTTTTGGGTTATATGTGAAGCCCTCTTGGGTCAGATGTGAAGCCCTCTTGGCCTAGAGGTGAAACTCTCTTGGGTCAGATGTGAAGCCCTCTTGGATCAGATGTGAAGCCTTTTTGGGTCAGATGTTAAGCTCTCTTGGGTCAGATGTAAAGCCCTGTTGGCTCAGTTGGCTCAGCCCTCTTGGCTTAAAGGTGAAGCATTCTTGAGTCAGATGTGAAGCCCTCTTGAGTCAGATGTGAAGCTCTCTTGGGTCAGCTGGTCAAAACATGTTTGCCAAGACAGACAAGAGATATATTCGGTTGAAACTGAAATTGGGAAGGCAGATTTGAATCCCTGTTGGGTTGACAAGTCAAACTATTGTTCGACAGAACAGACATGAAGCAGTGTTCAGTAAATACATTACACTGTTGACAAGACAGATATGAAGCTGGGTTCAGAACAGACACTATACTATTGTTTGATTAGACAATTATGAAGCGGTGTTTGGTACGCACATTATACTATTGTTTGACAAGACAGACATGGAGCTGTATTCAGTACGTACATTATACTATTGTTTGACAGGACCGACATAAAGCTGTATTCAGTACGTACATTTTACTATTGTTTGACAGGACTGACAACTGTATTCTGTATGTACACTTCACTATAGTTTATTGGCCATCTGAAGCCCTGTAGTGTTGACTGAGTAACAGATTGTTACAAGACAGAAACCATAAGTGCCTGCCTTCACGTCTCCACTCATCTTGCAGCTTGTTGAAGAATGGTATTCCACCTGGAACCAAACGGTGCGCTTTTATGTGACGGAAGCCATTTTGAACGTGAGCCAAGATGGCGGGCTGGACGTGGAGGGCAACCCACTGGTTTACGTGGACGATATTCTGCCCCCTGCTACTGCCCGGCACGATGAGCAAGACAAGGAGGTCAGTGGCGGATTGACGGATGGTTTCAGATTAGAATCCACGTAATATACGTGTTACAAATCGTATTTTAAAGAAAATGGATATAATTAATAATGATTAACGTTCAGTTTGTGAGACACAGAAGAATTCAGTTCAACAGTAGTTATGGTCACTTGCATTCAGTCTGTGCAGCGTCCTATAGAGAATGATAACGGAAAAATGTTAAAACTGTCTTAGAATAAAGCTCAATGTAGAATTGGTGTTGTTTGGTAACGATGTACAAACAAAAGCAGACGAACGGTTTGACCAAATCATCCTGTTTGCTAAATATTTACATATAAATGTAAAATCAATAAGATCAAACCCATCATTTTTTGAACGAGTTAAAGAGCAAATGTAAAGTAAAAAAAAAAACCAAACATGCACTGCATGCAAATGCAATGAACAAAATTTCGTAAGAAGTGGTATCCCTATCAGAATCGTGTGGAAAGTAACAGACAAAAATACCATTGTCCAGAAATGTAGATATCTTCTGATAATTTTCCACAGCTTGTTGTACTCATACGAATGTTTCTTATTACTGTACATTACGATGAGCTGATGGAATACATTGTAGATTAGCTTCTAGATTGATTGCTTTGCCTTTACATGTTGTCATGATGGAATGCGTTTGTTGGTAAATGCGCCAAAAGAAAACAAATAAAGACAAAAGTAGCCGAGCAATATAAACTGTAAAAGCTCCGCCTGATTTGGCTGTTCCCAGCGTCCAATGGGCAACGATCGTGTATTTGCAACAGCGTGTGCGGCCAATAGTCTGTTGGCGGCTTGGACCGTGTATGACGCCCAGGGCCAGCTACTCTTCCTGCCAGGTCTGTGGTCCTGGGTTACCTACTCCTGTCCCTGGCAGGCTGCTAGGCGCGCCCTAGGCCCCTGTTTGTCGTTGTAGTTTGCTCTGTGCAGGTTTGGCCTGCTTTCAGTCAGTTTATGTACTGTTTCTATTTTACCGATTCAAAAATGCCGTTGTAAGTTTTCTTCTTCATCTTCCTGTCGTCTCTTTCATGTCTTCTCTTTAGAGTCAAGATAACGGGACGGGAAGGGTGGGTGGGAGAACACACACACACACACACACACAACACACACACACACACACACACACACACACACCACTCACTCACTCGCTCAATTACTCACAAACACCCAGAGGACAACCGCTGCAGGCAATAGTATTAGTGTCACCTTAACAGAAGCTGGCTCTTCGTTTGCAATGACAGAAACTTGAATAGCTACCAGAATGATATTGTCATGTTCTTGAAGTGCATACAAATGTATTGATATAATTGTTTTTAAATAATTTCAAATGTTCCCACTTTAATTGTCCGTATTTTTTCTTAACAGTTTAGCTGCACAGCAAAATAGTGAGGTGCTCCTTGTCTCCAGGTATTCTACTATACAGATACATAACGTGGTGCTCTGTGCCCCCAGGTATTGTACCATACAGATACATAGCGTGGAGATGTGCCCCCTAGCATTGTACTATACAGATACACAGCGTGGTGCTCTGTGCTCCCTAGCATTGTACTATACAGATACATAGCGTGGTGCTCTGTGCTCCCTAGCATTGTACTATACAGATACACAGCGTGGTGCTCTGTGCCACATATCATTGTACTATACAGATACATAGCGTGGGCTCTGTGCCCCCAGGCATTATACTATACAGATACATAGCGTGGGCTCTGTGCTCCCTAGCATTGTACTATACAGATACACAGCGTGGTGCTCTGTGCCACATAGCATTGTACTATACAGATCCATAGCGTGGGCTCTGTGCTCCCTAGCATTGTACTATACAGATACATAGCGTGGGCTCTGTGCCCCCTAGCAATGTACTATACAGATACACAGCGTGGTGCTCTGTGCTCCCTAGCATTGTACTATACAGATACATAGCGTGGTGCTCTGTGCGCCCTAGCATTGTACTATACAGATACATAGCATGGGATCTGTGCCACATAGCATTGTACTATACAGATACACAGCGTGGTGCTCTGTGCCCCTAGCATTGTACTATACAGATACATAGAATGGGCTATGTGCCACATAGCATTGTACTATACAGATACACACGTGTTGCTCTGTGCCGCTAGCATTGTAATATACAGATACATAGCGTGGTGCTCTGTGCTCCCTAGCATTGTACTATACAGATACACAGCGTGGTGCTCTGTGCTCCCTAGCATTGTACTATACAGATACATAGCGTGGTGCTCTGTGCTCCTTAGCATTGTACTATACAGATGCATAGCGTGGTGCTCTGTGCTCCTTAGCATTGTACTATACAGATACACAGCGTGAGCTCTGTGCCCCCTGGCATTTTACTATACAGATACACAGCGTGGTGCTCTGTGCTCCCTAGTATTGAACTATACAGATACATACCTTGGGCTTCTGTGCCCTATAGCATTGTAATATACAGATACACAGCGTGGTGCTCTGTTCCTCTAGCATTGTACTATACAGATACACACGTGTTGCTCTGTGCCCCTAGCATTGTACTATACAGATACATAGCGTGGTGCTCTGTGGTCCCTAGCATTATACCAAACAGATACATAGCGTGGTGCTCTGTGCTCCCTAGCATTATACCAAACAGATACATAGCGTGGTGCTCTGTGCTCCCTAATATTGTATACACAGATACATAGCGTGGTGCTCTGTGGTCTCTTAGCATTGTACTATACAGACAAATAGCGTGGTGCTCTGTGCCCCCTAGCATTGTATACACAGATACATAGCGTGGTGCTCTGTGCCCCCTAGCATTGTACTGTACAGATACATAGCGTGGGCTCTGTGCCCCCAGGTATTGTACTATACAGACAAATAGCGTGGTGCTCTGTGCCACATAGCATTGTATACACAGTTACATAGCGTGGTGCTCTGTGCCCCCTAGCATTGTACTATACAGATACATAGCGTGGGCTCTGTGCCACCTAGCATTGTACTATACAGATCCACAGCGTGGTGCTCTGTGCCCCTAGCATTGTACTATACAGATACATAGCGTGGTGCTCTGAGCGCCCTAGCATTGTACTATACAGATACATACTGTGGTGCTCTGTGCCCCTGGCATTGTAATATACAGATACATAGCGTGATGCTCTGTGCCACATAACATTGTACTATACAGATACATAGCATGATGCTCTGTGCCCCCAGGTATTGTACTATACAGATACATAGCGTGGTGCTCTGTGCCCCCTAGCATTGTACTATACAGATACATAGCGTGGTGCTCTGTGCCCCTTAGCATTGTATTATACAGATACATAGCGTGGTGCTCTGTGCCCCTTAGCATTGTACTGTACAGATACATAGCGTGGTGCTCTGTGCCCCCTAGCATTGTACTATACAGATACATAGCGTGGTGCTCTGTGCCCCCAGGCATTGTACTATACAGATACATAGCGTGGTGCTCTGTGCCCCTTAGCATTGTACTGTACAGATACATAGCGTGGGCTCTGTGCCCCCAGGTATTGTACTATACAGATACATAGCGTGGTGCTCTGTGCCCCTTAGCATTGTACTATACAGATACATAGCGTGGGCTCTGTGCCCCCTAGCATTGTACTGTACAGATACATAGCGGGGGCTCTGTGCCCCCAGGTATTGTACTATACAGACAAATAGCGTGGTGCTCTGTGCCCCCTAGCATTGTATACACAGATACATAGCGTGGTGCTCTGTGGTCCCTAGCATTGTATACACAGATACATAGCGTGGTGCTCTGTGGTCCCTAGCATTGTACAACACAGATACATAGCGTTGGTGCTTTGTGCCCCCAGGCATTGTACTGTACAGATACATAGCGTTGTGCTCTGTGCTCCTAAGTATTGTACTATACAGACACATATGTTAGCGTTAGCCTAAATTTCCGTCACGCTTTCCATCGTAGCGTGATTTTTTTTCACGTGGCTCGCATATTTGCTTGCCGTGTTTTGACTGACGTTAGCACAGTGTCTTATGTAAGCCAGATGGCGTTCACTGGCACAAGTGCAATGTCCTATATAAACCAGGTGATGCTGACTGCCACAAGTGAAATGTCCTACATAAACCAGGTGATGCTGACTGACACAAGTGAAATGTCATAGATAAACCAGGTGATGTTGACTGACACAAGTGAAATGTCATAGATAAACCAGGTGATGTTGACTGACACAAGTCAAATGTCCTATACAATTGAGATGTTGTTGACTAGGACAACTCAGCATAAAGTCGAAGATGTTGACTGACATAAGCACAATATCCCCCTGTGTAAACCAGATGGTGTTTTTGTTTTTTTGTTTTTTGTGGCATCAGTTATTGGATCAGTGGAGCACCTAAGGCGGTAATTTTTTGTTCTTGTCTTCTTTTTTTTTTTCCTAAGGCCGAAATCCACCTCTTCATTTTTTGGTGCTTCACACTGTCCTCTTCATCTGCCAAAAAACCCCAAACAAACAAAAAAAGAAAGCAATTTCCAATACTAGCTCTTTTTTTCTCCAACCAGTCGCTTACACACCATGCATAGTCGGTATGTTCTCTTACAAATGGACATAGTCTTGCTGATTTTAGTGTTTTGGCGTTTGATACAAAATGTCTGGGTTTCTTAATGTTCTAATGTGTGGTGTACTGGCACTTTCACACTGATAATGTGCCGCTTGCGCAAAAAGAACAACATAAATGAAACAAAAGACTTAATAGATAGCGAGAGAGAGAGAGAGAGAGAGAGAGGGGGGGGGGAGCAGGGATAGCGAAAACAAAGAGTCCACAAGGAAGGCATGAGAAAAGCCAAGAAGCGTGACAATAGGCGTGAGAGGTTGGTTTGTTAGGTGGGTTTTTTTTTCCCCTCGCTTCCTCCTCTCCCCCACTGTCGATCCCCCCTCCCTCCCCAAATCCCCGGTCTCCCCCCAAGCTCACCCCCCACCCCCCTCCCTTACGAGTTTTAGTATTTGGGATAAAAAGCTTGGGTTATACAAGGACTGGCGTTAGGTATGATCATTTTGTTACAACTAATTCTTTGAGGTAAAATAAGCAGCTATCTTAACGAATAAATAGCACACCAATGGTATAAAATATTGTATGTGTATTCGCGCCTACGCGTGTGTTCGGCACTTAAGGTTTGTGACTGAGCA
This sequence comes from Conus canariensis, assembly GCA_033310375.1. Classification (NCBI taxonomy): domain Eukaryota; kingdom Metazoa; phylum Mollusca; class Gastropoda; order Neogastropoda; family Conidae; genus Conus; species Conus canariensis. The sequence continues at coordinate 15,362,460 of CM065731.1, forward strand.
ACTGAGAGAGAGAGACAGACAGACAGACTGACACAGAGAGAGAGAGAGAGAGAGAGAGAGAGAGAGAGAGAGAGACAGACAGACAGACAGACAGACAGACAGACAGACAGAACATAATGATACTTTGGGGCAAGTCGTGGGGATCACGAGGTCCGATATTTCATTTGGCATTCAAATGTTAAGTATATGGGAGAGATAGGGCTACGAGAGAGAGAGAGAGAGAGAGAGAGAGAGAGAGAGAGAGGGTGAGAGAGATGGGGGAGGGTGGAGAGAGAGAGAGAGAGAGAGAGAGAGAGGAGGGGTGCGGGAGGGAGCCAGGGAGGGGAAGGGAGGGAGAGCTGTGGAATTCTTTAACTTTTCTCATAATACATTATCATGCACAATCAAAGCACCAACATCCGATGTACATGCAGTTTGTACAGTTATGTGCGTATGTATACACGAATTGTCTTTCTACTTCTCTGACCATAGACATTTTTTTCCTGTATTATTTCCATCATACAGGATATTTACAATTTCCTGAGTCCGTGTCATCCATATGAGCGTTTATTGTTACTATGTAAACACACTCAATTGTTTTATCATACGCATTTGTTGATAAAAAAAATAATTTGAAGCAATGGTAAGGATTTTTTTTTCGCAATACTAATGCACATCTCACCAATAAGAATAACATGATTCATCACGTCTATTTTCTGTCGGTTTACCACATCGCGTTGAATTCCAAATAGAACATCAGTTTCACTTAGGTTAACACCAACTCCAATCCTGCTACGTATCAAAGTTTCAATATGTTTCCAAAATGCATACACTGAGGATCAATGATAAAAGAAATGTTCTACAAAATCTATTTCGTCTACACAATAAGCACATTTGTTTGTATCAGTAACTTTCATCTTTTGCAAAATGATATTGGTTGGATGTATATTAAGATTAATTTTCCATTGCAAGTCGCATAGATGAATTTCTTTAGTTGCTTTTCTAGGTATCTCCCACACAGTTTCGTTAACGAAAACATTAAATTTCCTTCGCCAGAAATCACATGCATGTGGCTCTGACATTGAGTCTTCATATTTGATGCTAAGAATTTTTCTTATTTCTTTTAATTTTGAATTAAAAATGCTTGCCTCACAGAAGATGGCAACTGATTCTTCCTCAGGCAGTGAATCACTTTCTATCCAGTTAATCCATGATTTAGGGATTGCGTTGTAGAGGACATTATATTCTAGGGTTGTGCTTGCTTTAGATTGATCCAGAATACATGCAATTTCATTAATATTTAGCAGTCGATGCTCATTTCTGTGAATTATGTCTCTCATATGTTCAATACCATTTTCAACCCATTTTTGGAAATACAACACCTTTTCTTTGTATTTTATAAGAATGTTGTGAAATAACATTTGGCTTTGAAGATTGGTGCGATTTATTTCCTCTATACGTGTTATATGTTTGTTATCCAGGAAAGTTGTCATAACTTCTTTCCAAAAATCATTTTGAAGATCAGACAATTGCATTTGCTTTGCTGTACAGTTTACTGTGAAGATTTTATTACCATTTTTAAGTTGACTCAGATGCCATGTTGGTATCAAACTCCAATTTTCGTTTGGTGATTGAAATAATTTGCCAGCCCATTGTATTTTTCTTTTACATTGACCATGTTTAGTCCACATTTATTGTAACTAGTTTCCATTATTCTTCTTTTTACCTTTTCAAACGCTCTTCGACTACTGTATTTCCTTTGCCATAAGCATTTGTATATCAATGTGTTTAACTTGTTCAACACCACTTCCGGTATGCCAGTAGACTGCATAATAAATACTACCTGCGAAAGTATGAAAGTTTTTATGACAACAATTTTACTGTGAATGCTTAGATCCCTCTTGCTCCAGTTTCTTATTAGTTCTTGTATTTTGTTGATTCTATCTTGCGAGTTTTCTTTAACATGCCTAGCCATTTTGTCTGTTTGGAAATATATACCCAGAATTTTAATCTTATCAACCATTGAGAATGGAAGATTTTGTTCATCAACCTGCTTACCTGATTTCAGTGCTTTCGTCTTTTTTAAGTTCAATTTCAGCCCAGAAATAATTTCAAATGAACTAAGAATATTGCAAGAAGTGTTCATGTCTTGCTTGCTCTTGAGGAACAATGTCGTGTCATCTGCATACTGTTTAATTTTCAGATACACATTTCTTTGTCTGTCAATGATGGCATTTTAATTCCTTCTATTGAACTGCTTCTCACCTTGATGGCCAATATTTCCACCGCAAGAATGAATGCAAGGGGAGAAAAGGGACATCCTTGTCTTATCCCACAACTGACATTGAAAGGTTCAGAGAGCCATCCGCCATGATTTATATAACTTTGAGAGTTACAGGTCAGAACAGATACCCATTTTCGAAAATTAGGTCCAAACCCAAATATTTCAAATGCATATAACATATATTCTTTAGAAATCGAATCAAACGCCTTGGAGTAGTCTAAGGCCAACAAAGAACCTGCTTTACCAGTTTTATTCAGATAGTTTACGACATCATCAATGGATCTTATAACTGTTGCAATATTTCTTCCCTTAATGTATCTTACTTGGTCTTCGTTAACAAGAGTGTTTACAACTTTACCTAATTTATCTGCCACTACTTCAGCCAGAATTTTATAATCTATATTTTTTAACGTGATAGGTCTCCAATTAGTTAAATTTTCTCTTTCTAGGTCTTTGCCCTTATGAAGTAAAGTAATGATACCTTGTCTCTGCGTGAATGATAATTCTCCTTTCCTGTAAGATTCAAGGAAGGAATTAGTAATAAGCGGACCTAATTTTCTCCAGAAGAATTTCAAAAATTCAGTTGTCAGACTGTCGCTGCCTGGAGCTGAACTATTTTTCATGGTTTTTTTTTTTTTTTTTTTTAGAGCATTTGACGTTTCCTTTGTAGTTATCATACCTTCACACAGAGCAGCTTCATCTACTTTCAATCGTGGTAGATTTTCATTGCGAATAAAGTCATTAGTGTCTTGATTCACATTTTTTCAAACAGTTTTTTGATTCGATATCGATTTGTAAAAAGAAACCTGTTCCCGTAAGATTTCCTTTTGGTCTGTAATCACTTCACCTGACTTGTTTTTCAATCTGTTTATAATTCGTGTTTTGCTGCTTGCTTTTTCAAGGCTTAGAAAATATTTTGTTTTTTTTTTTCACTTTCTTCAGTCCATTTGATCCGTGATCTTACTTGTGCTCCTCTAGCATTATTCATAGCCATCAGTTCTAATTTGTGCTTTACTTGCAAGTAGTCTGTCTGGAGATTCTTATTTTGAGGGTTTTTTGCTAACAATTGTTCTAGTTCTTGGAGGCCGAGTTGTAGCTTCAGCGATTCGTTCCTGTTCTTACAAGCCAACGTTTTTCCAAATTCAACACAAACATTTCTAATTTCAACTTTGCATAACTCCCATTTTTCCATGTCATTTATTTCTTCATTCTCATACTCTGATATGAAAGCATTTAATATTGCATTCATATTGTTAATAAATGTCATTTTTAAGATAACTGTTGTTAAATTTCCAGCAGCCTGGCCCTCTTATAAAGGTATCCTCATTAATTTCTAATACCACTGCTTTGTGATCAGTATGTGGGTTGACTACATGTTCGCAGGAAACACATAAGGGCAGTAAGTTTTCACTAACTAAGCAGTTATCTAAACGACGTGCTATGAACGGGTTATGTCTATTTTCACGTAACTGTCTCTAACGGGTGGTAAATTCTCCAAGCATCAGTAAGACGTAAGTTCATTACTGTCTGTTTTAAGGATTCGACTTTACACGTATCATGAGCCTGGCCTGAAATAATATCCAGCTTGTTATTTAGGACGCAGTTGAAATCTCCAAGGATTACAAGATCACTGTCCACAAAATCAGACATAAATTCAGTCATATTTTGAAAAAATAATTTATCTCTTGATTCATTAGAGGCATATACATTTGCAATTATAAAGTTTTGTTTTTCATTACATACAGAAATAACCAATATTCTTTCTTGTGACATGACTAACTTAACCTCATCCAGAAAGAAACGTGAGATCAAGATGAGCTCACCTCTACTTCTGTTAGTACTTTCATTGTAGAATATCTTACCATCCCATTCTTTTTTCTGTAATTCAATTTCAGTTCTAGTCACGTGACTCTCTGGCAAACAGATTACGTCATACTTATTACTATCGAAGAATCTAAAGAGTGAGTTCCTTTTAAGTTTGTTTTTTAATCCTCTTGCATTTAGTGAAATAATGCGAATTTTGTCCATAACAAAAAGTAACAGCACTTAAACATGCATATTATTTGATAACAAAATAGAAACATCACATATATAATCACAAAGCATTCTCACAGTCCATTGAACGAAAGCTGGGTCGTTATCCAAAGATATCTGAATGAAACAGCCTACCTACTGTTTTTGACAGGCAGGCACAGACTCTGCGGCATGGTCGTCCTTTGTAAGTACAGGACTTACCGAGCGCCAGGCTTCCCTTCTAGGGTGTTTCTCCGTTCTGTCTCTAGGGCTGTGACGCTGTCTCGACCGGCCGCGCTTTGGAGTCTCGGATCTGGTCCGAAGAGGCCGCTCCAAAGACGAAAACAGCGTTGCTTGACGGGCTGACGGGCGATTTTTTTCAGCCTCGCGCCCAACAGACTTGTCCAGATTAGTCTTCAAAACAGGCTGTATACTCACCGGGTTCGAAGGTTCGAAGCTTTTGGTGACTGATGTTGAGAGTGCTGTTTTACGCTCTCTCTTTCCATTTTTTTTGCAAAGAGGGTCCCCCCCCCCCCCCCCCCCCCTCTTGTGACCTGGTTTTTTGCACTCTCTGCAAACCACATCATTCGAACAGTCAGAAACGTGGTGATTAGTTTTCAAACACCGGGAGCACGTAGGTGTTTTCTGAACTGCCTTTTGTTCTCTGTGGTATATTTTTGTAGTGAAAATGCTTATCTTAAGGGTCTTGTCCAGTGGGGTGGGGGGAACAGTGACAAAAACGAATCTGCGACCAGTCAGGAATCTAGTTAGTTTGCTGTCGCTACCTCTTGCTCTCTCCATTTTGACCGCAGACCTTAACTCACTCCCCACCTTAGTTAAGGCGTGTTCTGTTTCTGACTCGGCAACAGAAATAGGGATATTATATATCCATACTTCAGTAGTGGGTTTTTCCTCACCGGAGTCTGGTAGAATGAAAGGATTCGTGTTGGATACCTGTAATGATGTGTTTCTCAATCGTAGGCCCTTTACCAAAAGTTCCGCTCGTGCCTCCTTGGTCGCAGGGTGGATCCGCCAGAATCCTCTATTTCTTGTGACCCCAAAATGGAGCCCTGGCCCGATGTCCTGTCCGCAGCAAGACATATTTCTAATACGGTCGGACGAGTGTTCGCGCTGTCCGGGATGTCTTTTTGTTTCAGAAAGACCGGGTTTGCTGTCGAGAAGTCGGCCATCGTATTTCTTCGCTGCCGAGGGTTCGAAAGAGGAATCGAAGTAGATCAAACCACTGAAGTAAGTGCAGCGGGCTAATTTAAAGAAAATTCGCTCAGCTTAGCCAAATTCGGTCTGTGCTCAGAGCGTTAAAATCGCGTCCGCACTCCACGAGAGTCGCTCACCGAATCAACCAGATGGTGTTAACTGACAGAAACACAATTTCTCTGCGTGAACAAAGTGATCTTACTAAAACTAGCACAATGTCTGTATGTAAACCAGATGTTGTTGTTTTTTTAACTGACACAGACCCCAAGTGCTATGTAAAGCAAGGAATGTTGCAGAGACCCCCACGGATGTGGTCCTGGCCACCAAAGGCCTGGTCAACTACGTGCTGTCTCAGTGTCTGAGTGAGGAATTGTCCCCCCTGAACGTTCTTCAGTCCTCCCTGTACAAACACTGCCAGGTGAGATCATAGTACACTGTACATTGTCAAAGGAAATCAGTCATTGTATACTATATACTGTTCAAAAAAAGTTAAGGACCAACATTGAGAATGCACAAAAACTGTTTAAAATTCACAAAAATTCAATTGTACCACCTTTGTGGTCCAAACAAATTGAACCACACGCACAAATTGATAGTGAATGCGGCAACTGCAATTTTGTGGCACACATTTCTCACGCGCCTTGAAAAACACGTGTCGCGACTTGTCATTTTTGGAACAAATTGGGGTGAATTTCTGATGTGTTTGGGATCCGAGGAGCATGTGCTGAATCAAAATCATGTGAAGCACGAGCTAAATCAGGCTGTAGGTCATAAAGTATGCTCAACCAAATGTCTTTAAAAGCCACTGTACTGGCGAAAAATGCAATGCAACAGCATGCCTCCACGTCGAAGACTGAACGAGCTGGATCGAGGAAGAGCAATAGGATGGCTCCAAGAAGGAGTTGCAGTCCGGGAAGTGGCACGGAGACTTGGGGTATCACACTCTGTTGTTATCAGACTCAGACAACGCTTTCAAGACACAGGAAGAGTGCAAGAACGACCACGCTCTGGTCGACCCAGAATAACAACACCACGAGAGGACCGATACATTGAAAGGCAGGCCACACAAGAAAGAACAGCAAGTGCAAACAACATCAGACGTCGCCTTAGAGATGCCACCAACACTGTTGTCAGTGATCAGACCATACGGAACCGCCTACACGCCGCTAACCTCCGTGCTCGACGACCAGCCATAAGACCTCGTTTGACTGATGCCCACAGAGCAGCACGCCGAGTATGGTGCACGCAGCACGTGAGATGGACACATGAACAGTGGGCTAACGTGATGTTTACAGACGAGTCGCGGTTCTGCCTGGATCGCACTGATAGACGGAACAGGGTCTGGAGACGCCGTGGGGAGCGTTTTGCAGAAGAAGCTGTCCTGGAAAGGAACCGCTATGGTGGGGGATCCGTTATGATTTGGGGCGGCATAAGCACACGCTACAGAACGGTTCTCTACAATGTGGCAGGGAACTTGAATGGTGTTCGCTACCAAACAGAGATTTTGCAACCCCTGGTGCTGCCAGCCCTTCAACAGCTTGGACCTCAGGCAGTCTTTCAAGACGACAATGCACGACCCCATCGCACCAGAGCAGTAAACACGTTTCTCCAAGCTGCTGGTGTCAACATAATGCAGTGGCCCACAAACAGCCCAGACTTGAACCCCATCGAACATCTTTAGGATGAGCTGGGCCGGAGACTGCAGCAGCGTCATCCTCCTCCTGCTAACCTGGGTCAGCTGTTTGAGTCACTCCAGCAGGAGTGGGCTGCTGTCCCCCAGGCCTTTCTGCGCACACTGGTGAACTCCATGCGACAACGCTGCCTTGAATGCCTTGCCAATAACGGGGGACACACACTTTATTGACCATGACATTGAACAAACACTCCTCCTGTGACTTTCAAATTTGGGGGTGGGGGTGTTTGTACTGCGCTCGATTCCAGTTTGTTGATTCCTCGGACTTGTCCTTGTCTTTACACACTTTTCACATATTCAATAAATTCATGTTACACTTGGAGATTGATCACTTCCCAATTTTCTTTTTTGTAAGTCAGTGAAATGTTGGTCCTTAACTCTTTTTGAACAGTATATACATTGTCAGGTGAGAGCAACATCAATCATTGTACATTGTCAGGTGAGATCGACATCAGTCACTGTACACTGTACATTGCCAAGTGAGATCAGCATCAATCACCGTACATTGTACATTGTCAGGTGACATCAATCACTGTTCAAAATACATTGTCAGGTGAGATTAACATCAGTCACTGTACATTTTATATTATCAGGTGAGACCAGTGTCCGTCACTGTACAGTTTATATTGGTAGGTGTGATCAACCTCAGTCACTCTACATTGTACATTGGCAGGTTAGATCAACATCAATCACTGTACACGTACATTGGCAGATGAGACCAGCCATCATGCATCGCAAATTGTCAGTGAAATCAGTCCTTGCGCATTGTACATTGTCAAAGAAGATCAGTCACTGTACACCGTTCATTGTCAGGTGAATTCAGTCATGAATCAATGTACACTGTACCTTGTCAGGAGAGATCAGTCATAAATCAATGCGCACTTTGCATTGTCAGGTGAATTTAGATATAAATCAATGTATACTGTATATTGTCAGGTGAATTTAGTCATCAGTCAATATACAATGTATATTGTCAGGAGAATTTAGTCATAAATCAATGTACAGTAGAAAGAAACTCGTGGAGAGCGTGGCAGCAGAGAGTCCTCAGAAGAGAAGCCCCCTTCAAGCAAGTGTTTCGGCCCTTATCTCCTGACACTCTAGGGGGGTTGGGCCACACCCGGTTCATGACTCCGGATGTCCCTCTGCTGCCCCTTTTTTTTTCCCATCTTGGGACGAGCCATGGCTGGGATTCGAACCCATGACCCTCTGGACATGCTCATTTTCCACTTAATGACTCGCGCTTTAACCACTGAGCCACAGGGACACCTGATATTTGTAGGGAAATTAAGCCTTATGAAGTTCACTTTTGTTCCTCCTTGACCAGATCCAGCTTGAACACCTCTCTGCCGCTTCTGCCATTGCTTTCAGGGCTCTGGTTTTTTCCTTCCCTGCAACTGAGAGCTGTTTCATGAGGCTGTATGCAGACGTTCCTACAAACCCCCTAGCTCCAATTTCTGCAGTGAGGACTTTGACCTGATAGCCTTCTCTCCTCAGGCTGTTTGCCAGATCAGCATACTTTTCAGTCTTGTAGATTTGAGCTGCCTCCATTCTGTTCTCATATGACACCGTGAGCTCGATCATGATCAGCTGCTTGGTTGACTTAGAGTGGACTACTATGTCTGGTCTCATGCCACTCTTGCTGATGATCTCTGGGTGACTCTTCCATTCTGGGAGGTCTGCAGTGCACTCCCAGTCATCTGCCCCGTCCAGCAGACTCTGCCTGCATGTTTCGATTGGCACTGTTGTTCTTGGCCATGATTTGCTGCCTCCTGCCGTGAAGAATGTTGCGGGTGCTTTTGGAGTCCTGATTTTCCCTTTTGTGGTGTTGGTACTAGCCCAGACTACTTGTACAATTTCTTTGAGCACTTGGGGTTGTGCCTCCATGTGTACCTTCCTTGAGCCAGGGCTACTTTACATGAGCTTAGGACATGCTCCACTGTTTGTTTTTCATGGCAGAGGGGGCATGCAGGATCGTCTGTTTTCCCCCACTTCACCAGGTTTGCATTTGAGGGCAGAAGGTCATAAGCAGATCTGAGAATGAAGCTGGTCCTGAGAGGGGCCATATGCCAAATGTCATTCCAAGTGAGACTTCTTTGGAGTGCATTCTCCCACGTTGTCCATTGCCCTTGCTGGCTCTGCTGGACTGCTTTTTGGAGCCTTTTTTGGTCTTCTTCTTTTCTCATCTCCTGAATCATCATGTCTCTTTTGGCTTTTCCTTTGGCCTTTGACCACCATTCAGTTTTGGTCACCCCCAGTCCTTGTCTGTTGGTCTGTGTGTGTCCTGTTATTTCTCTGATCTTGAGACTTTCTTTTGCAGAATCCATCGCCTCTTGAACTTTCCATTTTCTGCCTGTCTTCAGCTGGGGCTTAATTGCTTCTACCACCTTGTCTCCTGAGTCCTCCAGCATGCTTTGAAGTCTGATCTTCCCTGCTTTGTATTCCTCCAGGATGGATTTCAGGGGTAGTTTCAGCTTTGCTTGGCGACAGTACAGCGCTATGTCAGTCAGACAGGGTGGGACACCAAGCCATTTCCTTGTGAACTTGTTGATTTTGGCTTCCATTGCCTCCACGATGCTGGTGCAGATGTCGTATATCATCAGAGGCCATAGCAGCTTTGGTATCAGCATGAACTGCAGACACCAGACCTTGTATTTGCCAGGGAGCCCACACTGGTCAATGGTCTCCAAGCCTTCCTCCGCCATCTGCTTGGTTTCTTTTGCTCTTTGTGTGTCTTTCAGCGTATCATCATACCATCTTCCAAGGCTCTTGACTGGTTCTTCTGTGACTGTTGGAATGGCCTGGTTGGCAACACTGAAGACCACAGATCCGGCCACTTTTCCTTTCCTCAGTGAGAGACTCCGTGACTTCTTTGGCTTGAACTTCATTCTGGATGAGGCAACTATGTCGTCCAGCCTCTCCAGCACATGACGTGTCTCGTCTTCTCTGGATGAAATCACTGTAGTGTCATCCATGAAGGCCTTGAGAGGAGGCATCTTGTATCCATCGCCAAGGTCTGTTTGTCTCGCGTTGTTTGTTGCTGCTTTCAAGATGAGTTCCATTGCCAGCACGAACAGTATTGGGGAAATTGCACAGCCCATTGCAATACCCACTTCCAAGTTGATCCAGTCTGTTGTGTACTCCTTGGTAGAGAACCGCATTGAGAAGCCATTGAAGTACTTCTTGAGCATGTCGCGGATGTTCTTTGGCACATGGTACATCTCAAGAGCCAACTGTATCATCTCATGGGGCACAGATCCATATGCGTTTGCCAGATCAAGCCACACTACGTCCAGGTCTCTCTTTTCTGTTTTTGCTTTTTGGATTGCGTCCCAGATCATTGTGGCGTGTTCTACACAGCCCGCCACGCCTGGGATGCCACCTTTCTGGACTGACACATCCAAGTACTTGTTTTCCATCAGGTACTTGGTCAGCCTTGCTGCCATGACAGAGAAGATTTTCCCTTCGACGTTCAGTAGTGATATTGGCCTGAACTGGCCAATGTCACTTGAGTTTTGCTCTTTGGGGATGTACACACCATCTGCCGTCATCCACTGGCCGCTGATCTTCTGGTTTCTCCAAGCCGATCGCAGCAGCCTGTGGAGCCACTCCAGCACCTTGGGACATTTCTTGTAAAGCTGGTAAGGTATTCCGTTTGGCCCTGGTGATGATTTGGCTCTGGCTTTGTCGACCACCTTCTTGATTTCCGCCAACGTTGGAGGCTTGCCATTGAACTGTTCCTCAGGGTTGGTTGGCCACACCAGACCTTGAATGTCGAGTGGTGCTTTGCTCTGTGGGTCAGAGTATGTTTTCCTCAGATGCTGCTCAAGAACTCCTTTGTCCACACTTAGGGTCCCAGATTTTGGCTGCTCAAACAGTGTTCTGGCAAACTGGAAGGGGTCTCTGAAGAAGCGCTCTTGTGTCTTCTTCTTTTTGCTCTTCCTCTTCCTCGCAGATTCCGCTTTGCTGAGGGCACTGTGTTTTTCTTTCAGGTCTTTCCACAGTTTTTCCAAGCCTTGTTTTTCAGCTGGCAGTGCGGTCTTCATTTGCATCTTGAGGTTTTTCTTTTGGACCCTGATCTTGTCCATCTTTTCTTGGCGTCTGGATTTCTTTGGAGGTGTTTTCTCTTTGGGTAGTTTTGCTCCATAGGCGTCTCTACATGTGGCATACACAATGTCCCCATATGTGGCTAGTTTGTGTTCCAGGGTGCTTTTCCCTATCAGTGCATCGAGTCTTTGGACGATTTTTGCATCCAGTTTCTCCCAATCTTCAGTTTCGTTTGCTCGTGGCAGGTTGAGTTTCAGGCGCCTGGCATCGAGGGCCTGTGCAAATTCCTCATCCGAACCAACAGCGTGGATGTCCTTGGCACTGTGGTTTAAATCCTGGCCTTGGTCTTCCGACGTCTTATCTGCTGATGCAGTGCGCTGCTGCTCATTCAGATGAGTCTTCACACATCCCATCTTTGTTCTGTGTACATTATGTATTGTCAGGTGAATTCAGTCATAAATCAATGTAGTTGCACATTGTCAGATGAGATCAATCATAAATCAATGTACACTGTGCGTTGTCAGATGAATTCAGTCATAAATCAATGTACACTGTGCGTTGTCAGATGAATTCAGTCATAAACCAATGTACACTGTACATTGTCAGATGAATTCATCATAAATCAATGTACACTGTACATTGTCAGATGAGATCAGTCATTGTACACTGTACATTGTCCAGTGAGATCAGTCATTGTACACAGTACGTCTTCAGGTGAGATCAGTCATTGTACACTGTACGTCTTCAGGTGAGAACAGTCATTGTACACTGTACATTGTCCGGTGAGATCAGTCATTGTACACTGCACATTATCAGGTGAGGTCAGTCATTGTACACTGTACATTGTCAGGTGAGATCAGTCATTGTACACTGTACATTGTCAGGTGAGATAAGTCATTGTTCACTGTACATTGTCAGGTGAGATAAGTCATTGTACACTGTACATAGTTAGGTGAGGTCAGTCATTGTTCACTGTACATAGTCAGGTGAGGTCAGTAATTGTACACTGTACGTCTTCAGGCGAGATCAGTGATTGTATACTGTATGTCTTCAGGTGGGATCAGTCATTGTACACTGTACATTATCAGGTGAGATCAGCGATTACTTACAGCAGGTTTGTTCATCATTTTATTTACCATCATTTCTCCACTAGTTTCATCACACCATTTTTGCTGACCATTTTCTTAAAACTGTCTTTGGGTGACCATGTTCTGTGGGGCAGGCTCTCCCCTGCCGTTTCCCCTCAAACTCCGTGGTGACCATGAACGGAACAGCCTTTAACGGAAGTCAGCTGACGCCGGACATCCTGTTGGGCATGCGCGGGCAGGTCTCACCGGAACAGTACGACGCCATGTGGTCAGAGTCCCGGTGTGGTGCAAAGCATGAGGACAGCCCCCTGCCCACAGAGAACTCTGTGGGCGCCCCCTTCTTCTTCTGGTCTGCCCCTGCCTACACCCAGGCCCTGTGTCTGCTGGCCGTCAGCCAGGTGAAGAATTTGAAGGGGCAGGCGGACAGCATGGAGGACATCATGGCCTCCTTCCCTCACAACACGTGATCCAGCACCAGGTCTGTTCTGGGAACTGGGCACACTATCAGTCCTGTCCCTCCTTCCCTCACAACACGTGATCAAGCACCAGGTCTGTTCTAGGAACTGGGCACACTATCAGTCCTGTCCCTCCTTCCCTCACAACACGTGATCAAGCACCAGGTCTGTTCTGGGAACTGGGCACACTATCAGTCCTGTCTCTCCTTCCCTCACAACTCGTGATCAAGCACCAGGTCTGTTCTGGGAACTGGGCACACTATCAGTCCTGTCTCTCCTTCCCTCACAACAAGTGATCAAGCACCAGGTCTGTTCTGGGAACTGGGCACACTATCAGTCCTGTCCCTCCTTCCCTCACAACACGTGATCAAGCACCAGGTCTGTTCTGGGAACTGGGCACACTATCAGTCCTGTCTCTCCTTCCCTCACAACACGTGATCAAGCACCAGGTCTGTTCTGGGAACTGGACACACTATAAGTCCTGTCCCTCCTCCACGTAAGAAAGCCTCGTTTGTCTGCATTGAAAATGTCAGTGATAGCTAAGGAACCGTACACATTAGTAAAGATGAGGTCATTACTTGAGGAAAAAAAAACATGATAGGGAGAGAGGTGGAAGGTACCTGTCGTAAAATCTCTCCCTGATTTCTCTGTTATTCATTTAGGTGAATTACTGTTGTTTGAAGCTCGTTCCTCATTTTTCTTGTTTCATTGAAAACGACAATCACAGGACGGGCTTGGGGTCTCATTCGAGTGTAATGAAAGTTCTTTGCTCGCAGATGAACAGACAATTGAACATAATAACAACAAGCACTGTATACTCATACAGACCACTGCCTTGTCCGGGTGGAAGGAAACATTTAATCAAACGCTCACACGCTCAGTTCTTCAACACAGAATGTTCTCTTTCAATGGGGAAAAGAGTTTTTGCAAACACGAGGCAATGCTCTCAGCTTTTCAATGAGCCTATGTTTCCGGCGTGTGTTCGTGTGTATGTCCGTAAGTACCTATGTAAGTGTGTGTGTGTGTGTGTGTGTGTGTGTGTGTGTGTGTGTGTGTGTGTGTGTGTGTGTGTGTAATAGAGAGATGCGTCTAGGCAGTATTTCCTGTATTTCTGAACACGCTGTGTTTATAGTGAGCATTTACTCATATTACGAAACCTCGAAAGTGAACTATTTTTCTGACAACAGCCAGGTTCAGAATGGTTTCTGAACTAGTTACGTTCTGAAATTCGTATCATCAGCATTGTGCTTGAAACACTCATCCAGTATGCCCATACGTGGATGAATAATTTACCAATGCTGTTCAATGTTGCTATAAACTTTCCGTTTTATTGAGGCCATTCTGGGTTATTGCAGTGTAGTTAACATCTGAGCAAAATCGCAATTTAAGCCAAACGTGTGCTATTTTGAGACAGGAGACATTGAGCAGGGCTCTGGTACTAGTTTGATGTTGAGATTCTTAGGCTCAACATTATGCTTGTCCTAATTCGTAAAGTTTACAAAAATCGAGAATTGGCATTATGGGATTTTGCTTCTTCAACTTTTGACTGTTACAAAACTAGCTGTGAACAACATGAGTTTATTTTGACAGTGCGCTGCCTACTTCACACTGTTTTCGTCGATAAGTCTGGGGACGTGCAGTCAAACGATGCATCGACAAATACAGGATTTAGAACCACTGGCGCAGTTTTGATTGCGACTACAAACTCGTCTGACAGTTAAACAAGATGACGTAAAGACATGTTACGCCAAAGCTGTACCTTTGACCTACATACTTTCGTAAGTTGCGGTATTGTATAAGTAAACTATATTCAACGTTCGGCGTTTGTTTAAAGCACGTTTTCTGCAATGTTCTGAGCACAAATGCTCTCGATCGTTTTCAAGCATGCGCCGTTAATAATCACTATATCTCTACTGTTGATCAAGCCCCTGATTTTGTATGTTAGCTGTTGTGTGTTTTAACAATGGTATTCAACACTAAAACTAGCAGCAGTGTGTATAATGTGCTTTGAAAATTTTCAAACCGTGCGATTTTAGACTCGAAATGTCTTGACACTTGATGTCTCGTCCAACAGGGGACCTATTCGTGATGTGTGACTTCAAAAGCGGTCCAGACATCAGTGTTGACATGAAACCCTACACACCCTGTAGACATGGACCAGTTCATGTCTGTGTCTCTGGTCAGGCCTCAGTGTTGACGTGAAACCCTACACACCCTGTAGAAGACCAGTGCATGTCTGTGTCGCTGGTCAGTCCTCAGTGTTGACGTGAAACCCTGCACACCCTGTAGAAGACCAGTGCATGTCTGTGTCGCTGGTCAGTCCTCAGTGTTGACGTGAAACCCTACACACCCTGTAGACAGGGACCAGTGCATGTCTGTGTCTCTGGTCAGACCCTGCAGATATGGACCAGTGCATGTCTGTGTCTCTGGTCAGGGGCAAACCCTACAGATCCTGTAGACAGGGACCAGTTCATGTCTGTGTCTGTGGTAAGGGGCAAACCGTGCAGACCCTGTAGACAGGGACCAGTTCATGTCTGTGTCCCTGGTAAGGGCAAATCCTACAGACGCTGTAGATATGGACCAGTGCATGTCTGTGTCTGTGGTAATGGGCAAACCCTACAGACCCTGCAGACATGGACTAGTTCATGTCTGTGTCTCTGGTAGGGATGCTGTAGACATGGACCTGTTCATGTCTATGTCTCTGGTAGGGGGCAAACCTTAAGACCCTGTAGACATGGACCACTTCATGTCTATGTCTCTGGTAGGGGGCAAACCTTAAGACCCTGTAGACATGGACCACTTCATGTCTATGTGTCTGGTGGGGGGCATACCTTCATCAATGACATGACACTTCATGTCTATGTCTCTGGTAGGGGGCAAACCTAAAGACCCTGTAGATATGGACCAGTTCATGACTGTGCCTTTGGTAGGGGGCAAACCTTACAGATCCTGTAGATATGGACCAGTTCATGACTGTGCCTCTGGTGAGGGGCAGATCCTACTGACCCTGTAGACATGTACCAGTTCATGTCTGTGTCTCTGGTAATGGGCAAGTTACGTGGCCACGAGGGAGGGTGTGGTCCACCTACGCGTAAACCACTACTTTTCTTTTTTTCTCTTTTTTTTTTCTTTTTTTTTTTTTTTTTTCGGGGGGGGGGGGGGGGGGGGGAGCGTAGGGGGGTGGTTACGTAGGCCTATTGCAATAAGATGCCTCAAATGAATACTCAGATAGGTCTCCTTTTCTTGTTCTGAGGGGAGTCACCAGGGCTCTACACTGGAGAGCCGTTCCCTAGGTTCCTTCCCTTCTGTCAGTCGGTGCTAAGACTTGTTGGTCTATGCACATAGACCATTCTGCCATGTGATCACTCTATCGCTTTTTGTTTTGTTTTGTTTGATTGTTTTATCTTCCTCTCTTTGACCCTTCTTCAATAGTTCACTGGAGGATTGTTTTGGCAAGGCCTTTAGATCTTGTTACACACATATTCCAACCTAGTGTTCTGTGCTGCTGAATAGTTTGATGCGCATGTTCATGTGTGTGTGATACTTTCAGTCGATCTGATGTTTCATTGTCTTCACGGCAACGAACACGGCATCGCTTGGATTCTCTCTCTCTCACTCTCTCTCTCTTTTTTATTTTGGGGGTGGGGGTGGTTACGTAGGCCTATTGCAATGCTTACAGATCTGGTATGAGGATCAAGTCTTGCATGCATAGAGAAATATGGAACATACCAATGGATGCATACAGAACTATGGGACAAACCAATGCATGCATACAGAACTATGGAATATACAAAGGCATGCATATACAACTATGGAATATACCAATGCATGCACACAGAACTATGGAATATACCAATGCATGCAAGAGTTCATTGAGAAGTTACTGTTCTTCCATACAGGTTTGATTCTAGTCAGTGCTGATATTGTCTTTGCTGCTCTTGAGATGATTCTTGATCTGGATCCTTCATCAATGACATGTACAGCCATGTAATTTTGAAACAGTGTTTCCAATGTTATTTATTTTGAGCATCTATGTCAGTTTAAGGTATGGGGTTGGTGGGGTCTAATTTGATGAAAACCGCCTGCATTTTTTCTGTACCATTAGAATTCATTATCAGATCATCGTTGCTAAGAAATAGAAGACTGAAACATCGGTTTTAAGCTTTCTCACAGGAGGAAACAAAATGTGGAGTGTTCTATCCATCTTGCTATGTCGTAGATTGGAAACAACATGCAGGGTAGGACGTCCGTCTTCCTCTTGTAGATCAGGAAACAACATAGTGGGTGGGGCATCCACCTTTCCATATTCTAGATAAAGAAAGGACATGCTGGATAGGACATCTATCTTGCTGTTTCAGATTAGGAAACAAATACAGGGCGGGGCATCCACCCCGCTATGTTTTAGAACAGCTCCAGTGCGATGCATCCATCCCGCTAGCTATGTTTTAGAACAGCTCCAATGTCTATTGGACATTCGGTGTGGTACATCCATCCGCCATGTTTTAGAACAGCTCCAATGTCTATTGGACATTCGGTGTGGTACATCCATCCGCTATGTTTTAGAACAGCTCCAATGTCTATTGGACATTCGGTGTGGTACATCCATCCGCTATGTTTTAGAACAGCTCCAATGTCTATTGGACATTCGGTGTGGTACATCCATCTCGCGATGTTTTAGATGAGCGGCTTCGTCTGTAGGATTGATTAAAAAGTCTATTTCTCCATTGTTTCTGTCATGTGGGAGTAGTGGTGGTGGAGGTGGAGGTCGTGGATATTTGGATGAACATCCTTGTGTCCTAAAGACAATGGCAGAAGATTGGTTAGTTGTATCGGTTTCAAGTTTGACTTGGCCTATGTCCTGTCTACAAATAAGCAACAATAGCCAAGAGGATGATTCTATTACACAACTTTTGCTTTGTTTTCCATCAAGTACAAATTCATTTTTTATGCACTGCTCAAATGAAATACTTTTGATCTGTCCTGGTATGACTGACAGCATGCTGCTCGCAATTTTGGGATTAAAAGCTTCTTAAAAAGTAGACCTGTTAATTTTGTGACTAAAATATCTTATATCTGTTTGAAAAGTTAAGAGAGAGAGAGAGAGAGAGAGAGAGAGAGAGAGAGAGAGAGGAGAGAGAGACAGACAGACAGACAGACACAGAGAGAGAGAGAGAGAGAGAGACAGAGAGACAGAGACAGAGAGAGAGTTTAAAGCAGTCAAATACAATTTGTTCTTAATTGTCACGTTGAGCGGTCTTTTATATTATACATAATTACATTGTTTGTATTGGCGTGTACCGATGTTTGGTAATACAGAATGTGACCGAAAAACCGCCTTCATTCCAGAACAGTCATGAAAGAGAAGCAACGCTGTAGAACCCGTCTTCCTGACTGTGTAGCCATTGAGACACATCGGCAACATTACATCCGATACATCTCTATTAACGTCTGTACGTCCGAAGTCTGTAACTGCAGAATAACTAGTCACATGAGCCAACAGGGAGACAACTCATTGCCCAAAGCACCTTTCAGTGCTAATCTTCAGGCAGTCGTGGAAGGCAGCGTGCAGAGGAGATGACAGTGAGGGACCTTGTCCCTCTAGGGTTCATTGTAGATGAGAGGACAGCGAAAGACCTTGTCCCTCTAGGGTTCATTGTAGAGGAGAGGACAGCGAAAGACCTTGTCCCTCTAGGGTTCATTGCAGAGGAGAGGACAGCGAAAGACCTTGTCCCTCTAGGGTTCATTGTAGAGGACAGGACAGCGAAAGACCTTGTCCCTCTAGGGTTCATTGTAGATGAGAGGACAACAAGAGACCTTGTCCCTCTAGGGTTCATTGCAGAGGAGAGGACAGCGAAAGACCTTGTCCCTCTAAGGTTAATTGTAGAGGAGAGGACAGCGAAAGACCTTGTCCCTCTAGGGTTCATTGTAGAGGAGAGGACAGCGAAAGACCTTGTCCCTCTAGGGTTCATTGTAGAGGAGAGGACAACAAGAGACCTTGTCCCTCTAGGGTTCATTGCAGAGGAGAGGACAGCGAAAGACCTTGTCCCTCTAAGGTTAATTGTAGAGGAGAGGACAGCGAAAGACCTTGTCCCTCTAGGGTTCATTGTAGAGGAGAGGACAGCGAAAGACCTTGTCCCTCTAGGGTTCATTGTAGAGGAGAGGACAGCGAGAGATCTTGTCCCTCTAGGGTTCATTAGAGAGATACAGGTAAATCATTCCATCACAGACAACCCCCCATTTCCAGTCTGGAGAGGACATAATATAGGGCAAGTAACGGTCGTGTGATAAAAGATTGCCTGTGGCCAGTAACAAGACTCTTAAACACTCAGCACCCCCAAGCGTTGTTCATGGCCCTTATCTAAATTGAGCCCCCCCCCCCCCCCTCAACACACACACCTAGATCAAGCCAAACACCAACATTCAGTCTTCTTATCCCAACAACAACCACTTCCTTGACCATGAGGGACATCTTGAGCAATCATTCAGACCGTTTCACACACGCACACACACACACACACACACACACACACACACCGCACGCGCGCGCGCGCGTGCATGCACACACATGTACACACACACACACATACACAGGGAGAGACAGAGAGAGAGAGAGACAGAGACAGAGAGAGAGAGAGAGAGAGAGAGAGAAAGAGAGAGAGCTGCATCACGACGATTGTCTCTGGCCAAGTATGAGCATCTGACTATTGTCATGTAGGCCAGTGCAACTGGACGGTTTGGGTCCGATAGTCCGACACTTCACGATTCCGACGTTTCGATAGTTCGACAAATCACGATTCCGACGTTTCGACAATCCGACAATTTTGTCGGACCAACGAAACTGTTTGAATGTTTTATTTTGTGCCAATAGTTCGACACATCACGATTTCGACGTTTCGATAGTCCGACATAATGATACACCGACACGGCACTCTATGTTCCCCCAGGTCTATGTTCCCCTGGGGCTATGTTGCCCCAGGTCCAATTAGTGCAACTATTGACGAGTTTGACCAGTGGTCAGTGGTGGTCAGTGCCACTCACCAGTGGTCATATTTGCCTATTTTCACCATTTGACTGCTAATTAGTGCAGTATGACTGGGTTGTGTGTCGGATTATAGAAACGAGTTGGAATTGTCGGAATTGTGGGATGTCGGACTATCGCTACTTTTTCTTACAGTGTCGGATTATCGAAACATCTGAACGTGGGGTGTCGGACTACCGATGTGTTGGACTATCGAAACGTCGGACTACCGGGCCCAGTCCCAACTGGACCAGTTAAGTGTCGTTTCAGTGTGTTATGTTACTGTTGTCATGTCGGCCAGCGCAACCGGACCAGTTAAGCGTTGTTTTAATACTATGTTAATGTTGTCATGTCGGCCAGTACAACTGGATCAGTTAAGTGTCGTTTCAATGTGTTATGTTACTGTTGTCATGTCGGCCAGTACAAGTGAACCAGTTCAGTGTCGTTTCAATGTGTTATGTTGCTGTTGTCATGTCGGCCAGTACAACTGGACCAGTTCAGTGTCGTTTCAATGTGTTATATTACTGTTGTCTTGTGGGCCAGTACAACTGGACCAGTGAAGCGTTGTTTCAATGTGTTTTGTTACTGTTGTCATGTCGGCCAGTACAACTGGATCAGTTACGTGTCGTTTCAATGTGTTATGTTACTGTTGTCATGTCGGCCAGTACAACTGGACCAGTCAAGTGTGAAAAGAAGATAGGGTACGGTATTCGTGATGGAATGGACACAACTCATATCGTGTAGATCAAGCTGGTTTATTCGCTCGTCCTCCAAGATAAGCTGTCATACACTTGTAGGAACAGTTTCGTATTTAGTTTCGTACGATGTATAACATCCCCCTTCTTTCAGCAGAGGATCCAATTTTACTAACATTGAAGCAATCAAACTGAAAATTAAAGAACTTGTTCTTGAACACAAAAATTGTTACTGAACTATAACATAACCTGTGCATGTAAGAAATAAATAAACAAAACGCAAAACAGTTTCCTTGTTTCCGTACTGTGGTGTGTGTGTGTGTGTGTGTGTGTGTTTGTGTGTGTGTGTGTGTGTGTGTTGTGAACAGTCTGTGTCACTCTTCCCTGTATCTCAGGGGTTTTCTCACTTCTCTGCCAGATCGCGTGGTGCTGTATGAGGGAGGGCTCTCTGCCGCGAGTGTCTCATTGTCCAGGGGCACTTGAGGAATGGGGGAGCTCTGGGCGCCTGCCGACTTCGATTTGTCCGAAACCGGTATCTCCTTTGGTCCGCTGGTTGGCTGCTGTGTCGGTGCGTCTCGTGCTTTGGACGTACTTTCCTCTCCCCTGACGCACTCGCGCAGGTCGATCCTGTTCCGGCGGAGCGTGCTGTCCGTGTATGTTCTGACGTTGTACGACCTAGGAGTGGGGGCCTTGTTCACCACCTGTCCTGGCTCCAATCTCTTAGTCTCCTTGTTCAAAATGCGAATGTCATGTCCTGGGTAGAGTGGGGGCAAGTCACTGGAGGCAGGTTTGTCATAATTGACTTTCATAGTCTGTCGCCTCTCATCCAGCTGTAGCTTGTACTGTTGGTACTCGGCTCTCGGCGCTACCCGCGAGGGCAGAAGGATGGCTAGAGGGCGGCCGAAAAGCATTTCAGTGGGGAATGATAGCTTGGAGTCCACAGGGGTGGCTCGGAGTTTGAGCATGGCAAGCTGGAAACCGTTTCCTTCTCTGTCGCATTTCTTGATGGTCTTCTTGATCGTTTGCACCTCAATGAAACCGTTTGATTGGAGGTATCTGGGGGACGAGGTGACGTGCTCGACGCCGTATTTGTCTATGAGCGCCTTGAAAGGCTGTCCTTGGGGCCATTGTCGCTGACGATCTGGTCGGGACGGCCGAACGTGGCGATGGCCTTCTCCACTTCTTCCGCCACGGCTTGGCGGGACGTGGTTATCATTTGGGTCACGATGGGGTGTATTTTGAGAAGTAGTCCGCAATCAGGAGGAAGTTGCGGCCTTCGATCTCAAACAGGTCTGTTCCTAGTTTTCTCCAAGGGCTGTTGGGAATGTCGTGGGGGAGAAGGGGCGCACGGTGGTTTGCGCTCGCAAATTCCTGGCATGTTGCGCATGATCTGACTGCTTGCTCGATGTCTCTGGAGATATTTGGCCAGTATGCGCATTCTTTGGCCAGGAGCCGCGTCTTCTCGAGGCCTTGGTGAGACTGATGGAGTTGCCTCAACACGTCCTGCCGGAGAGCCTCGGGTATGATGATTTCCTGTCCCTTGAAGATGATTCCATCCTCGATTGCGAGCTCATCTCTGAATGACCAGTATGGTCTTATGTCTGTTGGAAGTGCTTTGATGTTGTCCGGCCACCCGTGAACTATGATCTCCATCAGGCTGTTCAGTACGGGTTCGGTTTTGGTGGCTTCGTGTAGCTGGCACTGTTTCGTGGGTGTGAAGCTAATGAAGTCGTAGTGACAGAAGCCAATTTCGTCCTCAGAGAGGTCTAGGCCGTCCACACGGAGGTCGAGGTCAATGGATGTCTTATCCGTCTGGGACGGAAGTCTGGACAGCGTGTCCGCGTGGGTCATGGATTTCCCGCTGCGGAACTCCACCTCGTAGTCATACCCCTGGATCTTTTGTAGCATGCGCTGGAGATGTGGTGGGGCTTTGAGAAGAGGCTTCTGCACAATCATCTGAAGTGGTTTGTGGTCCGTGATCACCTTGAACGGCCTCTCGTATAGGTATGTGTGGAACCGTATAATTCCAAAGACCACGGCAGCATCTCACGGTCAATGTTTGGGTAGTTGCTCTGTGTGGAGTCGAGTGACTTGGATGCGAAGGCAACCGGGTATCCATCCTGAATGATGGCTGCACCAAGCCCCTTCATGGAACTGTCGATCTCCAGCACTGTCGGTTTCTTTGGGTCAAAGAACTTGAGGTATGTGGTTGATGACACCAGCTTCTTGAGGTTGTTGAAGCAGCGGATGAGGTCTTCTGACATGATGAATGGGACGTCTTTTTTCAACAGCTCCCTCAGCGGTTGCGACTCCTTGCTGAAGTTGGGGATGAACGTCGACAGATATGTCATCATGCCAAGGAATCTATGTAGGTCTTCTTGGTTTTCAGGTACTGGCATGCTCTGGATGCCTTGGATTTTGGCTGGATCCGGGCGAATCACGTCCTTGGAGCATATATTCCCCAAAAAAGGAGATCTCGTCTTTGCGTATGTCACATTTTTCTGAATTGAAGACGAGCCCACACTGCTTGGCTCTTTCCATCAGGCGCCTGAGGTTGTCGTCGTGCGCCTGCACATTCTTGCCGTGCACGCATACATCATCTGTGATGCTGGTCACGCCTGAGAGGTCTTCCAGTATCTCATCCATTCTTGCCTGGAAGATGTCTTGTGATACGCGCAGTCCGAAGGGAAGTCATTTCCACCAATAACGACCAAAGGGCGTGCGGAACGTGGTCAACAGTTGGCTGTGCTTGTCGAGATGGACTGACCAATATCCTGCCTTGGCGTCCATCTTGCTGAATACTGACGATCCAGCAAACTTGAGGTTGATCTCCTCCAGCGTAGGAATTTTGTGGGGACATCGCTTCACGGCTGCGTTGGGCTTCTGGGGATCAGTACAGATGCGGAGAGAGCCATCTTTTTTCACTGAGTAGGCTAGGCTTGAGCATCAGTCTGTGTGCTCTTTGATCGTACGGATGACTCCCTGCTTAACCATCTTTTCCAGCCCTGCTTTTAGCTGTTCTTCAAGGTGTACAGAGCATTTTCTAGGGGGATCGATGGAGGGTTCTGCTCCCGGTTTGGTGTACAGCTGGGCTGGACCCTGGAAGTCACCAAGTATGTCAAACTGGCCTGGGTAAGCCTGCTTTAGGCTTTCAACTGATGAACCGTCTGTTGTGCTGATTTCGCTACAGTTAATAGTCACCAACTTCAACTTCTCACAGGTGGGCAGACCGATAATGCATGGGCCTTCTACGTCAGCCACGTAGAACTTTGCCTTGGTGAGCTTGCCCTTGTGACTGAGCTCAAGCTAGAGGCTACCATGGCAGGGAATCTTCTGCCCATTGTACGCCGTCAGCTTTGTGTTCCTGACAGGTGTGATAACGTTGGACGGATCACGCTTTCCGTATGCATTCCTGTATGTGTGTAGAGTGAGGGTGTTGCCAGATGCTCCGTTGTCAATTTTCAGCTTAAGCGGTGTCTCGCCTGTCTTTCCCGGGGCCACAACATCCATCGTTATGAATGCTCTGCGAATGTTGGAAATGTTGATTGTGTCGTGCTGGATATCGTCGTCGTCACTCGTGTCCTCACTCTCCGACGCCATGTCATGAATTTTCTTTCTTCCTTTTGTTTTCCTGTTGCTACCACTGCTTGGTGTACGAGCAAGGTCTTCTCTCTTTCTCTGTCTGCATGCCCTTCGCCAATGTCCTTTCTTTCCACAATGGTGACAGGTGCTGTCAAATGCTGGGCATTTACGTGGCTCATGGGAAGTGTTGCAATTCCCACATGACCTGGCTTTTCGAGCCTGTTTGTCGAAAAGCAGGTCGAGCTTGTGTTCCCCTGTGCTAGGGTTGAGTTGCTGAAGCTTGCTGCGACCGGCAACTATGGTTTGGTATCGTCTGCCTTCAGCCAGAGCGTCCTCCAGCTTGTATCCTTTCGCCTTTCCCAGCAGGTCACGCTGGAAGTCCTCTGGCGGAGTGGATGCTATGATCAGTTCTATCAGCCTCTCTTCCATCTCTGTTTGGTCAAACTCGCACTTCATCACCAGAGTGCGCGCCCACAAGATGAAATCGTCTAGAGTTTCATCCTCACGTTGCCGACACTCTATCAGATGCAAGCGGTGGACTCTGAAGTTGATCTTGGGCTTGAGTGGGGATTCGAAGAATTCCCACAGCTTGTCTGGTTTGCGTTTGTCCTCCTCTGATAGGCCGGACGCTTGTAGTCGTCTGGTGCCCTCGTCACCTATACCATGCATGATCTCGAGCGCTCTTTTCCTATCCTCCGTGATCTCTTCATCTTCACAGTACACGTAGAGATTGCTTTTGAATAATTGTAGCGCTTCCTCATGATTGTCAGTAGCCCAATTCATTGGAGGTACGCGTGCAACTGCCATGATAGGCTATCAAATGTCCGTAGGATATGGCTTGATAATGGAGAAACACAAGTAGGCCTTTATTCTGTGTCCGTCTGCACTGTATTACTTCTGGGAAATTCAAGTATGTTTGTTGTGTCCCCGAGTCTCTCTGGCACTGTGTGGGCTAGGCCTAATCCTCGGTGACGGGAGACATCGTGGCGCCGTCTTACGTCGTCGTTACGTCGAGAAATGGCGTCACGCAGCCGGTTTTGTTTTGCGCGTTGATCGAAAGTAATGGCGATTTAGTGTCTTTTCCGAGCGTTTATACGTTTACTTGCGGTTAGGAGCGTTGAACCATCCCACCGCTGCCACCATGAAAAGAAGATAGGGTACGGTATTCGTGATGGAATGGACACAACTCATACCGTGTAGATCAAGCTGGTTTATTCTCTCGTCCTCCAAGATAAGCTGTTATACACTTGTAGGAGCAGTTTCGTACTATGATAACCAAAGTGTTGTTTCAATTTGTTATGTTACTCATACTACTGACTGGCCAGTTTCAACTTTCCTGTCCCATCTTCAGTGCCACCTCAGTAGCTCTGCACCCACACCACTCATTCCGACCCTCCCGTCCACAGCCACAGCCTAGCCCGGCCCGCCGCTGTCCTGGTTCCGACAATCCACAGGGAACAGTCAATGTCAAGTCATCATGAGGCAACCCACCAGTGGACATACTGCACTGCTGCCGAGTCATTTCGGTGGTGTTCAGTGGTTGCTGTTCTGAATTAACAAACGCAGGACACCACCTAAGCCCCTACTGACGACAATAATCGCTTAGTCGCGGAGCCAGTGTGAATGAACTGTCTTTCTGGAGGGCGCTACCAGGACTGTCCAACGACAGCCTCGATGAATGTGTTGATGCCGGTGACCTCGACAGAACCAAACCAAGGCCAGAGACGCGGAGGTGCAGTCAAAACTTAGGTCACCATGATAGTGTGGGTTGAAGGGCCACAGAAATTGAAACTTTTTTTAAAATGCTGATCGATGAGGATAAGGAAAATGAAGATAATACTACGGATTTCCGTTGCGGTCTGATACTGCATGACAGCACTGTACTCTACGCTTACTTTCATAATGTATCCGCCGTCAAGGAGACCCGAGAGATGTAGATACCTGTAGCGTTGGTCAGGAAATTTGAGTAACACTCTCAAAGACTCATCCATTAAATGGATGAAACTCGACTGTGTGGTCCCTGTCTTCCTGACTGAGCCGATAGCAAATCCAACTCTGGATACGAGCCGGTCGGGACAGAAAAATCCCACATGACTCTGATGGGAATCGAACCCACGACCTCCCAGCCAGGAGTCCGCGATGCTAATCACTTCGCCACGGCGGCTGGTGGACAGTTTGAACTCGGTGCAATGTTTAAAATACGGATCAAGTTTCTCTTTCATGCAGCAGCAGCAGCCGCCTCAGCAGTGGTAGTAGTAGTAGTGGGACGCCACCTACTGAGATCCCGACTGATGGTGATACGGAGCTAGCGACAGCATTACCATCCAACCTCCATCATCCTCCCCCGTAACCCAAACCGAGGTTCACCACTATCGCGACCATCCAACGACGGTTCATAAGAAGATGGCGTCATCCAAGACTTGGAGATGCACTGCTCTCTGCACAGACATGGAGACCACATGCATACTGAGGCCACTACACAGGCTGGGCATGGAGGGTCACTGAACATGAGACTTCTTCTTTATTTTCTTCTTCAGGGTATCACTCAGCATAGGACCAAGAAGTTCCTTTGTCGGCTGATACTAAATGACAGGGCTGCGATTGGGGAGAGAGAGAGAGAGAGAGAGAGAGAGAGAGAGAGAGAGAGAGAGAGAGAGAGAGAGAGGCATGCATGCAGTGCATCCATTTTAAATGTATGTATTTTATATGTGATGATTAACTGAAAAGAATCCCCCCCCCCCCCCCACCCCGTGTATTAAAAGCAAACAAATCAACGTCAAAGAAGTCCACCAATATTCTCCTACATTCTACGCACTCATGATTCCCACTCAAACCAGAGATCCCGATCACTGCCTGAAAAAAGAGCGCTGAAGCAGCGCTGGGAACGGCTGTCCCCCTGGGGTCCTGTGCCCTGGGGCACACCGGAAGGCTGATCGTCTCTCTGTGCCTAAGGGGAAAGGAAGCCCACTGGTCAGTGTGACTAGATTGCCCTGTGAACACTGTCACGCCATACAGTCACAGCAACTTCTGAGGTCCTCACTTCCGTCATTTGTCGCCGGACACCGTCGATGTCATCGTCGTCGTGTTCCTCGCCGACTCTTTCAAGTCCAGGACGATCTGCTCGGCGTGGGAGGCTCCCAGGAAGGAAGTCAAGGGCCCCACCTGCTCCTCGATGAACTGGAGAAGTCGGGGTGTGTGTCCGCCATGTTGATCCTCGCCGTATCCCGTGAGGGACAGTTTGTGCTCCACTTCCACATCTGGGTTTTCCGAGGGACCAAGGAGGATAACGCTTTTGGCTTGGTTGCTCCTCTTCATGGACACCTGCACGCCAGAATTGTCAGTTTTAGAGCTCGTTCAATCAGTCGTATGTCCCTTCAGGTGTCCATAACATCTCTTGCCGACATCAAACGAGTTAACTATCTACACAACATATGATTTGTATAGCTTCCTGTAGTTCGGAGCAGAGGACAGTCGTTGCTCTCTGACCCATGTCGTTGGTGAAACGAAGAAAGCAAAGGTATGAGGCAGAAAGAGGACAGGGTGGTGGTTGTGGTCGTGGTTCAAAAGAATTCAACTTTAGGTCACCAGTAACTTTAAAAATATGAGGATGGGGGAAAGGAGGGGAGGAGACAGAAGGGAGAATGGAGAGTGTGTGTGTGTGTGTGTGTGTGTGTGTGTGTGTGTGTGTGTGTGTGTGTGTGTGTGTGTGTGTAAGATAATTTGAACGTTGAAAAGACCACACATCTTCCACTTAAACATCTCACATTGCCCACCCTTCCCATGACAATGGTCGGATCGTTGGGAACTTCAGGTATGAAACAAAAGATACCCAACATCTTCTGCTAGTGCCGAGAATGATAAGATCATTTATCAAATTATTATTATTATTATGAACATTTATGACGCCTAATCAATTGAATGCCCTAGGCGTTTACAATATCACAACAGACATCAAATCACACAATATATAACAATCATACATGAGAAAAAGGCATCAAAATCCAAAGCAAGGACACAAACTCACAAGCATGCATACACGCAAACACACACTCACACAGACACGAACGCACACAAAGCAGACACTCGCATCACACATTGCAAACGTCGGGTCACAGGGAAGACGAAGTTACCTAGGAAACAGATGAGTTTTGAGAAGGCGCTTGAATGTGGGCAGTGAGGGTGAGTATCTGAGAGAGCGAGGCAATTGATTCCAGGTAGTTGGAGCTTGATAGGCAAAGGAACGTTGACCAAAGGTTTTAGTGCGAACAGTGGGGATACTGTAGATACGAGTGTCACATGAGGAACGTAAAGCTCGAGATGGGGTGTAAAGATGTAACAGGTGGGTGAGATACTCAGGACAGGAAGACTCGATAGATTTGAAGCAGAGAGAGGCAATCTTGTAGGATATTCTTAGCTGAACAGGGAGCCAGTGGAGAGAGCGGAGCAATGGGGTAACATGGTTATATTTGGAAGTGCGGAAGATGAGACGGGCAGCATGATTCTGAACTCTTTGAAGTTTGTTGATGAGATGAGAGGGAGAGCCAGACAAAAGAGCGTTACAGTAATCCAAGCGGGATAGAACAAATGCGCAGACAAGATGCAATGAGAATGATTAGATCTCTGATCCGATTCGATGAGAATCATTAGATCACTGATCGGAAGCGATGAGAATGATTAGATCACTGATCAGAGATGAGAATGATTACATCACTGATCAGATGCGATGAGAATGATTACATCACTGATCAGAAGCGATGAGACATCTGGTAGATACTAACACTCAAAAATCGTGAGTAAATCACTCACTGGTTGTGATGAGACATCTGACCAACACTCACAGATCATGATAAGATCACTCACTAGCTGTAATAAGACATCTGACCAACACTCACAGATCATGATAAGATCGCGCAATGGTTGAGATGAGACATCTGTCATTGACAATTCTCAGATACCATGATCACAACGTCATCACGGAGGTGTCACTGCCAAGATCGAAAAGGACAGGGCAGATGCCTGACCTGCAGACCTGAGAGGACAGTGCAGATGCCTGACCTGCAGACCTGAATGGACTGGGCAGATGCTTGACGTGCAGACCTTTTTTTTAATTTTTTTTTTTTTTAATTCACAGTACATGGGGAATCAGTTCATTCACAATACATGGGGAACCGGTTCATTCAACATGGGGAATCGGTTCATTCTAAAGACATGAGGAATCCATTCATTCAATACATGGGGAGTCATTTCATTCTCAAGACGTGGGGAATCACTTCATTCAATTCATGGAGAATCAGTTCACTCATAATACACCGGGGAATCCGTTCATTCATAATAAATGGGGAATCAGTTCATTCATTATAAATGAGGAATCAGTTCATTCAATACATGGAGAATCAGTTAACTCATAATAAACGGGGAAATCAGTTCATTTACAATACATGGGGAATCAGTTCATTCAAAATACATGAGGAATCAGTTCATTCTTAATACATAGATAATCGGTTCATTCAATACATGGGGAACTAGTTACATTTTACATCTGTGTGTGCGCGCGCGTGCGTGTGCGCGCGTGAGTCCGTGTGTGACTGTGTGTGTGTGCGTGCGCGTGTGTGCGTTTCCTTGTGCCTGTGTGTGGTGCGCTGACGTTCTTAATGAGGTATATTTGAGACATGCATTTTCTTTCTGTCCATTCTTGTTTTATCTTTTTTGTGTTAACATGACGGAGCTTTAATGTATGGCGAAATGTCAATAAACACATACAAAAGAAAAATTACTGTATCTGTGTTCGCGTGTGAGTGTGTGTGTGGTGTGTGTGTGTGTGTGTGTGTGTGTGTGTGTGTGTGTGTGTGTGTGTGTGTGTGTGTGTGTGTGTGTGTGTGTGTGTGTGTGTTGTGTGTGTGTGTGTGTGTGTGTGCGTGTGTGCGCGCGCGCGCATTTGTGCGCGTGCGTGTGTTTAGAACATTTTTCCAAGTCTTGCCTCTTGTTCAAATATGATTTCCAAGGGGGTGATTGATTTCGTTTTTTTTCAGTTTACTGATACACATTTTCCCCACTAACAATACCCAGTTTATAAGGTCACGCTCTTCCTTTGCGGTCTGAACATCATAACATCCAAGAAGAACTAAGCTTATATCCCTAGATAACGTAACAGATTTGTGTATAAAATCACTGACTCTCTAACTCTCAATTCCACATACTTCCAAAATGTATTTACGAGGGGGGAATCATAGAAGAAATGTTCTAACACATCAAGGATATCCGGACAGTAATAACAGTTTGGTGAGTTACACTTTCCCATTTTTTGCAGTAGAATATTAGTTGGATAAAGATTATGTAAAATTTTCCATTGCAACTCTGGTAGTCGCACTTCTTTTGTGACTTTCCTGGGCATTAACCACATGTGTTTGTTAATTGTAATATTTAATTTTCTTTGCCAAATGCCGATAGCATGTGTTGTCACTGGCGACTTGTTATTTTTAGACTCCAAATATCTTCTTATATAATTAGGTTTTCTGTGGAAGTGACCCGCTTCTGATTCGTTTACTAGACCTCTGTTTGCTTCCCCTCTCTCTATCCAATCGACCCATTTCCTTGGAAAAGCATTAACTAGCGCATTATACTGAAAGAGTGTAACAGCTGGATTTTGGTTTAATCCTTTCTTGCACTTCCTCTACCGCAAGAAGTCTGTTTTCATTCAAGCTAACGACGTCACTTACTGTTCTAAAACCTGCCTTTTGCCACTGTGGGAAAAATAGTATTTTGTTCTTAAACTGAATCAGATGATTATTAAAAAGACCTTGATCCAACACATTTGTCTGTGAAACTTCATTGAGCAGAATCCTTGATTTTTTATTTAGATACGTCAAGAAAGCTTCCAATCAAAACTTGTTCCTTTCCAATAAATTCCTTTCTAGAACAGTTAATTTTAAAGAGATTTTGGAAGTCTGATACTCTGCTGAAGTGCCATTTAGGCAAACATGTCCAGTTTTGTTCTTCTTTGAACAGTCTTCCGATCCATTGCAAGTTAAATATCTGTTGAAGTTCTAGCATATTGACCATTTTAACTCCACCCTCTATATAGTCTGACTCCATAGTTTTCCGTTTAACCTTTTCGAACGCTCTTTTGTTAGACGTTTTCCGTTGCCAGAGAAATTTGTATAGCACGGTGTTAATCTTTGTTAAAACATGAACTGGAAGACCTATTGACTGCATGATGTGCACGAACTGACTTATGAGAAATGTTTTTATTATCACAATTTTCCCCTAAATGCTGAGATCCCTTTTGCTCCACTCCCTTATTGATTTATGTAGACTGTTCATTCGTGTTTGCCAATTTTCCTCGTTGTCCTGAGCCAGGCTAAAAACAATGGCTAGAATTTTTATCTTATCTACAAGCTCAAAGGGGCAGTCTTGCAAGGGTTGAGCAACACCAACTCTTAGTATTTTAGTTTTTTGTTTGTTCAACAGTAACCCACTAAATATTCCAAATTGCATAATTATATCCGTTACAATTTTAAAATCCGTTTGACCTTTAAAAAAAAAAAGGGTATGTCATCTGCCATTTGTTTTATACGAATGCTTTTTGAGTTAAAGTTTTGTGTACCTGGCAATTTTATTCCGGTGATTGAGCTATTTATAACTTTACAGGCCAATATTTCTACTGCTAAAATAAAGGCCAGGGGTAAAAATGGGCAGCCCTGTCGAATACCACAGTTGACTTTAAAATACTCAGACAACCACCCTCCATGATTGATACAGCTTAAGTTATTGTTCATTAAAACGGACACCCAACGTATGAAATCTGGCCCAAATCCAAAAACATCGAACGTGTGCAACAGGTATTTCCTAGAGATCGAGTCAAACGCTTTGGCATAGTCTAGCGCGAGTATGTATCCAGCTCTACCTGTTATATCTAAGTAATTTATAACGTCGTCTATAGTTCTCAACACTGTGGCAATATTTCTGCCTTTCATGTATCCTACCTGGTCTTCACTAATCAGCTTGTGTAAAACTGTTCCCATTCCAAGTGCTAAAACTTTGGCTAGTAACTTGTAATCTGAGTTTGTAAGAGTTATTGGGCGCCAATTACTGAGGTGCTCCCTGTCTAAATCCTTACCTTTATGTATCGGTGTAATGACTCCAAGGTTTTGAGTGTATGATAAACTCCCGTTAGTGGACGATTCGTTGAAGGACTTAATAATAATACGTTTTATTCTGGTCCAAAAGAACTTTAGAAATTCAATACTGATCCCATCGCTTCCAGTAGCTGAGCCCTTCTTCATCTCTCTTAGAGCCCCTGTGGCTTCAGCTTCTGTGATGAGCCCTTCGCATGACTCGGATTCGTCATTGTTTAGCTTCGGGAGGTTTTCGTTTTCAATAAAGACTTCGCATGACTCAGCGACTTCATTATCTTGAGTAGTTTGATTATACAGATTTTTGTAGAATAACGCCTGTTCTCTCAGAATGTCTTTCTGATGATGCACTATCTCCCCAGAGTCTTTACACAA
This sequence comes from Conus canariensis, assembly GCA_033310375.1. Classification (NCBI taxonomy): domain Eukaryota; kingdom Metazoa; phylum Mollusca; class Gastropoda; order Neogastropoda; family Conidae; genus Conus; species Conus canariensis. The sequence continues at coordinate 15,395,033 of CM065731.1, forward strand.
TCTAGTCATGATATTTTTTTCTGCTTCTAGATTTTTCTAAGCTACAGAAGTATTTGTTATTATTTTCCCCCTCCTCTATCCATCTCAACCTTGATCTCATTTGGGCTTCTTTTGTCTTCTCCAAGTCAAATAGTTCATATTGATGTTTTGTTTTTAACAAATCAATCTGTAGTTCTTTGTTTTGAACGTTACGAAGGATGTTTGATTCGAGATCTTGTATTAAGACGTGCAGACCTAAGAGGACAGGGCAGATGTCTGACGTGCAGACCTAAGAGGACAGGGCAGATGTATGACGTGCAGACCTAAGAGGACAGGGTAGATGTATGACGTGCAGACCTGAGAGGACAGGGTAGATGTATGACGTGCAGACCTACGAGGACAGGGCAGATGTCTGACGTGCAGACCTGAGAGGACAGGGTAGATGTATGACGTGCAGACCTAAGAGGACAGGGTAGATGTATGACGTGCAGACCTAAGAGGACAGGGCAGATGTCTGACGTGCAGACCTGAGAGGACAGGGTAGATGTCTGACGTGCAGACCTGAGAGGACAGGGTAGATGTATGACGTGCAGACCTGAGAGGACAGGGCAGATGTATGACGTGCAGACCTGAGATGACAGGGCAGATGTATGACGTGCAGACCTAAGAGGACAGGGCAGATGTCTGACCTGCAGACCTGAGATGACAGGGCAGATGTATGACGTGCAGACCTGAGAGGACAGGGCAGATGTCTGACGTGCAGACCTAAGAGGACAGGGCAGATGTCTGACGTGCAGACCTAAGAGGACAGGGCAGATGTCTGACGTGCAGACCTAAGAGGACAGGGCAGATGTCTGACGTGCAGACCTAAGAGGACAGGGCAGATGTCTGACGTGCAGACCTGAGAGGACAGGGCAGATGTATGACGTGCAGACCTAAGAGGACAGGGCAGATGTCTGACGTGCAGACCTAAGAGGACAGGGCAGATGTCTGACGTGCAGACCTGAGAGGACAGGGCAGATGTCTGACGTGCAGACCTAAGATGACAGGGCAGATGTATGACGTGCAGACCTGAGAGGACAAGGCAAATGTCTGACGTGCAGACCTGAGATGACAGGGCAGATGTCTGACGTGCAGACCTGAGAGGACAGGGCAGATGTCTGACGTGCAGACCTGAGAGGACAGGGCAGATGTGTGACGTGCAGACCTGAGATGACAGGGTAGATGTATGACGTACAGACCTGAGAGGACAGGGCAGATGTCTGACGTGCAGACCTAAGAGGACAGGGCAGATGTCTGACGTGCAGACCTGAGATGACAGGGCAGATGTATGACGTGCAGACCTGAGAGGACAGGGCAGATGTCTGACGTGCAGACCTGAGAGGACAGGGTAGATGTCTGACGTGCAGACCTGAGAGGACAGGGCAGATGTCTGACGTGCAGACCTACGAGGACAGGGCAGATGTCTGACGTGCAGACCTAAGAGGACAGGGCAGATGTCTGACGTGCAGACCTGAGAGGACAGGGCAAATGTCTGACGTGCAGACCTAAGAGGACAGGGCAGATGTCTGACGTGCAGACCTAAGAGGACAGGGCAGATGTCTGACGTGCAGACCTAAGAGGACAGGGCAGATGTCTGACGTGCAGACCTAAGAGGACAGGGCAGATGTCTGACGTGCAGACCTAAGATGGACAGGGTAGATGTCTGACGTGCAGACCTAAGAGGACAGGGCAGATGTCTGACGTGCAGACCTAAGAGGACAGGGCAGATGTCTGACGTGCAGACCTAGAGGACAGGGCAGATGTCTGACGTGCAGACCTAAGAGGACAGGGCAGATGTCTGACGTGCAGACCTGAGAGGACAGGGCAGATGTCTGACGTGCAGACCTGAGAGGACAGGGCAGATGTCTGACGTGCAGACCTGAGAGGACAGGGCAGATGTCTGACGTGCAGACCTGAGAGGACAGGGTCAGATGTCTGACGTGCAGACCTGAGAGGACAGGGCAGATGTCTGACGTGCAGACCTGAGAGGACAGGGTAGATGTCTGACGTGCAGACCTGAGGAGGCATGTGGGCAGATAGATGTCTGACGTGCAGACCTGAGAGGACAGGGCAGATGTCTGACGTGCAGACCTAAGAGGACAGGGCAGATGTATGACGTGCAGACCTGAGAGGACAGGGCAGATGTCTGACGTGCAGACCTGAGATGACAGGGTAGATGTCTGACGTGCAGACCTAAGATGACAGGGCAGATGTATGACGTGCAGACCTGAGGGGACAGGGCAGATGTCTGACGTGCAGACCTACGAGGACAGGGCAGATGTCTGACGTGCAGACCTGAGATGACAGGGTAGATGTCTGACGTGCAGACCTAAGATGACAGGGAGATGTATGACGTGCAGACCTGAGGGACAGGGCAGATGTCTGACGTGCAGACCTACGAGGACAGGGCAGATGTCTGACGTGCAGACCTGAGGGACAGGGCAGATGTCTGACGTGCAGACCTGAGGGGACAGGGCAGATGTCTGACGTGCAGACCTAAGAGGACAGAGCAGATGTCTGACGTGCAGACCTACGAGGACAGGGCAGATGTCTGACGTGCAGACCTGAGAGGACGTGAGGCAGATGTCTGACGTGCAGACCTACGAGGACAGAGCAGATGTCTGACGTGCAGACCTACGAGGACAGGGCAGATGTCTGACGTGCAGACCTACGAGGACAGGGCAGATGCCTGACCTGCAGACCTGAGATGACAGGGTAGATGTCTGACCCGTAGACCGAAGAGGACAGGGAAGGTGCCTGACCTGTAGCCCTAAGAGAATAGGGCAGATACCTGACTTGTAAACCTAAGAGGACAGGGTAGATGCCTGACCTGTAGACCTAAGAGGACAGGGCAGATGCCTAACCTGTACACCTAAGAATACAGGACAGATGTCTGACGTGCAGATCTAAGAGGATAGAGAAGATACACCTAAAAGGGCAGGGCAGATGCCTGACCTGTAGACCTAAGAGGACAGGGCAGATGCCTGACCTATAGACCTAAGTGGACAGGGCAGATGCCTGACCTGCAGACCTAAGAGGACAGGGCAGATGCCTGACCTGTAGACCTAAGGGGACAGGGCAGATGCCTGACCTGCAGACCTAAGAGGACAGGGCAGATGCCTGACCTGTAGACCTAAGGGGACAGGGCAGATGCCTGACCTGCAGATCTAAGAGGACAGGGCAGATGCCTGACCTGCAGATCTAAGAGGACAGGGCAGATGCCTGACCTGTAGACCTAAGGGAACAGGGCAGATGCCTGACCTGCAGATCTAAGAGGATAGGACAGATGCCTGACCTGTAGACCTAAGAGGACAGGGCAATGCCTGAGCTGTAGACCTGAGAGGACAGGGCAGATGCCTGACCTGTAGACCTGAGAGGACAGGGCAGATATCTGACCTGTACACCTAAGAGGACGGGGCAAATGCCCGACCTGTAGACCAAAGAGGACAGGGCAGACGTCTGACCTACAGACCTAAGAAAACAGGGCAGATGTCTGACCTGTAGTTCTAAGAGGACAGGGCACATGCCTGACCTGCATAGTACCACACAATGCTGGCCACATCTTCCATTCCTACCTCACATTTTCTACTCTGCAATACTGTGTGGTGTGTGTGTGTGTGTGTGTGTGTGTGTGTGTGTGTGTGTGTGTGTGTATGCGGACGTACGCGCGTATGTGCATGCGTTTGTATGCATATGGGTGTATGCATATGGGCCAGTGGGTGGGTTTGCATTTCCGAGAACAGTCCGCCATGAGCCAGTCAGTCATCGGGCCAGATGACAATACAGCTTTCCGGTACTCACAACAATGTTGGGCTCATGGCAATTGCATATCTCTTAGATAATGGGACAAAGGTGACAGTCATAACAACTACATGGCAACAGACGAATACTCACAACAATGACAAAACTACCGAGTAATATTACACTGAAGAGACAACAACGAGATAACAGACTTATACAACAATGAAGAGACAACAGATTAATACAACGAAAGAGAGAGAAGAGAGAGAGAGAGAGAGAGAGAGAGAGAAGAATGTTGCTTTTAGCCCAGCCGATCGCAAAGGGCTGTATCATGGCTGTCACCTCGTTGAAGTCAACTATCAAGTCAGACTGAACAAAAAAGAACAGAAAACATACACAAACACAAATCTTATCAACGTAAAGTTGGAGTCGACGTTGTACGCTGGCATAGGTGGCTCCACCTACGTACGAATGCAAATCAGCAAACAGAGACAATACAGTATCCTGGTTTGCAGAATTGACAAATGAATGTTGATGCTGAAGAGATGGGAGAAGCGATGCTCCTCTGGGGTACACCCGACTGCTGGTCATGGACGTCAGACAGCGTGGTACCAACCCGGATTTGGAACTGCCGATCAGCCAGACAGCTGTAATTAGAGGGAGATTACCTCAAAACCTAGAGCATGAAGATCCATAAGAATTCCATATTTCAAAGTGGTATTGTAAGCCTTCTTCAGGTAAAAAAAAAATGTAACACCCACAAGTTGCTTGTCATTGAAGGCGGAGCGGACGGTTATTTCGAGACAGACTAAAAGGTCAACAGTAAAATGATACTTCCGGAAAATGCACTGTCCTTTTGGCTAAAAGGTCATTCGTTTCCAGCTTCCACATCAGACAAGAGTTGACCATCTCCTTCATTAGATTGAAGAAGCAGCTGGTCAGAGCTACTGGAGAGTTGATAAGTCTTTTCCAGCTTTAGGAATAGGAACGATCAGGGCTTTCCGCCAGGAAGGCAGAAAGTACCCTGTGGTCCAGATATGTAATGTAATGTAATGTAATGTAATGTAATGTAAAAGGATATTTATAGAGCGCTTTACCTCGCAAGAGCCCAAAGCGCATATTACAGAAATACATGATAAAATTATAATTCTCATTCGAAGCGCGCGCGCGCGCGCGCACACACACACACACACACACACACACACACACACACACACACACACACACACACACACACCGCCGGAAAAAAAAAAAAAAAAACGAAAAAAAAAAACCTCACACACGCAGACAGACACACGAGCGCGTTCAACACCAGCAAACACGCGCACAGTGGTAAGTGGATATCGTTAATCAGTCCGAGGGAAAAGATGTGTCTTTAGGGAGGTTTTAAAAGTCTCTAAAGAGTCCGTGTTACGCAAAGAAGAAGGGAGACTATTCCATAGAGCAGGTGCCTGGTAAGAGAAAGATCGTTGGCCTGAAGTTTTCAGGCGAGCGGACGGAAGCCGAAGCAGACGAGAATCGGTGGATGAGCGTAAGTTGCGAGACGGAACATAGAGATGGAGTAGGTCAGAGAGGTAGGAGGGAGCCAGATTATTCAGTGATTTGAAAACCAGGAGGAGAACTTTAAAGTCAATGCGAGACTGAATTGGGAGCCAGTGTAAGGATGACAGAATTGGTGATATGTGATCAGATCTAGAGGAGCGGGAGATCAGACGGGCGGCGTTGTTCTGAACTTTTTGAAGTTTAGAGATGAGCGTTAAGGGACAACCGGCAAGGAGGGAGTTACAATAGTCCAGCCGAGACAGGACAAAAGCACAGATTAGAGTCTTCAGGGCATTTTGTGTGAGAAAGCGGCGAACTGAGCTGATTCTACGAAGTTCCAGGTAGCAGGACTTGCACACATTAGAGATATGTTGTTTGAAAGAGACAGTTTGGTCGAGTGTAACGCCGAGGTTACGAACAGACACTGATAGATTTGTCTCGTTTCCATCAACATTTATAGAACTAGGGAGAGAATGAGTTCTAATAGTGTATTTCGAAGCAATGAGGATTATTTCAGTTTTGTCTGCGTTAAGTTGTAGTTTGTTATCGTGCATCCATGATTTAACATCGGTAATGCATGCTTGAGAAGAGGAGATTATTTCATGAAGCTGACTGAGATGGGCAGAGATATACAGCTGGTTGTCATCTGAAAAGCTATGGTGAAGGAGCGAGTGTTGGCTGATAATGGCCGAGAGAGGCTGGGTGTACAGCACAAACAAAACCGGTCCCAGGACAGATCCCTGAGGGACACCAAACTGAAGTGCTCTTGCTGGAGACTTAACACCTTTCACTGAAACAGTTTGCGTGCGATCAGAGAGATATGAAGAGAACCAGGAAAGTACAGAACCAGAAAGACCAAAAGAAGTGTTGAGTCTTGAGAGAAGAATGGAGTGATCTATTGTATCAAAGGCTGCAGACAAATCTAGGAGAGAGAGAAGAGAAACTTTGTTTCCATCAACAGCTGTGAGGAGATCGTTTGCTATCTTGAGAAGCGCTGTCTCGGTGCTATGGCCAGCCCGGTAGGCTGACTGGTTTGAGTACAAGAGATTGTTTACAGAGAGATGTTCAGACAGTTGGGCGAGAACAACTTTTTCAATCAGTTTGTAGACTCTGAGAAAGGCCTAGAGACATCTTTCTGGGAGGTGTTTCAGAAGTTGGTAATGGATGTCAACAAGGTCAGAAGCAGAATCGCTACAGGTTTGCAGGACTGATTTCCGTTCACTAACCGAAAATGGCAAATTGTAGACTTCAGTGTTTACCAAGGAGAAGTTACTAGGAGAATTTTCCTTCAGTTGTTTGTTTTTCAAGAAGGCAGCAGACGAGTTTTGTTCAATAGTTGAGGCCAACAGATTGATAACAGCTTGTTTGTCGGTAATCAAAGCATCTGCAAATTTTGGGTAATGAATGGACAGGTTGTTTTTTTCCCCTTTGATTTTTTCTCTTTTTTTGTGATAATTTTTCAGGCTTTTTGCTCCGATTCTTTTAAAATTAAGCTTGAATTAGAATTCTATCCAGGACTGATGTTTACTTATTTTAAAGGTAAGTCTTGACTTAGCTCGCCACGTTGGATGGGCTCGATGTTGGGCGCTGATGGCCTGTGATAAACCCAACGCTGAGCTCGTTCGTGTCTATTTGTAGTATGTTGGCATTTAGTATTAAAGCAAGGTGTTTCAGGCGTTTGCAGTTTGTTACAGGAAGCTGGAATACTTTCCTTTGCACCATTTATGAGCATGTCTGTCAGGCTTTTGGTACAGTCTAGTCTCTGCAGAACTTCCTCTTCAATACGTTCTTTTCAGTCACATTGCAAACAGCTTCCGGTTTCCTTTAGAGTACTTGAGGAGTTTGGGCAAACTTCAGCTTTCTTCAGTATTGCACTTCAGAACTATTGGAAAGTGGTCACTTCCGTGAAGATCTCGTGAGCACACCATTCCTAGTCCAGGACCAATGAGGGATCAAACATCGATAAAGATAAACACGAAAGTGTTCCTGTGGATGAATGGAGATATGTTGGAGACCCATCATTTGGACAACACAAATCTAGTTCTGAAAAGGCATCTTCAAGACCTCTGAATGAATAATTCGCACTAACCCCAAAGAGGACTGCGCCCATTGTAATCATCCAACAGCAGAAATTGTCGTGAAAGTTCTTCAATGATGCTGAGAAAAGCATCAAGAACACATTGTCATCATTTTATGCAAAATAATTCTAGTAGCTAAACATTGAAGAGAAGTATTTAAATCAATGTGACCGAAAAAAGACTTGTAACCAGACCTATAGCATGGAGAATGAATCCGAAACAGTCACTGCTACTTTCCGTTTCCAACGATCTCCAGTCCCGCCGACCGACCGGTCTGCAGGCTGAGAGCCAGCGGAAGACAGTGAAGCCTTGTGGGCCATCTCCACCTGATTCTGGTCTGGGAGTGGAGCTCAGAAGAGGTGGGGGGGGGGGGGGGGGGTGCTGTAAGCCATCATTTCCACAGACATCACTTCACACTAGATGGAGAAAGGTTTCCCTGATCTCCCATCAGTGGAGGGGCTGGACTGCCATGGACATGCTGCCCAGTTAGAGTGGCGGGTTTGACGTCTCCGCCCCAAGCTGTATCGTGACATTGCATTGACTATGACGGTGGGAACGACAGCTCCGGCTGACAGCTGACACAGACTGTTGAAACAACCGACAGCTGAAGAAAACGACACATTCAAAACACACTGTTCCCCACAGCCAGATTAAAAGAAGAATTACTGTGTCGCCAGACAGAAGTATTACATGTACATAAGCCCCTCCCCCCATCTCTCTCTCTCTCCCCCTCTTTCTCTGTCTCTGTCTCTCTCTCTCTCTCTCTCTCTCTCTCTCTCTCTCTCTCTTTCTCTCCCCTCCCTCTGTCTGTCTGTCTATCTGTACGTCTGTCTGTCTGTCTGTCTGTCTCTCTCTCTTTCTTCTTGTTTGACTCTTCCTTCTTCCCCTGAGGTATATGTATGATTACACATGCATGATTATGTATGCAGATTGTAATCGATATATTCATTGTTGTTCAAAGGTTGTTTGATCTATTTCACTGTTTGATCTATTTCAGGATGATCTAAATATAATCTCTCTTTTTCTCTCTCTCCTTCTCTCTCTCTCTCTCTTTCTCTCCCCTCTCTCTCTCTCTCTCTCTCTCTCTCTTTCTTGAAATAGTTATGTAAACACACATTCAAGATTATGCATACATTTGTACTTAATTTATCTGGAAGACTTTTGATCTGTTTTTCAATGTACCACCTAACCTCCAAGTATTCAGAGGTTGCATGATTGATTTGTGACATGATTGGTCTTTTTTGTGCTACACGAGTAGCCTTGTGCAAATGTACATATATACAAATTGTCACTTTTTCAAATGGTATTATGATCATTCTGCTTAACTGTTTAATCTTGATTTTACTGTGTACAAATAATATGTTACGCGTTAAGTGCTGAGTTGTCCAGCTTCATTTAAATCATCCATGACCTAATTCAGTAATTGTGTAAATGTTATGTTCAAATGTTTCAGCTGAAGTATTATGTGAACATAACCTCTCTCTCTCTCTCCCTCCCCCCCCTCTCTCTCTCTCTCTCTCTCTCTCTCTCTCTCTCTTTTCTTTCTTTCTTTCTCTCCCTCCCTCCCTCTCTCTCTGCCCCCTCCCTCTTTCTCTTTCTCTTTTCTTCCAATACAGATAATTTGGCATTCAAGTGTATACAAAGAATAATGTTAGTAAAAAGTTGCACATGTAATTCTCAATTACTGCCGAAGTCAATGCAATACTGAGGTTGTATACAGGTGTGTAGCTATTGACGTTCATTGCCGTTTTAAAACTTGGTTGTCTCCCCACCCCCTCCCCATCCCACCTTTTTTTTTTCCAATCTCCTTTCGACTTTGTTGAAAGATGTTCCTGATTAAGCACAGGGCATGTGCGTGGGCACACACGCACGCGTGCGCACGCACAGATTCGCATGCGCGCGCACGCACGCACACACACACACACACACACACACACACACACACACACGCACACGCACGCACACACAGAGTCTATTTCCTTATGAGATCACACTGTACCAATGTAAAAATATTTGTACGATAAAAGTATGTTTGTTGAACTGTTGAGTTCTGTTTTGGTTTGCTTAGTTTGTTTGTTTTTTTCCCCAAGGCTCTGAAATTGATTCTGGTTTTTGTTTTGCTGGCTTTTTTTCTCTGCACGTGTTTTTCATAGGAAGAAGAAAAAAGATGAAGTCTATAAATACGTCTGGCTGATTTACAAACATACGTCCCCCCCCCCCCCCCCTTTGCCCCCCACCCTTTACAAACACACATACACACATACACACACACTCACACACACACACACACACACACACACACACACACACACACACATGTTAAAGCAACACATATGGGTAAGAATGCTGCTTTGGGAAAAGCCGGTCATGTATGCTGATCTGGCATGTTGTGTGCTTGTTAAATCTTATGTGTACACAAAATGATTTTTTGACGTACGCCTAACTTTTTTTTTATTACTTTTTATGATTTCTTCTAGTATGAAAGGCGAATGTGAAAAATGTCTGCTTTGACAAAAGCGCACAGTTTTTATTACATTTTTGTGCTTGTTTTGACGGAAACTCTTTGCAAATGGATATCCATGGAAGAATAGATGATGAGGTGTGGAATGTTACTTTTCATTATTGTTATGGTGTCTGTAGTCTTTGACCGCTGATATGTCACTTATTAATGCGAATCCTGTTAGTTTTTTTCCTTTTTTTTTAATATCTTGGAATGCCTGTGTCCAACGATCACTCACAAAAAAAAATGTTTTGTTTATTCTCTTTTCATTTTGTCCTTGTGTACATTAGGTCACATTCGCTTGAACTTATTCATATCATCTCTAAAAAAAAAAAAAAACACGAAGCAATGGAAAGGAGCATTAGACAAAAGAGAAATAAGCAAAATAATAATGGGTAGCATCAAAATATCTTCTCTTAACTGCCAGGGTCTTGGAAACTTTGGAAAAAGGAGAGATGTGTTACAACATTTACGACAAAAACAATATTCCATATATTCCATACAAGATACACATTTTACAAAAAAAAAAAACAACAACTTAGAACGCCAGATACGAGCTGAATGGGGATTTGAATGTGTATTTTCTTCAAATAACAGTAGGTCAAGAGGAGTAGGAATTTCATTTAACAATAACTTTGATTTTAAAATGGAAAAAACAGTTAAGGACACGTAAGGAAATTAATTTATATTAGTTATAAATACGTTTGGGAAACAAATAACATTAGTTAATATTTATAGGCCAAACAGGGATGACCAAGCGTTTTTTCAGAACATAAAAAATCGAATTGAGGAAGCGGGTAGCCCAAATATTGTTATTGCTGGTGACTGGAATTTAGTACTCAATCCAGCCTTAGATTATGATAATTATGAAAATATCAACAATGTTAAAGCTAGGGAGAAAGTGATTGAAATTATTTCTGAGTTAGAATTAATAAATGTTGGTCGAGAATTTAACCCAGAGGTTCTCAGATATACATGGCGAAGGCCAAATCAACGTCAGCAAAGCCGCCTCGACTATTTCTTAGTTTCGGAAACATTAATTACTTCAGTGAGTAACGCTGATATTCATTTTGGTTACCGCAGTGACCATTCGCTCATTACAATGGAAGTTACCTTTAAAGTTGAGGGGAAAAAAATCTTTCGAAATTCAGCTCGTCACTTTTAAAAGATCACGCATATGTTCAATCAATAAATAACCTAATAGAAGAAGTTAAGTGTCAGTATGCCGCTCTTCCATATATGAGAGAAAATTTAAAACAAATACCTAACGATCAGATTCAATTTGTAGTATCAGATCAGCTATTCTTGGACACCTTAGTAAGTGTTAGTAAATGGAAATCAGGGCTAAAACAATTTCGTACAGCATACATAAAAACATAGACCTTAAAAAGACCGAACAAACTTTAGAACAAGAAATACAAACCCTTGAGAGCAATTCGCATCCAAACCAAGCTGAAAGAATAACTCTAAAGGAGAAGAAGGCTCAGCTGGTAGAGATCAGAAAAACAAAAATGGAAGGGGTAATGTTAAGATCAAAGGTTAGGTGGGCACTACAAGGGGAGAAAATAAATAAATATTTTTGTAATCTTGAAAAAAGACATTTTATTAGCAAACAGATGTTAAAACTAACAACAGCAGACGGCCGTGCATTGACGGAAACAACCGATTTGTTAGACGAGACCGAATCCTTTTTTCAGGAACTATATAAAGAACAGAAATTGCGGGATACCGATATAGGCAAGTTTACAAAAGCATTACCAAAATTAAGCAAAATCGAATCTGATAACTTGGAAGGTCTCATAACAAAAGAAGAAGCAACAGAAGCATTGAAAAATATGCAAAATGAAAAGAGCCCAGGCACGGATAGATTTACAGTTAATTTCTTTAAATTTTTTTTTTTTTTTTTTGAAACATCTGGGAGATTTTGTAATCCGTTCTCTAAATGAAGGCTTTTATAAAGGAGAAATGTCAGTGACTCAAAGAGAAGGTATAATAATATGTTTACCCAAGGGAGACAAACCCAAGGAATATATACAAAACTGGAGACCAATTTCACTGTTAAATGTTACTTATCAAATAGGATCAACCTGCATAGCTAATAGAATTAAAACAGTCCTACCTAAACTAATTCACGAAGATCAGACAGGGTTCATATCAGGAGATATATTGGGGATAATTTAAGACTATTGTATGACATGATGCATTACTTAGAAAACAAAAATCTGCCTGGGTTACTGGTCTCAGTCGACTTTGAGAAGGCTTTCGACTCCATAAATTGGGACTATTTGGAAAACGTTATCAGTAACTGTGGCTTTGGAAAGGATATGAGTAAATGGATATGCATTTTTTACAAAAATATTAAAGCTCATGTAATCATTAACGGAAAGATATCTCAGAGTTTTCCCATTAGGAGAGGATGTCGCCAAGGTGACCCTATATCCCCATATCTCTTTGTGTTATGTGTTGAATTGCTAGCGAGCAAAATAAGTGAAGATAACGAAATTAAGGGAATAAAAATATCTGACACAGAATTTAAAATAAGCCAGTTTGCACACGACATGTCGTTTACATTAGAAGGGGATAAAAAGTCATATGAAAAACTGTTCAACTCAATAGAAGAATTTGAAGGCATTTCAGGTCTTAAATTAGATTTTGAAAAAACCTGCAACGTATGGCTAGGGCAAAAGAAAGGCTCACAGATTGTACATTTGGCTGAAAAGCATATGATATGGAACCCCATAAAATTCAAAATTCTAGGAATTTGGTTGACAAATGATTTATCAAAACTAACAGAAATGAATATGTCAGATAAGTTTACAGAAGTGTAAAACTTGTTTAAAATCTGGTCAAAACGTATGTGTATTCCTCTTGGTAAGGTTGCAGTATTAAAATCTCTTATTTTGTCTAAACTTGTATACCTGTGGATGTTATTCCCCACCCTCCCTGAGAGTGACATAAAACATCTGCAAAAGATGTGTTTTGAATTTGTATGGGACAAAAAAACTGACAAAATTAAACGAAAGTACGCAATTCATGATACTGAAAATGGAGGTATAGGTTTGCCAAACATTCATGCCTTTATGCAAGCTTTAAAATTATCATGGATTAGAAAATTAATTACTAAAAGCTCAACGTTGAAGACAGTTTTATTAACACTCTGTCCAGAAGTAAACAATCTACATTATTTTGGGTCAAAGAAGTTTTTACACAGTAAGTGTAACCAGGTTTGGAAGGATGTATTTAAATCTTATTACACTTTGAACATACAAACAGATTTAGAGAATACTGCGGAGATTACAGCAGAACCTGTCTTTTATAATGATGAATTCAAAATTAACAAAACTCATTTTTATTTCAAGTCATGGTTAGACAAAGATATAATTCATGTGGGAGATATGATGGATGAAAATGGCACTTTTTTTAAGTTACAAAAGTTTTTCAACAAAGTTAGGAGTGCAGGTGAATTACCTCCATTATTTAGGCTGCGTCCAGGCTATAACAGAATACGCTAGAAAAAGAAACATAACATTTAAAAACAGTGTCAAGAATGATAAAAGCAAAGTTTTGAAAATTATAACAAGTGTTGTGAAAGGATCGAAAATTTACTACAATTTGCTCCTGGATAAAATAGATGTACTCAATATAGAGACTTTTGCAAAATGGGAAATAAAGTTACAAACCGCGATAGACTGGGAAACGGTATTAAAACATGTCCGAAAAATCAAAGAAATAAAATTTAGATGGTTTCAACTGAAACTCTGCCACAGAGTTTTGGTATCAAATATACTACTAAAAGGAATGGGTCTCACAGACAGCGATAAACGCAGTTTTTGCAAAAATGAAAGAGAGACAATTCATCACTATTTATGGTATTGTCCAATAACACAAGAATTCTGGAAGGAATTGGAAAGATATCTGAAACAGAAAAATGTGAACATTGTTTCAGATTGTCACTGAATGTCGAGCTGATCTTGTTCAGAACCGACGAAAAAACAAAAACAGACCAAATTTTTTTTTTTATCTTATTTTACTATGGGCAAAGTTTTTCGAGAATTATTAATGTAATACCAAGATTGTCTGAATTTACATGCGGACTCAAAGATAGATACCAAATAGAAAAGCATGCACATGTAATGGAAATGCGCTATCATGATTTTATTAAAAACTGGTTACCATATAGCACACTGTGCGCAGATTAGATATTACAGTACATCGCATCCAAAAAATTAGCCGTAAACACTACTAATTTTTTTCATTCCTATTAGCGTGTTTTTCTGTCACAGTAGGTAACAAAACTGTACACATTATTGTACAAAAGCATTCTAATGCTCCTGCAACTGAGTGTGGATCAAATATGTTTGGATTTGTAAAAGCGGTATGTGACCTTTTCTTTTCTCTTTATCCCTCATTCTTTACCCCCCACCCCCCACCCATTTCCAACCGCTTATCCCCCTTCCTGACAACCCCTCTCCAGCCATAGACAATACTTATTGTTCTATATTAAGAGTTGTGTTTTCTTATTTTTGTTGTTATTATTTTGTTTATCTTTTTTTATATAATGTTTGTTTGTTTGTTGCTCTATTTTTCTACTCAGCATCAAATACCCCTGCGGTTTCATGGGAATTTCCTTTTGTTATTCTCTGTAATGAATGACTGCTATATCAAATAGATTTGGACAATGTTGTGTATGGAATTACTAAAGAATGATAGTATAGCCTATACTAATTGGTGCACGTGAATACATTCAATGCTGTATTATATTGTTTATGTAAAAGGTTTCAAAAAGGAAAATAGAACCTTCGTTGCAAGGGAAAGGAAAAGAAGAATTACTGTGTTGCCAGACGAAAGAACAAAAAATTACACAATAAACACGATACGTTTCGACTTTCTTGGTCTTCTTCAGGAAAGACAAAAACAATGCAGACAATGAAAAGGAAGGACCAGCAGACAGTCCCTTATCTCCTCAAAGTTGGTGCTAAATGGATGTGGAACCGTTCTAGTTTCCATCTGCTGTCATTTCACTTTAAAACCTACCAACAACCAGTTGTCCTGCCTCTGAAAAGGAATATTCTTCATTTTTCACTTTTTTGAATGGACTTTTTTAGTAACCACCTGGGGCAGTCCTGCGAGGAAGAGGGGTGGCTGCTACTGCAGCTGGCAAAAAGGGCTGGTCCCTGGCAAGGCCCCTCCTGGACTGTTTTGGAACACAGACCACAAATCGTGTCATCCCAGTGTCTGTCGCGAACATGGCCAAATTTCTGGCAGCGAAGGCACTTCATTAGAGACAGGACGTAGAGATCAAGTCCCACACCGAGATGACTAACTGTGATGTCTGTGGACGTGATGGCGTACAACATGTCCAAAAGAGCAAGTTTGTTGCCACTTACTGCCACCCTTTGTCAATGCTCTCTCGGAGCTCATGGATCACTCCTTGAGGCCCTGATGCGCTCCTGATCTCCGCATTTGAAAGGTCTTTGAGGTCAGACACCTGGTGATTCCTTTTGATGAGTTCAGCTGCTTGTGTGGAGTTTCCCTGTTCCCCCTGTCAGCCAACTCTGTAGCACTTACGGACTGGTCGGATTGGCGTTTTGACTGTCATTCGATGAGGGAAGAACTATTGCCTTACCATCTGTTCTGACTGGCGTTTTGACTGGCATTCGATGAGGGCAGAACTAT
>CM065731.1:15415590-15440590 GCA_033310375.1 Conus canariensis
ACACACACACACACACACATATATATATATATATATATATATATATATATATGTATATATATATATATATATATAATTTTATTTTTTTAATCAGTATACTTGTTACAACTTCATAACTATTGCAAATGTTATATTTACTATCATTAATATAAATATTATTCTTTACAATATTTCTGACATTCCAGCTTACCACTTTTCCAACCACCTATAACACCACTATTATTACTAAATGGTTACAATCATGATCATTATCAAAACTATTAATATACATATTATAATTATTAAAATACCTATTAGATTCCATCCTTCCCATAATTTATACCTTCCTTCTCCTCTTTGCTCTTCCTGTCCCTCCATCTACTCCTTTTTATTTCATTTTTATTCCCTTCCCTTAGTATTTGTATTAGTACTATTATTATCATTACTATTACCATTACTATTGCTTTTTTTTTTCTTTTTTCAAAAATTCTATTTCTGTATCATGCTGTTATTATCAGTACTATTATTACCATTACCGTTGCTATAGGCTATAGTTGTTAGCATTATCATCATTATTATCAATACGATTGTTATTATTGATAATACCATCACTACCATTAACATCACCATCGCCATCACCACTAACACCGTTGCCACCGGCAACCATGCTGTTTAACTTTAACAATCCTCTAACCCACTCTCTTTTCTCCCATACTACAACTGCTCTTGCCATATTATCACCAAAAGTGGTAGTAATCTTGTCTATATTTATTATTTTCATATTTTGATCATCATCATTATCATTATCATTATTCCTATCAGTAACATAACTATCATCATTACTACCTCGACTCACACATTGTCTCCTTCTTGACAGCCTCGTTTTCATTCATCGCCCATCTTGCGCTGAAGTGAATGAAGATAAGTGATTGCTCGTTCATTTTCGTTGTCCGAGTGTTTTGTATCTTGCCTGAAGAAGACCTAAGAGGTCCAAACGCGTCGTGTTTTGTCTTGCGATTCGTTTGTCTACGTTTTCTTGGCGGTTTGCTATTAATTACAAGAGGCTAGCGTCAAGAGAACCCTTTCAGGCCTCGGGAGGGAGAGACGATAAACAGAAGCTAACCCACCCTATCCCCTTGGTCAGGGGCCCTTGGCCACCCGGGGAACTGCCTGTCTTGACCCAGCTCCATGCGGGGATACACCTGGGCCAGAGTGTACCTCATGTCTAGAAGAGCCAAACAGATGTGTTGAGAGCACCTGCCCTCTCAATCACCAGGATCTCATTCCCCTCCATCACAGGTTGTAGCGCATGGCAAACGCAACGGATCTTAAGAAGATCACAGAGAAAAGAAGAATGTGGAAAAGAAGGCTTGAAGAGGTGAAGAAGACAGAAAATAAGAAAGATAGAAGATATGACAAGGCGGGTTACATTTTGTCAGGGCCCTAACCATTAAGCTTTCTGACATGGGAGATCCGACCAGGGAAATTAAATCCTACAACGTTGTACTAAGGCCAGTCAGCAACTCGACTGCACTAACCTAGAAGTATGAACAAAAACTAGCGTTCCATCCAAGTATTGATGCCCCAGTCAGCAGAGCCTAAGGGATCACTGGACCACTCACGCCTTCCGACCAAGGACGTGATCCCCGGAAGGAATGCAACAATGAAGAGTCAACAGGCTAAATCACAATGACGAGACAACAGACTTATACCACAATGACGAGACAACAGACTAATACTAAGATCAATGACGAGACAACAAATTTTTACAGCAATAAAGAGATAACAGACTAATACAACAACGAAGAGACAATAGATTTTTACAGCAATAAAGAGATAACAGACTAATGCAACAATAACGAGACAACAGACTAATACAGTAATTATGAAACAACAGACTTATACAACGATGAAGAGAAAACAGACTTATACAACAATGACCACACAACAGACTCATACAACAAAGAAAAGACAACAGACTTCTAAAACAATGAAGAGACAACAGACTTACAAAGCAATGTCAAGCATCAGAATAATAATGCAACGGCGAGAAAACAGACGAATACAACAATGGCAGATAACAGACTTATACAACAATAACGAGATAACACAGTAATACTCAGATCTATGACAAGACAACAGACCAGTACTCAAGACATTGACGAGAAAACAGACTAATAGTCAGAACAATGACGAAACATCAGACTATTTCTCAGAACAATGACAAGACAACAGACTAATACTCAGAACAATGGCGAGACAACAGACTGATACGCAGAACAATGACGAGACAACAGACTTATACTTAGAACAATGACGAGACATCAGACTAATACTCAGAACAATAGCAAGACATCAGACTAATACTCAGAACACGAGACACCTGATGCTGATAATCAGACCGAGACTAATGATAACGAAAATGAAGAGATAACAGATTTATACAAGAATGACAAGACACTAGACTAATACAAGGCACGACAAAGGCGTCTGACTAATGCTCTGACAATAATGACCAGACACTGATACTCATTTAAATCTGAGAAAAAAGACAACAGATTATTGCTCACCAGAATGACCTTAGTGACCCCAGATCCCTCAGGTAGCTGCACTGTCCATTGGACGAAGTGGTAATTGACCAACACCAGGGTTTTGCTGGACGGCGAAGCATTCTTGATGGTCACGTGAGTCGTAGCTGCTCTGTGATTGCCAAAAATACTGACCACGTGAATGCTTTCCGCGTCAAAGGAGGGCGCGTGACAAACGTAGCTGGTTTGGTTTTGGCCGAAGAGTTTGGCGCCTGACTGGCTGGGAAACCTCTTTTCAATGTGGCAGTTTCCATAAATGGCTAAAATATGTGGAAAAGAAGACGAAAAATAGCTTAGTAAGAAAGCAAAGAATGCTCTTTTGAAGTTGGCAGTGTTCATGGCAGCTAACAAGGGAGGAAAAGAAGACGAACAAACCCTTACGAAGGAAAAAAAAACAGAAAGGGATCACAAAACAGGAAAGCACGTAAGCAAAGTAAAGTAAGAGCAGAGCAGAGTACAGTACAATGATCCTGGAGCAATTAGAGGGAGTACAACATTAAACAGAGAGAATTATAGAAGAAGCGAACAGATCACAGAAAGTACTGGACACAAGAATAGACAGGAGTAGAGCAGAACAAAATAAAGAACAGAAGAGAAGACAGTAAAATCAAAATAAAACGTCTTGAAATAAAGGAGATCCGAGGCTGAATAAAGTATAGGAAAGGAGAATAACACAAAAACTAACAATAGGCATTAAAACACAATGGAGATGAAAAAAAAACACGTAATATCAGAAAACAAAGCGCCCCCCCCCCCCCCCCCCCCCCCCGTCCCCTACCACTATCAAAGAAAACCCCACCACATGCGGACTGCCAGATTACACTGGAGAATTGTGATCAGCGTGACACGCTTTAAATTCTGCAGTGCAAAACAACAACATCGTTAACAACGAAAACAATAGCAAATGCTTAAAAACCAAATATTCAAAAAATTGTTCAGTGTGTGTATGGTGATTTTAATCCCATTCCACACATTCTTTTTTAAATACCAGATTCTGAATATGTTATATTTTGACAAGCAGTGCTTTTTAGACAATAGATTATCTGCCGATTCTGTATTATACAACCAATTACTTCAAATGTATGGCATTGGTCGACGTATATTAAACAGTCCTGTAGGCCTTCTACTATGATTTGGTTTTGAATTTTGTGATTATTTACTATTGTAATGTAATGTTGTATACCTGTATATGTAAAGGTATGAATGTGTGTGTGTGTGTGCGCGTGCGTGCGTGCGTGCGTGCGTGTGTGTGTGTGCGTGCGTGCGTGTGTGTGCGAGTGTGAGCGTGTGTCTTAGCTTTTCATTTTATTTTTCATTTTCTGTTTATCTATTCATCTATTGACTTTTTTTTTCATGTACTATCACCAGTTATGGTGAAAACACGTTAAATAAAAGATTCATTCAATAGCAAATACAACCACAACAACAACAACCCACTTCTAAGGGAAGTAACCGAACAGGTGTTAAATAAGTGGACTCTATTCAACACCTACAAGATCACATGCGTTGGAAAAAGCTTCTCTCTGGGAAATATTAAGAATTCCTTTAAACTATAAACGTGCCTACTTGTGTGTTGATCTGTTATTTATGGAACATAACGATTTTTTCTTAATTTTCATTAAATTCAAACTGATCTTTGACAGAAAGGGAAAAAATCTTGCTTGGCAGTGAGTGAGTGTAGACTAACTTTGGCGTGTGACCCTGGCCATACTCACGCAAACAGGTGTAGGGGTCATACTTCTCTCCCCCACACAGACAGAAGCCGTCCTGACACACAGACCGGAAGCGGAAGGCAGCGTAGGACCAGCATTCCTTCACGCATGGCGTCCTTCCACTCTTCGGGCCTCCTGAAAGCACAGTGACGCCACTGCCAGTCACCTCACGTGCCCTCCATCCGCTGTCAAGATGTGTACATACCAGTCACCCGCTGTCAAGCTGTTTACATACAAGTCACATGCTAGACATCCACGGTTAAGTCACGTGTCAGTCATCCAGTCAGCGAGTCTTGGTGGTGGAGTGTAGTTGTTGTTCTTGTTGCTGTACTTACAGACATGTCTGTAGCGGGCCTTGATGGTGGAGTGTTGTTGCTGTTGTAGTTGTTGCTGTTGTAGTTGTAATTGTTGCTGTTGTTGTTGTTGTAGCTATACTTACCAACATGTCTGTAGAGGGCCTTGGTTTTGGAGTGTTGTTGTTGTTGTTGCTATTTTTACCGACATGTCTACAGCGGGCCTTGGTTTCGGAGTGTTGTTGTTGCTACACTTACTGACATGTCTGTAGCGGGTCTTAGTTTCGGAGTGTTGTTGTTGTTGTTGCTACACTTACTGACATATCTGCAGGGGGCCTTGGTTTCGAAGTGTCGTTGTTGCTATTGCTGTTGTTGCTGTTGTTGTTGCTATACTTACTGACATATCTGCAGGGTGCATTGGCTTTGGAGTGTTGTTGTTGTTGTTGTTGCTGTACTTACCGACATGTCTGTAGCGGGCCTTGGTTTCGGAGTGTTGTTGTTATTGTTGTTTTTGTTGTTGTTGCTGTACTTACCGACATATATGTAGCGGACCTTGGTTTCGGAGTGTTGTTGTTGCTGCTGCTGTTGTTGTTGTTGCTGTACTTACCAACATATCTGTAGCGGGCCTTGGTCTTGGAGTTGTTGTTGTTGCTGCATTTATTGACATGTCTGTAGCAAGCCTTGGTTTCAGAGTGTTGTTATTGTTGTTGTTGTTGCTGTCGTTGTTGCTGTTGTTGCTGTACTTACCAGCATGTCTGTAGCGGACCTTGGTTTCAGAGTGTTGATGTTGCCATTGCTGTTGTTGTTGTTGCTGCTGCTGCTGTACTTACCGACATGTCTGTAGCGGACCTTGGTGGCGGAGTGTTGTTGTTGTTGTTGTACTTACCGACATGTCTGTAGCAGGTCTCGGTGGCGGAGTGTTGTTGTTGTTGCTGCTGCTGCTGCAGCCCCTGCTGCTGTTGCTGTACTTACCGACATGTCTGTAGCGGGCCTTGCTGGCGGAGTGCTGTTGTTGTTGTTGTTATTGTTGCTGCTGCTGACATTGCTGCTGTACTTACCGCCATGTCTGTAGCAGGCCTTGGTGACGGAGTGCTGCTGCTGCTGTTGTTGTCGTTGTTGTTGTTATTGTTGTTGATGCTGCTGCTACTGTACTTACAGACATGTTTGTAGCGGGCCTTGGTGACGGAGAGCTGTTGTTCTTGTTGTTCTTGTTGTTGTTGCTGCTGCTGCTGTACTTACCGACATGTCTGTAGCGGGCCTTGGTGACAGAGTGGCGGGCAGGGGCATGGTCATCGAGGAGAGACACTCTGACCTCTGTCGTGACCTCCTTTCCCTGCAACACGAGTGGTGAAGGTGTGGTAGGGAGGGGGGCAGGGGCATCAAGACACAGGTCACATTTGGTTTGACAGTCTCTCTCAGTCTCTGAGTTCTGGCTAACGATTTAACTGAAACAACTGCACAAGTGACTGGTTTGCATGGAACAGCATCAGCACTTGATGGAAATGTATAAATCAGTCTAACCACATTGACAGTTAGAAATGAAATAACATAGAAAAAGAAAGGTCTGTGTAGTTTTTGTCTGAATCTGGTTCATGTTTCTGCAATGACAGGAAACACGTTGCTATGGAAACCACTAGCAATCGTTCGACTACCTCCAAGGCTGGACTTTAGACAGTTTATCTGCGCGTTATGCCACTTGACAAGTTCAGTGTCTTGATACTGATATGAGGGGAAGAAGACAGAGGTAGTTGTCAACTCACTGACATTGTTACCCTTTTTCTTCTTCCGCTTCATCTTCTTCTTCTTCTTCTTTTATATCAAGACTTAATAAAGAGCGAATACGTGGCAGGAAGAAAACCACGGAATTCCAATGGGGTTGTAGATTTGACTGCTGTATGTACAAATCGTGGAATTCCATAAGGGTCGTGGTATTGGCTTTTAGGTGTACAAGTACTTAGGCGTTTGGGAGAATGTGATAGGATTTGGACAGCATATTAAAAGATGTTTTCTTATGTACGTCATTATCTTAGCTGAAATGCGATGTCTCGTCTGTACTTAATGTGCACGATTTCCACCTATGGCTAATTATGGAGCTCATTTATAGGATGTGGATTGTTGTTAGAAGATAAAGCGAGAATGCCAAATGATTTTATCCAAGTGGAAGCCATCTGACATTCAATACATATATTTGGTTGTAAAGATGAGTTCGCTTCCATCTAAAATGGATAAGAATGGATCGTTGAACGGCGTACGATGTCCCCGTGAAGCGTAAGGTGCCGCTTGATTTCGATTCAAAAGTTGTTGGTTTTTGTTTTGTTTTTTGTTTTTTTTACCATCATACCATTTTTTTTGTCAGCTCTACTGTTTTATATTTTTTTTAAGGTTTTAGTTTATTCACATGCGGACAATAAGGGGGTTGGGGGATGGAACAATACAAAAAAATACAATCAAAGTTAAGCACGTTAGGTCGTCATGAAACCACAGCAAGGAAATACAATAATTTTATGATCAATCTGCTAAAGCACAGTGACAATCGCTTTGCAGTCACTGGTCTGTATAAGTTTAGCCTATTGTACCATGAACATAAGTTCAAATAACGATAATAAACTTTACAGTTTACAATACACGAATACCAAGCTTTCCTTTATAACAAGAGCTTTGCTCACAAATTCAAATGATGACTGTATAGTGATTAAGTCATATTTTAAACCAGATTTCCTTTTCAGCCACACTGATGTCAGAACAGTAGTAATAAGGAAGTTCGTGATAGTTAGGTTGCTTCTAAACGAAGATTTCCATTGCAACCAGCACTCGTATCACATCTGTCTTTTTTTTTTTTTCTTTTTTTTTTGATGCTTAAGTTTTTCTTTAATCTGTAATAATAAAAGGTATATACGATTCCCATATTTTTTTCAAATCGTGTCAGGCAATTAATTTTGGCTATATATTCGTCAATTTTAAACTTTCCTAATAGTCGTTTCCTAAATACACTGCACATTGGAACACATTTGTTTTTGTTTACATTGAAAAATAAACCATTTTGCAAACAGAATCATTCTTTCAAACGCTTCGTCAGTTTCAATCTGGTTATCAGTACCTAAAATTACAAAATTTTCGGTCAAATTTAACGTCATTTTGCATTTTTCGTTAATTTCTTTGATGAGTTTAGTCCAGAATGATTTGATCATATTACATCCCCAAAATAAGTGTCTTACAGATTCCTTTTCTGTATGGCAAAACGTACAAGAGTTATCGCCAACCACACCCATTTCTTTCAATGTAATATATTTACCAAGAATTCGATGTACGATCCTCATTTGAAACCATTTCAATTTCACTTCAGAAATGTTGTGTATCTTTTTGAAAACATTTTGCCAAACTATTTCGCCTTCCAATGTATTACTCCATTTTTTATAACAGTTAGGAGCTGGGCTATCGTCTATCAACATGCGATAATAAAGGTTCATACCTTTATAAATCGACAAACTCGTTTTTAGGGCGCATGGAAAGTCAGACTTGCTATTACTTTCTAAAGCGATATTATGTTTAATCATACATTGTCGAATACATGATAGATAACCATCGTACGTCAAAAAGTCAATGCTGACCTGGAAACGACGGTTGAATTCTGCTAAAGACAAAAATCTTCCATCTACATTCACAAAATCTGCAATGCAATGAACGCCATTTTCTGTTCAGTTCATTGATTGAATAACTTCGTTTCCACGTTTAAAGCGTTCATTGTACAGGAATGGTTCGGCTAGTAAATCTGTACTTGTTTTAGGTTGTACTTTCTTCCAGAACAGTTGATATGCACTGAAAACATGTTTCCAAAATAGGCTGTCCGTTTTTTTAAGATTAACACATCATGGTCCGTACATATCCAGTTGATCTAATTTGGGATATAACTGGGTACAAATGCTTTTCCAGTTATGCTTAGAATAATACAATTTTCGTATCCATGTAATTTTAGCAGACATTAAATATGTTTTAACTTCAGGTACATTCAAACCACCATCTTTTACACTTTTAACTGTTGTCTTCCTATTAATTTTGTCTTGTTTTCCATTCCACACAAATCTGAAACACGTTTTCTGGAGATCTGCCATAAAATCAACGGGTGGGTTAGGCAACAGAATCCACAGGTGTATCAGTTTGGAAAGAATCAAAGATTTCAGAACAGCCACCCTTCCCAGCGGAGCAATATTTCTCTTGGACCAAATTTTAAACAATGCTACCACTTCTTCAAATTTATCGTTATAATTAATTGCTTGGCAATGCTTTAGATCGCTTGTTAGCGAAATTCCCAGTATCTTAAATATGTCTGAGTTCCAGTTTATTTTCAGATGTGGTAAATACCTTTTTAGTTGATTTTCTCATGGATCCCCAGAGTACTGTCCAAATAATTCCACCATTTACATACTTTCTTCAAAAGATTTTCTGTCTCCTATGTTCATTGAGTGTCATCAGCGAACTGAGAAATTTTATGGTCTGTTTCATTAATAAAATTCTTTTTATATCTTTGTTTTCACAAATCATTATTGCCATTATCTCATCACATAAAATGAATAAATAAGGAGAGAAGGGATCCCCTTGTCTACATCCGCATTGGACAGTCAACCATTCCGTTACCTGTCCATTGACTATAACAGTCGACTTTCTGTTTTTGTAAAATGTTTGGATCCACCTTAAACCGTTCTCAGAAAACCCAAAAGCTCTAAGAACTTTATACATAAATTCCCAATGTGAAGAATTAAATGCCTTCTCAAAAATCTAAACAAATCAACACCCCCGGTAAAGATTTAGCATTCAAATAGTGAATTAAATCATAAATTAGCCTTACATTATCACCAATATAACGGTTTGCTCCTCGTGAATGATTGAAGGTAATACGGCTTTAATTCTATTGGCGGTACAGGATGAATCTATTTTATATATAACATTAAGTAAGGAAATGGGTCTCCAATTTTTTATATATTGTTTAAGTTTGTCGCCCTTTGGTATGCAGACTATTATTCCTTCTCTCTGGGTATGGGACAGTTCACCATC
Source organism: Conus canariensis (assembly GCA_033310375.1). Taxonomy (NCBI): domain Eukaryota; kingdom Metazoa; phylum Mollusca; class Gastropoda; order Neogastropoda; family Conidae; genus Conus; species Conus canariensis. The sequence goes on from CM065731.1 coordinate 15,425,212, forward strand.
TTTCAAACTATCATTTAGTAGCCGCCGTGGCAAAGTGGTTAGCGTCGCGGACTCCCGGCTGGGAGGTCGTGGGTTCGAATCCCATCAGAGTCATGTGGGTTTTTCTGCCCCGACCGGCTCCTACCCAGAGTTGAGTTTGCTGCGGACTCAGTTGGGAAGACTGGGACCACACAGTCGAGTTTCATCCCCTTAATGGATGCGTTTCTGAGAGTGTTGCTCAAATTTCCTGACCAACACTGCAGGTGCCTGTATCTCTCGGGCCTGGTTGACGCTGGGATATATTATGAAAGGAAGCGTAGAGAACAGCCCTGTCATGTAGTCTCAGACCGAAATGGAAATCCGTAGCATCATCTTAATCATCCTCATTCTCATCGATCAGCATAAAAAAAATTGTCTCAAATTCTGTGGCCCTTCATGCCCTGCTGTCATGGTGACCTCAATTTTCGATGTCCTCTCCACGTCTGTGGCTTTGGTTTGGTTCCGTCGGGGTCACCGGTATCGGCGAGTCCATGGGGGCTGTCGTTGGACGGATGTGGTGGCGCCCTCCGGAGGGAGAGCTCACTCACGCCGGCTCCGCGACTAAGCAATTATTGTCGTCAGTAGGGGGCTTAGTAGGTGGTGTCCTGAGTATGTTAGATCAGAACAGGCGCCACTGAACACCACCGAAGTGACTCGGCAGCAGTGCAGTGTCTCCTCCGGTGGGTTGCCTCTTGACGACTTGACATTGGCTGCTCCCTGTGGATTGCCGGTGCCGGGGCTGCGGCGGGTCCGACCGGGCTGTGGCTGTGGACGGGATGTCGGAATGAGCGGCGTGGGTGCACTGCCTCTGAGGTGGCGCAGAGGTGGGACAGCAAAAAAAAAAAAAAAAAAAAAAAAAAAAAAAACTATCATTTAGTGCTCTCACAATAAAAGGGCCAAGGTCTTTCCAGAAGAATGTAAAGAATTCAGCTTTGAATCCATCTGTCCCTGGACTTTTATGATTTGCCATTTTTCCAACGCAAATGCTGCTTCATCAAGTGTAATGTCGCCTTCCAGTGACTGTGCTTCATCTAGTGTTAATTTAGGTACATCATTAATTAAATTCTCAATTTGACATTCTTTCACTTTTCTTTCAGAATAAAGTGTTTGAAAAAAAGGCACTTCCCTTCGTATTTCACATTGGTCATGAACCACATTCCCATCTTTATCCACAAGATTAGTCATTGTTTTGCTCACATAATTCCTTTTCTCTAGCGAACAAAAATACGGTGTGATCTTTTCCCCTTCTGCAATCCATCTGGCCCTAGATCTTATCATTACTCCTTTCATTTTCTTTTAATGCAATGCTTCGAGTTCATCATTCTTATGTTTTAATAATTTCAAATCTTCATCAGCTTTACGTTCAATTTTCTCTAAACGTTGTATGTCTTTAATTCAAGTATCTTCCCTTTGTTGATCAAGTTTCTTTTTCATGGTAGCGAAAGCAATGGTTTTGGCACGGATTTTCATCAGCAAAAAGTCCAGAAAAATTTTGTCCGAAACGGTAAACTGAATATCAAATGTTGAATTATTTGCTAACATATTTTCGTTCGTGTCTGCAACGGCATACTCTCTTATGACAGAATGAGTGAGTTCCTTAGTTTCCTTAACATACTGACTATCCCTTAAAAGTGAACTGTTAAACTTCCAAAACGTATTTCGTTTTTCAGTTTTACTGAACTTGAGTTGCAAACAAACCATTGAATGGTCTGTCCTGTAACCCGGGTGAATGTCTGTTTTATCTGCATACCAGATTAGATAGTCGGATAAAAGAAAAAAATCAAGTCTACTCTGGACTGGGCGGATGGGGTTTTCTCCAAGCTTAGCGTTAGGGTTTTCGTCTCGCTAAATATCTGTCAATTTTAACTCTGACATCATTGCTTCTACTTGTTCCTTTGCTTTAGGGTTATTTATTTGCTTGTAATTGTAATCGATTCAAAAGTTACTAGACATCATATTTGAGCTTCCCATGTTCCTTGATGCTCGAGACAAAAGATGTTGGGCTTCACATGTTCCTTGATGCACGATACAAAAGATGCTGGGCTTCACATTTTCCTTGATTCACGAGACAAAAGATGTTGGGCTTCACATGTTCCTTGATTCACGAGACAAAAGATGTTGGGCTTCACATGTTCCTTGATTCACGAGACAAAAGATATTAAGCTTCACATGTTCCTTGATGTACGAGACAAAAGATGTTGGACTTCACATTTTCATTGATTCACGAGGCAAAAGATGTTGGGCTTCACATGTTCCTTGATTCACGAGACAAAAGATGTTGGGCTTCCCATGTTCCTTGATTCACGAGACAAAAGATATTAAGCTTCCCATGTTCCTTGATGCACGAGACAAAGATGTTGGGCTTCACATGTTCCTTGATGCATGAGACAAAAAACGTCGGACTCTATGTATTTTTTTTATTTAAGTGGCAAAAATGACGGGCTTCACAAGTCATATTTCTTGATTCAATGAAAAACAAAAAATACCGGGTTTGACACATTCTTTGATTCACGAGACAAAAGAAGTTGGGTTTCACACATTCTTTGAAGTCACTTTTTTTTTAAAGGAAGACGGACTATTCAGACTCATCAATGGTTTTACCACACCGATTGCATGGTCAGATCAGGTGTCTTCATGATAGCACGCACTAATGACATCGATGCACACGATGACTTTTGACTGTAATAGTGTTGCTAGGAAGAAACTCTAGGGAGCGCTTGACAGAAGAAGGTCTTCAGGGATCAACCCCCCCCCCCCCCCCCCCCCCCCCGACAAGCGTTTTGGCCCTAAACTCCTTACACTCTAAGGGGGTCGGGCCACATCCAGGTCATGACTGCCAGATGTCCTTCTACTGCCAACTAATTTTGTGTCACTGGCGCTGCCGGGATTCGAACCCGCAAATTTTGGACGGGTGGGCGTCTCAAGGCGTACATTTTCATGAGGTCATGGACTGATGAGCCTACAAATCCCCTCGCTCAAACTTCCATGGCGAGGACCCGGGCCTGGAAGCCGGATTCTCTTAAGCCTCTCAATGCTCGTTAATTAGTACGATGATTATGACATTTTTGACAATAGCAACCACGACAGTGTAATGTCAGATATAGCAATAAATAACAGGCCTCACCTGACCACTGGCCATTGGAAAAGGCACCCGGAAGTGACTGCCTTCCATCCCAATTGACCCAGGTGTCACCTTGAGACTCAGCACCAAGGTCACGGCTACTACCACGGTCAAGGCCAGCATGGCGGTCAGGCCCAGGATGACGTAACGGAGCCTCTGGCGGGTGCGTTCCAGGGTCAGGAGGTCGTGCACGTGCTTCTCGTGGCTAGGTAGGAGGCTGCGCATGTGCGTGGGCAGAGAGTCGTCGGTGATGGTGTACACATCGCAGGCGGCGTCTACCAGGCATGACTTGGTCTGTACCTGTCCCAACCAATCCATTCACATGACTTGACCTTTGACCTGTACCTGTCCCAATCAATCCCATTCAAATGACTTGGCCTGTACCAGTCCCAACCAAACCATTCACATGACGTGGCTTGTACCTGTCCCAACCAATCCATCCAAATGACTTGGCCTGTACCTGTCCAAACTAATCCCACTTACATGACTTGGCCTGTACCTGTCCCAACCAATCCATTCACATGACTTGGCCTGTACCTGTCCCAACCAATCCATTCACATGACTTGGCCTGTACCTGTCCCAACCAATCCCATTCGCATGACTTGGCCTGTACCAGTCCCAACCAATCCATTCACATGAATTAACCTGTACCTCTCCCAACCAATCCATTCACATGACTTGGCCTGTACCTGTCCCAACCACCATTCACATGACTTGGTCTGTACCGGTCCCATCCAATCCATTCACATGACTTGGCCTGTACCTGTTTCAACCAATCCATTCAAATGACGTGACCTGTACCTGTCCCAACCAATCCCATTCACGTGATTTGGCCTGTACTGTCCCAACCAATCCATTCACATGACATGGCCTGTACCTGTCCCAACCAATCCATTCACATGACGTGGCCTGCACCTGTCCCAACCAATCCATTCACATGACCTTGCCTGTACCTGTCCCAACCAATCCATTCACATGACTTGGTCTGTACCTGTCCCATTCAATCCCATTCACTTCAGTTCCATCAAATACAATGACATGACTTGGCCTGTACCTGTCCCATTCAATCCCATTCACTTCAGTTCCATCAAATACAATGACATGACTTGGCCTGTACCTGTCCCAGCCAGTACCATTCACTTCAGTTCCATCAATTACAATGACATGACTTGGCCTGCACCTGCCCCAACCAATCCATTCACATGACCTTGCTTGTACTTGTCCCAACCAATCCATTCACATGACTTGGCCTGTACCTGTCCCATTCAATCCCATTCACTTCAGTTCCATCAAATACAATGACATGACTTGGCCTGTACCTGCCCCAACCAATCCATTCACATGACTTGGCCTGTACCTGTTCCATCCAACCCCATACACTCCAATTCATTCAAATACAATGACATGACTTGACCTGTACCTGTCCCATCCAATCCCATTCACTTCAGTACCATCAAATACAATGACAGGACTTGGCTTGTACCTGTCCCAACCAATCCCATTCACTTCAGTTCCATCAAATCCAATCTCATATACTGTGTAAAACAGTCCAGTGCAGTATAATACGATCCAATTCGTTTGAATGTAGTCAATTCTGATCTGATCCAATTCGTTCCGATCCAGTTCAATGAAATGCAGTGCAATGAAATCTGCTTCAATCCACGTCAATTCAGCGTCATTCAATCATCCACTTTAATGCAGTTCATGTTCTTTTAAACTCACACGACCTCTAAAGGGCACGGTTGTTCTCCAGGTCAAGATAGCTAACAGCTGACACCTCAGCTGAAAAACAGACATGCTGTCCTCCCTCATCACAGCTGTCCTCCCTCATCATTCCTGTCCATAGGTGTCCTCCCTCATCATAGCTGTCCTCCATAATCATAGCTGTCCACCCTCATCATAGCTGTCCTCCCTCATCATAGCTGTCCTCCCTCCTCATAGCTGTCCATAGCTGTCCTCCCTCATCATACTGTCCTCCCTCATCATAGCTGTCCTTCCTTATCATAGCTGTCCTCCCTCATCACAGCTGTCCATAGCTGTCCTCCCTCATCATAACTGTTCTCCATCATCATAGCTGTCCTCCCTCATCATAGCTGTCCTATCTCATCATAGCTGTCCTCCCTCATCTTAGCTATCCTCACTCATCGTACTGTCCTTCCTCATCATACTGTCGTCCCTCATCATAGATGTCACCACATTGTCCTCCCTCATCATAGCTGTCATCATACTGTCCTCCCTCATCATAGCTGTCATCATACTGTCCTCCCTCTTCATAGCTGTCATCGTACTGTCCTCCCTCATCACAGCTGTCCTCCCTCATCATACTGTCCTTCCTCATCATAGCCGTCATCATACTGTCCTCCATTATCATATTGTCCTCCCTTATCATAGCTGTCATCATACTGTCCTCCCTCATCATAGCTGTCATCATACTGTCTTCCCTCATCATACTGTCCTCCTCATCATAGCAGTCATCATACTATCCACACTCATCACAGCTGTTGTCATACTATCCACCCTCATCACAGCTGTTGTCACACTGTCCACCCTCACCATACTGTACACCCTCACCATAGCTGTCATCATACTGTCCTCCCTCATCATAGCTGTCATCATACTATCTTCCCTCATCATACTGTCCTCCCTCATCATAGCTGTCATCATACTGTCCCCCCTCATCATAGCTGTCATTCATACTGTCTTCCCTCATCATACTGTCCTCCCTCATCATAGCTGTCATCATACTATCCACCTCATCAGAGCTGTCGTCACACTGTCCACCCTCATGATACTGTACACCCTCATCATAGCTGTCATCATACTGTCCACCCTCATCATAGTTGTCACCACATTGTCCTCCCTCATCATAGCTGTCATCATACTGTCCTTCTTCATCATAGCTGTCATCATACTGTCCTCCCTCTTCATAGCTGTCATCGTACTGTCCTTCATCACAGCTGTCCTCCCTCATCATACTGTCCTTCCTCATCATAGCTGTCATCATACTGTCCTCATCATCATATTGTCCTCCCTTATCATAGCTGTCATCATACTGTCCACCCTCATCATAGCTGTCATCATACTGTCCTCCCTCATAATACTGTCCTCCTTCGTCATAGCTGTCACTATACTATCCTCCTTCATCATAGCTGTCATCATGCTGTCCACCCTCATCATGACTGTCATCATACTGTCCACCCTCATCATGCTGTTGTCCCTCATCATAGATGTCATCATACTGTCCACCCTCATCATAGCTGTCATCATACTGTCCTCCCTCATCATAGCTGTCATCATACTGTCCACCCTCATCACAGCTGTCATCATACTGTCCACCCTCAGCATAGCTGTCATCATACTCTCCTCCCTCATCATACTGTCCTTCCTCATCATAGCTGTCATCATAGCTGTCCACCTTCATCATAGCTGTCATTATAGCTGTCCACTCTCATCATAGTTGATATCATATTTGTGATCCTAGCTGTCATCATAGCTGTCCACCCGCATCACAGCTGTCATAGCTGTCCTCCCTCATTATAGCTGTCCACCACAGCTGTCCACCCTCATCATAGCTGTCCAGCCTGATCATAGCTGTCCACCCTCATCATAGCTGTCCAGCCTCATGATAGCTGTCCTCCGTCATAATGGCTTTCTGCTGGTTGAGGGGCTGTTGGTCACATGCATTGATTTGGAGACGTGTCTGTCATATGGATGGTGTGGCCATCTCTAACACAGTGTGACTGACACAGGCCATGGTGCTAATTTCACATTCAACAATCAACATCATGCATGGCCGCCAGTCGTAATGATTAGCCTGTAAGTACCATATCACAAACTATCATCTGTAGTATTGATTTATTAACTATCATCAATAGTTTTGATTTATTAACCATGACAAATAGTACTGATTTTTGAATTGTCACCAATAGTATTGAATTATAAACTATAGTCAGTAGTCTTGATTTATAAGCTATTACCAATAGTCTTGATGTAAAAGCTACCACCAGTAGTATTCATTCATAAACTATCACCAAAAGCATTGATTTATAAACATCACCAATAACATTGACCTATTAACCATCAACAATAGCACTGATTATAAAACCATCATCAATAGTATTGATGTATTAACTACCACCAACAGTACTGATTTGTACACTATCACCAACAGTATTGCTTTATAAACTATCATACATAGTATTGATTTTTAAACTATCATTAATAGTATCGATTTATAAACTATCACTATCACTGTGAAGACTCATCTGAATGAGCAGCAGCGCACTGCATCAGCAGATAAGACGTCGGAAGACCAAGGCCAGGATTTAAACCACAGTGCCAAGGACATCCACGCTGTTGGTTCGGATGAGGAATTTGCACAGGCCCTCGATGCCAGGCGCCTGAAACTCAACCTGCCACGAGCAAACGAAACTGAAGATTGGGAGAAACTGGATGCAAAATCGTCCAAAGACTCGATGCACTGATAGGGAAAAGCACCCTGGAACACAAACTAGCCACATATGGGGACATTGTGTATGCCACATGTAGAGACGCCTATGGAGCAAAACTACCCAAACAAAAAACACCTCCAAAGAAATCCAGACGCCAAGAAAAGATGGACAAGATCAGGGTCCAAAAGAAAAACCTCAAGATGCAAATGAAGACCGCATTGCCAGCTGAAAAACAAGGCTTGGAAAAACTGTGGAAAGACCTGAAAGAAAAACACAGCGCCCTCAGCAAAGCGGAATCTGCGAGGAAGAGGAAGAGCAAAAAGAAGAAGACACAAGAGCGCTTCTTCAGAGACCCCTTCCAGTTTGCCAGAACACTGTTTGAGCAGCCAAAATCTGGGACCCTAAGTGTGGACAAAGGAGTTCTTGAGCAGCATCTGAGGAAAACATACTCTGACCCACAGAGCAAAGCACCACTCGACATTCAAGGTCTGGTGTGGCCAACCAACCCTGAGGAACAGTTCAATGACAAGCCTCCAACGTTGGCGGAAATCAAGAAGGTGGTCGACAAAGCCAGAGCCAAATCATCACCAGGGCCAAACGGAATACCTTACCAGCTTTACAAGAAATGTCCCAAGGTGCTGGAGTGGCTCCACAGGCTGCTGCGATCGGCATGGAGAAACCAGAAGATCAGCGGCCAGTGGATGACGGCAGATGGTGTGTACATCCCCAAAGAGCAAAACTCAAGTGACATCAGCCAGTTCAGGCCAATATCACTACTGAACGTCGAAGGGAAAATCTTCTTCTCTGTCATGGCAGCAAGGCTGACCAAGTACCTGATGGAAAACAAGTACTTGGATGTGTCAGTCCAGAAAGGTGGCATCCCAGGCGTGGCTGGCTGTGTAGAACACGCCACAATGATCTGGGACGCAATCCAAAAAGCAAAAACAGAAAAGAGAGACCTGGACGTAGTGTGGCTTGATCTGGCAAACGCATATGGATCTGTGCCCCATGAGATGATACAGTTGGCTCTTGAGATGTACCATGTGCCAAAGAACATCCGCGACATGCTCAAGAAGTACTTCAATGGCTTCTCAATGCGGTTCTCTACCAAGGAGTACACAACAGACTGGATCAACTTGGAAGTGGGTATTGCAATGGGCTGTGCAATTTCCCCAATACTGTTCGTGCTGGCAATGGAACTCATCTTGAAAGCAGCAACAAACAACGCGAGACAAACAGACCTTGGCGATGGATACAAGATGCCTCCTCTCAAGGCCTTCATGGATGACACTACAGTGATTTCATCCAGAGAAGACGAGACACGTCATGTGCTGGAGAGGCTGGACGACATAGTTGCCTCATCCAGAATGAAGTTCAAGCCAAAGAAATCACGGAGTCTCTCACTGAGGAAAGGAAAAGTGGCCGGATCTGTGGTCTTCAGTGTTGCCAACCAGGCCATTCCAACAATCACAGAAGAACCAGTCAAGAGCCTTGGAAAATGGTATGATGATACGCTGAAAGACACACAAAGAGCAAAAGAAACCAAGCAGATGGCGGAGGAAGGCTTGGAGACCATTGACCAGTGTGGGCTCCCTGGCAAATACAAGGTCTGGTGTTTGCAGTTCATGCTGATACCAAAGCTCCTATGGCCTCTGATGATATCGACATCTGCACCAGTATGGTGGAGGCAATGGAAGCCAAAATCAACAAGTTCACAAGGAAATGGCTTGATGTCCCACCCTGTCTGACTGACATAGCGCTGTACTGTCGCCAAGCAAAGCTGAAACTACCACTGAAATCCATCCTGGAGGAATACAAAGCAGGGAAGATCAGACTTCAAAGCATGCTGGAGGACTCAGGAGACAAGGTGGTAGAAGCAATCAAGCCCCAGCTGAAGACAGGCAGAAAATGGAAAGTTCAAGAGGCGATGGATTCTGCAAAAGAAAGTCTCAAGATCAGAGAAATAACAGGACACACACAGACCAACAGACAAGGACTGGGGGTGACCAAAACTGAATGGTGGTCAAAGGCCAAAGGAAAAGCCAAAAGAGACATGATGATTCAGGAGATGAGAAAAGAAGACCAAAAAAGACTCCAAAAAGCAGTCCAGCAGAGCCAGCAAGGGCAATGGACAACGTGGGAGAATGCACTCCAAAGAAGTCTCACTTGGAATGACATTTGGCACATGGCCCCTCTCAGGATCAGCTTCATTCTCAGATCTGCATATGACCTTCTGCCCTCAAATGCAAACCTGGTGAAGTGGGGGAAAACAGACGATCCTGCATGCCCCCTCTGCCATGAAAAACAAACAGTGGAGCATGTCCTAAGCTCATGTAAAGTAGCCCTGGCTCAAGGAAGGTACACATGGAGGCACAACCAAGTGCTCAAAGAGATTGTACAAGTAGTCTGGGCTAGTACCAACACCACAAAAGGGAAAATCAGGACTCCAAAAGCACCCGCAACATTCTTCACGGCAGGAGGCAGCAAATCATGGCCAAGAACAACAGTGCCACTCGAAACATGCAGGCAGAGTCTGCTGGACGGGGCAGATACTGGGAGTGCACTGCAGACCTCCCAGAATGGAAGAGTCACCCAGAGATCATCAGCAAGAGTGGCATGAGACCAGACATAGTAGTCCACTCTAAGTCAACCAAGCAACTGATCATGATCGAGCTCACGGTGCCATATGAGAACAGAATGGAGGCAGCTCAAATCTACAAGACTGAAAAGTATGCTAATCTGGCAAACAGCCTGAGGAGAGAAGGCTATCAGGTCAAAGTCCTCACTGCAGAAATTGGAGCTAGGGGGTTGTAGGAACGTCTGCATACAGCCTCATGAAACAGCTCTCAGTTGCAGGGAAGGAAAAAAACAGAGCCCTGAAAGCAATGGCAGAAGCGGCAGAGAGGTGTTCAAGCTGGATCTGGTCAAGGAGGAACAAAAGTGAACTTCATAAGGCTTAATTTCCCTACAAATATCAGGTGTCCCTGTGGCTCAGTGGTTAAAGCGCGAGTCATTAAGTGGAAAATGAGCATGTCCAGAGGGTCATGGGTTCGAATCCCAGCCATGGCTCGTCCCAAGATGGAAAAAAGGGGCAGCAGAGGGACATCCGGAGTCATGAACCGGTGTGGCCCAACCCCCCTAGAGTGTCAGGAGATAAGGGCCGAAACACTTGCTTGAAGGGGGCTTCTCTTCTGAGGACTCTCTGCTGCCACGCTCTCCACGAGTTTCTTTCTACTCACTAATAGTGTAAATAAACTATCATCAATAATACTGACCTACAAACTGTCATCCACAGTACTGATTTATAAACTATTACCGGTAGTATTGACATCACCAATATATTGATTTTTAAACTGTCATCAATAGTATTGATTTATAAGCTATCACAAATTGTATTGATTTATAAACTATAGCATTGATTTATAAACTACCACCAGTAGTATTGATGTATAAACTATCACTAACAGTATTGATTTTTAAACTCTCATCAATAGTACTGATTTTTTAGTTATCACCAATAGTATTGATTTATAAACTATCATCAATAGTATTGATTTAAAAACTATCATCAATAGTTTTGATTTATAAACTATAGATAGTAGTGTTGATTATAAACTATCAACAATAGCTTTGATTTATGAACTATCATCAATAGAATTGATTTATAAACTTTCGCCAATAGTAGTGATTTAGAAACTATCATCAACAGTATTGGTTTTTAAGCTATCACCAATAGCTTAGATTTATAAACTATCTCCAATAGTATTGATTTATAAACTATCACCAGTAGCATTGGTGTAGCCTGTAAGACCCACGCCATAAACTGTCTTCAACAGTGTTGATTTGACCTTAAATCTCTAACCATGAACGAGCATCAATGACATAGATCTGGCTTGTAAGAATCAACACCACAAACCACTTTTGTTCGTCTTAATTTGACCTTCAAGAGTCAAAATAATAATTGGCCATTCACTATAGGTATATGGGTTGTACAAATCAACAAAACAATCTACCATCGGTCATATTGATTTTGCGAATAGAAAATCAATGCCATAAATCACTATGAATCGTATTGACGAGGCCTTTGAGAATCAACACCATAATCCGTCATTAATCGAACTGATTTGGTCTGCTGTAGTGATTAGCACCTGAATCCACCATCAATCGTACTGATTCGGCCAGAACAGGAGAAACCAGCACATTACACCAGTCAAGGTGATTTATCCTGTATGTGTTTGAAAGCTGATACAGCACAGTGTATGAAAGGAAGACTTTTTCATAAAGATTCGAGGATATGGTGTACACACACACACACACACACACACACACACACACACACACACACACACACATATGCCCAATGTACATACGCACGTGTGCGTGCGTGCGTGTGTGTGTGTGTGTGTGTGTGTGTGTGTGTGTGTGTGTGTGTGTGTGTGTTGTGCGTGTGCGTGCGTGCGTGTGTGCGTGCACACACGCACGCACGCACACACACACACACAGTATCTATCTGCCTTTGTCCCCCTACCCTGTGTGTGTGTGTGTGCGTGCGTGCGTGTGTGCGTGCACACACGCACGCACGCACACACACACACACACACACACACACACACACACACACACACACACACACACACACACACACCTTCCTCCCCCTTCCCTTCACCATTCTGCCCTTAGTTCATTACAGTACAGCAAGAGACAGGCCCAATGCCTGCAGTGAGGCTGGCGGCTAATGAAGTTGGCTGGCCGACTTCTGACATCGGCATTACCTCCCGCTGGACACGCACCAGGGGGCGCTCGGTCAACAATGGCGGCGGTCGCTGAAACCCCCTCAGTTTGCTGGCCATGCCGTTTGCTGGTGAAGTTTAGCCCGCGGAGGAAGTTACGAAGGGGGGAGGGGGGGTGGAGTCGGGGCTAGTAGGAGGGGGGGGGGGGAGGGGGGGGGGGGGGAGGGGCGGGGTAGGACAAAGGCAGATAGAAAAAGAGGCCAGGGGAGGAGGTGAAAGCATGGTGCTGTGGTGGACTGGAGGGGAATATAGGAAAATGGAACAATGATTTTGGGACCATGGCACTAGACCACAGGTTTGGATTCTGAATATGATTCTAAGCACGGAACTAGACCACAGGTTAGGAATCAGATTCAAGGATGCATGCATCATGTTGATTTCTTCGTTTTCCCAAATTTTCCCATATCTCTTCTCCTCCCCCACCCCCTTTTCCCTTCACTGTCACTTTTAAAGAAAAATGATCTTGATCCATTTGCAAAAGTCTAGACAGGAAAAGAAGATTAGACGCACTTTGCCTGTGAGGTCAGTGAGACCAATGTGGAATTGATGTTTTCTGCTGGCTGGGGTATGATACTACACTCCACTTTCTTTCTGTAAAATGCGCGGCGGCGCGCGCGCGCGCGGTGTGTGTGTGTGTGTGTGTGTGTGTGTGTGTGTGTGTGTCTGTGTCTGTGATAGGGGAGAGAGGCTGTACGGTCGTCAAGACACGATTCCATTTGTACGTTTACAGTTGCAGCATCCGTTTCAGTGTCCAGCAAAACTGGCTGTAGGCACCAGAGTGGTGTGATGACACACAGCATTGCCAGTGTTATGATACAGGCAGCCTCTCCTTCCAGTCAGGACACCACAGACAGCTTCTCCTTCCAGTCAGGACACCACAGACAGCTTCTCCTTCCAGTCAGGACACCACAGACAGCTTCTCCTTCCAGTCAGGACACCACAGACAGCTTCTCCTTCCAGTCAGGACACCACAGACAGCTTCTCCTTCCAGTCAGGACACCACAGACAGCTTCTCCTTCCAGTCAGGACACCACAGACAGCTTCTCCTTCCAGTCCGAACTCCACAGACAGCTTCTCCTTCCAGTCAGGACACCACAGACAGCTTCTCCTTCCAGTCCGAACTCCACAGACAGCTTCTCCTTCCAGTCAGGACACCACAGACAGCCTCTCCTTCCAGTCCGAACTCCACAGACAGCCTCTCCTTCCAGTCCGAACTCCACAGACAGCCTCTCCTTCCAGTCCGAACTCCACAGACAGCCTCTCCTTCCAGTCAGGACACCACTTCACTCAAAGTCGTCCTTTTTTGACAGAAACGCTCTCCCATATATTTCCTAGAAATGGGACTCAAGTCACCATAGTCCTATGAGCTGTGGTCTATGTCACACGTTCGCTCGCCAGTTCTGTGAGCTGACCGGTCTCAGCTGTGGTCTGAAAGCTCACTTCAATGCATGCAAATGTGACTTTCCCCATGTCAAGAAATAGCATGTTAAGTTACAACAAACAATGAAAAGGACAGGCACGCCCATCCATCAACCCATCTGGCATGGCATCAGTTGCTACATGCTCCTGTCAGGATACACGTATCCATACCCGCTGTCCTTGTCATAATCGCACATGAAGAATCATGCCATCTTCAGGTCTGTCTGCGCTATTTATGCTGTATCCATATACTAACAGAATCACGCCCCTAATTATCCACCCTATCCCAGCCCTTCTCCCTCTCTCTCTCTCTCTCTCTCTCTCTCTCTCTATCTCTCGTCCACTGTCTCCCTGTCGGTCTCTCTGTCTCAGTCACTCTCTGTTTCCTTCCATACTGCTCCTCCCCTTCCGTTCAAACACTTCCATATGCAACTGCACCCTTCCCCATTTCCCCGCCACACTCACGCATGAATGCAAGCTTGCTTTTGCTTCCTTATGCCCACACACACATGCAAGCAGAGACATGCTCGGGCCCACACACACACACACACACACACACACACCTTCCTGCACCCTCCCTTCTCCATTCTGCCCTCAGTTCATTACAGTGCAGCAAGAGACAGGACCGATGTCTGCAGTGAGGCTGGCGGCCAAAGAAGTTGGCTGGCCCACTTCTGACATCGGCATTACCTCCCGCTGGACACGCACCAGGGGGAGCTCGGTCAACAATGGCGGCGGTCGCTGAAATCCTCAGTTTGCTGGCCGTGCCGTGTTGCTGTATGGGAACAGTGTTCAGCACGACAAGAGGGAAGATAGGGGATGGAAGAGGGGGGGGGGGGAGAGAGAGAGAGAGAGAGAGAGAGAGAGAGAGAGAGAAGCGGAGAGGGGGTGGGAGAGAGGAGATGTGGAGAGGCGAAAGGGTGGGTGTGCATTGGACTGAATAGAGTGAGGGGGAAATGTCACAACGGTATGGAGAACACGTTCACCAGATCTCAGAACAAGAAAAGAGGATGGGAATCACACTCCGAGTTATTACACTATGTCGTTTTCTCTAGGTTCCCAAAGGCTTCCATAGCAACTGACCGACGATGCCACAGGCTTGCATCACGTTCGAGACATTAGTGATGTTGATAACGTTTGCCATTTAACAAGTACAAACACAATGAAACAGCAATACAATGTGTTCCTCGTCCATTATATCAGATCAAAACATTTACAGAGTTGCTGAGACGTACAGTTAGTTGCCATTGTATCTTTTGTTTAAACAGGGAAAGAATGGGTTTAGAACACATGGGAAAAGGGGGAAGAATGGGTTAGAACACAGAGGGAACGGGTTAAGAATGGGTCCGGAGTGTCGAATAAATACTAGGCTCATCTGCAATACCCATGTTCATACTAGGCTCATCTGCAATATCCATGTAAATGTTGGCCTCGCCTTGAATGCGCATGTACACATTGGGCTCGTCTTGAATGCGCATGGAAATATTGGGCTCATCTACAATCTGCATGTAAATATTGGGCTTATCTACAATCTGCATGTAAATATTGGGCTTATCTGCAATCCGCATGTAAATATTGG
>CM065731.1:15445590-15463090 GCA_033310375.1 Conus canariensis
GCATACTATTTTCTACCAAATTGAGTTTTAAGCATGCATGCCAAGATTTGGCATGTAAAGGGAAACGAGGTGCCATTAGCATTAATTGCAAATTGTATCAACTATCCTTAAGATTGTTCTTGAAACTTTTTGATTCTCAGATTCAACCCATTCTTCTATATGGTGCTGAGATTTGGGTTTAGAAGATGCTTCATCTGTGATTGAAAGTGTTCATTTGTTTGTATTAAAGAAATATCTAGGGGTTGGTATTAAAACACCAAACGACCTTGTGTATGGTGAACTGAATCGATTCCCATTAACGATTAATTCTAGTGTTTCTTGTGTTAGATACTGGTTAAAACCGACTCGAATGGATGAACATAGATTATCATCTAAAGCGTATAAAATGTTGCTGAGTTTGCCCAATAGAGGAAAAATCAATTGGGCTTCAAGAGTGCGCGATGTTTTAAATAGTTATGGCTTCTCCTACGCATGGGAATATCAAGGCGTAGGGTGTATAAATTCCTTTATAAAGATGTTTAAACAAAGACTGGTTGACTGTAGGCGGCAGACTTGGAATTATCATTTGTATAATAGCGACAGATTTATAGACTACAGTAAATTTAAGGCATCACATGATCTTGAACCATACTTACTTCTAGGTTTGGACAGATTTGTTCGATATACTCTAACAAGATTTAGATTTGGAATGTCCGATTTGTCAGTGCATAGTTCAAGATATAAAAGAAATGATGAACGTGGAACAAAATGTCCGTTGTGTAGATCTGCTACTGATGATGAGATTCATTTTTGTTGTTGCCCAGTGTTTGGTGATTTGAGACACAGTTTGATCAATCCAAAATATTATAACAATCCAAGTGACTTCAGATTAACTTTACTTCTAGCATCACGAAACGAACAGATCGTTAGAAACTTTGCTATTTATCTTTATAAAGCCTTCAAGAGAAGAGAAATTATTTTGTCTTGAACTATCAAATTTGCTTGTCCCTTGAAGGCAATTTCAGTACATGATATCGTGCACAAGCTAGTGTAATGTTGTTCTTTTGATTTTCTCTTTGTTTTCTCTGTAAATTGGTGAAACGTAACCATGTGGTCTGATTTAGTTTTGAAGCAGATGATGAATTGACACTATCATATGAATTTGTCTTGTTATATTGATCATTAATGTTCACACTCCTTCAAATGGGGATTTGGCCTTACTGAATAAAATTCTGTTCTGTTCTGTTCTGTTCTGTTCTGTTCTGTTCTACTCTCTCTCTCTCTCTCTCTCTCTCTCTCTCTCTCTCTCTCTCTCTAAGACAAAAGTCATGGTTTTCCATAAAGGTGGGTTTCTGGGGAAATTTGAAAGATGGAATCTCAATGGGGAACAATTAGAAGTAGTTAATGAATGTAATTACCTTGGATTTGTTTTTACAACAAAGATGAGTATTAACAAAGGGGTTGATGCACTTGCAGTGAACGGGAAACGGGTTTATTTTGACTGTATAAGTAACAAAATCAAACGACATCTCCAAGACATGCTTCTTCCGAATTTTTGATGCTCAGGTACAGCCAGTGCTATTATATGCATCCAAAATGTGGGGATACCACAGACTGGACAATATTGAAAAGGTACACGCTCTGGCGTGCAAACGTTTTCTTAAAATCCATCTTAAAGTTCCTAATAAACTTGCCATGGGGAACTGAGGCGTTATCCCCTATAGTAAATATTGCAGTAAGGTGCATTCGATACTAAAACTGATAAAGATGGAGGCTCATCGTTTGCCTAAACAAGCATACTTGATGCATGTAAATCTAGATAAAAACGGCAAAAATGCTGGGCAACTTTTATAAAGAATATATTATTTAGCCACGGGTTTGGATATGTCTGGCTTGAACAGGGCGTGGGCTGTGAAAAAACATTTGTTTCACTGTTTCAGCAGAGAATGAAAGACATATACATGCAGGAATGGAGTGAGTCTGTTATGAATAAAGATATATATCAAATTTACAGATTGTTTAAAACTAATTTCGAATGTGAAAAGTATTTTGATTACATGGACATTAGTTGCTTTAGGCAATAAAGCTGAGGCTTGGTGTGTTACCAATCAATGGATCGATTTTCAAAAGAACGTTCAACAACAATGCTGATCTTATGTGCAAAATGTGTAAGGTCTCAGAAGACGAGGACCATGTGTTGTATAAATGTGTTCTGTATAATGACATAAGGAAAAATGTCTTAACTTTGGTGTCAATCCATATACAGTCTTGTTGAGAAATGGGTCTATTTTCAATATTAGGAAGCTTGGTGTATTTCTGTTTAATGCCATGAAGTTAAGGCAAACCTTTGTTGACAGTCTCACGCTAGAAAACTGATTGGTTGTGATGTATGTGTCTTTTAGTTACGTGTTAACTTGACCTCATTTCTAGGGGCTGGGGGCCTGAAAAAAATAAGGATTGTTCACTGTTCTCTCTCTCCTCTCTCTCTCTCTCTCTCTCTCTCTCTCTCTCTCTCTCTCTCTCTCTCAAGTGTCCCTTAACAATGAAACTGAGGGTCGGTCCCCAGGCTATGGCCCTTGTACCCGAAGTCGTGTGAGGACCAGGCAGATGCAGCTCACTGAAAGTTTTTCCAGGGCCCACCCGAAAAACAGCTCTGGACGTATCCGTGGACGAAATAACGATCCTCTGGTTCCCTGCATCCTCCAGACAACGTGGAGACCTAGGGAAACGGCCGTGCTCGTGTCAAGGACAGTAAGAAAGAATGTCTCTCCTTTTTGACCTACAATATTGAGGGTCTGTCTTTAGTTTATGACTTAGATGTTCAAAATTATATCTCTCAGTTTGATTTTGTTGTTCTAACGGAAATTTTTTCAAGAACATTTCCCTCTTTTCTTTTTCCTGATTATAAAGTTTTTCTTTGTCCTGGTATACGATTATCTGATGCTGCTACAGCACGCTTGTCAGGTGGGATTGCATTTCTTGTAAGGAAGACTTATGCAAAAATGGTTAAACAAATTCGAGTAGAATATGATCATACTATAGTACTTCAGCTTAAAACTCCAGACCTAGATGTTCTTCTGGTTGGGATTTATTTGCCTCCAGCAAACAGTATCTATTATACAAATACTGAAATAGATAATGGAGTTTCACTTCTAGAACAGTGCATAATGGATTCTTTTGAAGAAGTTGGTGATTGTCCATTGATCATCTTTGGTGACTTAAATGCAAGAACAGGTGGCCTAAATGCAAAGGAATGTTCTACATATGATGGAGACTTTAACAATAGAGATGATACTCCCAGTGATGACTTCCTCTGTGCGTCAAAAGATCATTCAACAAACGATTTTGGACACTATTTAATTAACATTTGTCAGCACTTTGAATTAGTAATTTTGAACGGTCTTCTACCTGGTGATGAAAACGGCAATTATACATATATAGCCCACAATGGTTCAAGTGTAATCGACTACTTTATCTCTTCAAGAAGCTTAATTTCATCGTGTCGCAAGTTGAAAGTAACTCAGTGGATAGAATCCAAACACATGCCCGTTGAACTTAAGGTAGGTTTTCCAAACCGTAGTCAGAAACCGGTAACACCTAAAATTACACAATTTCAAAAATATGTGTGGGATCCAGCTAAAGAAAATGATTTTGTTTGTGCACTTGGATCTGATGTTGTAACTTCAATTTTTGATGAAGCTGTTAAATTTATCGATATTGATTTCGAACATGCTCTAGCAAAATTTAACGAGGGTCTTTCTGTGGCTGGTCAGTGCATGAATAGAGATATCATCATTGGTAACGACAAGCGCAGCCCGTGGTTTGATATAGAATGCTCTGTTAAACGCCGTCAGGTAAGACAGGCACTGAGAATGTTCAGCCAGGTAAAACTTGCTAATAGCCCTGACGCCGTTGACCTGAGATTAAATTATTGTTATTTGAGAAATCAATACAAAGATTTACTCCGCTATAAGCAGCAGTTATATCAACAATGTGTTCTGCGCACTCTTAATGAAAACGCTAGAGACTCTAAACAATTTTGGAGGACTCTGAAGTCAATAAGAAGTAGTTCCGTTGTGTCAAACTCAATATCCAGCACAGACTGGTTTCAGCATTTTGAACGATTATTTAATGAAGAGTTGACCCTACCTGACTCCACTTCTCCAGGCTTTCATGCAGAAGATGACTGTTTGCTTGATGTTGACTGTGATACCAGTTGTCTTGATCAAGATATAACAGAGGGAGAAATTTTAGACTCGATAAAGGCTTTAAAAAGAAACAAAGCTCCTGGTCCAGACGGACTTATTGGAGAGTTCTATAAGTATGCTATGCCCACCGTTCTCCTTTTTCTTAAGAAATATTTCAACAAACTCTTTGATTCTGGAATCTTTCCCTCTGCATGGTGTGAAGCTCTTATTCAACCGTTGCACAAGAAAGGTGATATCAGTTCCCCTGATAATTATAGAGGTATTTCCCTGTTGAATATCAGTTCTAAATTATACAGCTACATTCTGAATAAACGCTTAACCAAATGGATCGAGGATAATAGTGTAATAAACGATGCACAGGCTGGTTTTAGGAAGGGCTACAGTACCACTGACCATATTTTACACTCCTGTCTCTCGTGCAAAAGCAACTTTCTAACCACCAAAAACTATACGTGGCTTTTATTGATTTTAAAAAGGCTTTCGACCTGATTGATAGAAATCGACTTTGGTTAGTCTTAAAGAAAAAGGGTATAAAAGGAAAGATGTACAATGCAATTAAAAGTATGTACACCGTTGTCACGGCTAGGGTTAAAGTACGGGGAGACTTAACTAATATTTTTATGTGTCCTAAAGGTCTAAAGCAAGGAGAAATATGTAGCCCGGTTTTATTTTCTTTATTTATCAATGAACTTGCTGAAAAAATTACAGAGTATGGTAAGCATGGTATTCCTTTATCTCCTGACTTCAAAGAGCTATTATTCTGCTGTTTGCTGACGATGTGGCGCTCGTGGCGTCCACTGTCATAGGTCTTCAGACACAGCTGAACGTTTTGAGTAAAACAGCTAAGAAACTTGATTTAATAGTGAATCTGGAAAAATCAAAAGTTATTGTGTTTAGAAATGGCGGTTATATTGCTTCAAAAGAAAAATGGTTTTACGATAGTATGCAACTAGAGATTGTTAATCAATATAAATATTTAGGTGCTGTATTCTCCACTGGCCTTACTTTTTCTCATTGCCTTGAGGATTTAGCATCCAGGGCAAAACATCAGGTCATTATTATATTGAAACTTCTGTGGAAATATCAGAGTGTGGCCCCAAAATTATTCTTCAAACTTTTTGATTGTCAGATCCAGCCAATCCTTGCCTACGGCGCTGAAGTATGGGGCTTAACTGCAAACCTCTCGGCTATAGAAAAAATACATTTGTTTGCACTCAAGAGATTCCTGAATGTTTCTATAAAAGCGCCTAATGCCTTGGTTTATGGAGAAACTGGTAGGTTTCCACTTTATATAAACATTTATACTAAATGCGTGAAGTATTGGATACATGTCGTTAATATGCCTGACAATCGTCTTCCCAAAAAAGCGTATAAAATGTTATATGATTTACATTGCCGGGGTAAAAACAATTGGGTTACATCAGTCTGCCTCACATTAAATCGTTACGGTTTTGGATATGTATGGGAAAATCAAGGAGTTCCCAACGTAAAAGTTTTCCTTTCAAAATTCAAAAGTCGGCTAATCGATTGTCATTTACAAGAATGGTATAGCCACATAGAATCTAAGGACCGATTTCTCTTTTATTTTTCTTTTAAGCAGTTTTGGGAAATGCCAAATTATCTATTCACTGTAAACAACGTGAGCAGTCGTAAAAACTTGATACGGTTCAGACTTGGTGTATCCTGTTTGAACACACACAAACTGCGGTATTCGAGCGTCCCCCGTGAAGCACTGTGCTGTCCGTTTTGTCCGTGTGAGTTGGAATCCGAATACCATTTTCTGATAGTATGTCCTAAGTACAAAGTTATTCGTGAGCGTTACATACCTTTCAAGTTTTATAGACGACCATCGGCTTTTAAGATGTCGTTACTGCTCGCCAACGGAAAAATCTGTAATGCTGTGGCTACATTCATAACGAAAGCTCTTGAAGTCAGATGTGGACAGACTGATGTGACTTAGAACCATTGTTCCTGCATGCACCGTCAAAGTTGCCTTAATAATATCACACCGATAGCATGTGATTGAGGTGTGTGTGTGTGTGTGTGTGTGTGTGTGTGTGTGTGAAGAGAGAGAGAGAGAGAGAGAGAGAGAGAGAGAGAGAGAGTGAGAGTGAGTATGAGAGAGAGAAAGCAAACATGGTCAACGATCGTTGATTATGTTCGCGAGATTTATTGTTTAGTTTTGTGTGTTTATGCATATACTGTATTTGACGATGCATTGATTTCTTTCCTTACTTATTTCATTTGCGATCAGTTTGATTTTGTTTCTACCCCCTCCCTCTGTTCCCATTGACACGGGCATGTGGCCTAGTTCAATTAAAACATTTGTCTTGTCTTGTCTTGTCTTGTCTCTCTCTCTCTCTCTCTCTCTCTCTCTCTCTCTCGGTTGCAACTAACAGGGTGATATTAGGGTATATGTACGCATATTTCGAATGTACACGACAGAAATGGTCATGACTTGCACAAGACAGCGACCAATTTACTTGTAACTGATGACCAAATTATACATGCTATGTTTCTATTTGTAATGAAAAGACAGCAAAAAAAAAAAAGAAAGAGAGAAAAGAAAAACCGTGTTCTGACAAAGTCTAGAATTGAATGTCTGGTCTGTTTCTTCATTACTCCTTGAGAACACACACAATCAGTATGTTTTTATCTGTGCAGTATGTAAAAATGAAGACATTAATTTTGTTTTGTCCTGCTTTTGCTTATCTAAGTAATCGATTAATTCCTTTAAAATGTAAATAAAATTCTTAATAGTTTCGCCATCAAAGATTGAGCTATTTTGTAGTACTATGCATTCAAATCCTTGGCAAAGTACGTACGTAACTATCAGCTGATGTGCGATTATAGTCTTGGTTTATGATAATCAGTCAATGTTATTAAATTTGTTGCTCATTTCTTTGTTTTCGATTTGTTCCTGAAGATTCTGTTCCCAACAGTCTATCTGCCAATCTCAGGAGACCTTTGATCAACAGACTCACTACATGGTGTGACACGAGATATGAGTGGTAGGTGGGTCCTCTAGGGGAAGGACTTGGAATAATTTCTCAATGAGAATTATCTTAACATTTCACCTACACCCTCTCTCTTACTAGTGGTGGAAGAAGCAACTTTCCGTACTAGTCATCAAAGAAACTTTTATTTTGTTCCGGGTCTTGGTAAAATACTGAAGAGTGGTTCTGAGATAATTTTCCTTAGGCCTGTACTCTTAGAAGTACTTGTAGCTCCAAGAGACAGAATTGAAGAGAGAAGTTCAAACATTCAACATTTGATTAAACAACAGAGAACTGACACAAGTCAAGAGCAATTTCACACATCAACTTTACTTGCTTACACATAGGTAAGTATTTACATGTCACTTCAGTAGGCTAGATTTTAGTTCTCATTGAACCACAACAATGAGGGGCCCTTCCTCACTCCTACTTTACTTGCTTGCACTCTGTGCAGCAGCTTAAGTTGGCATACAGTGGGCCTGTCTAAGTTACACTGAATGCATACTTTTAATACACATCCACTTCGCTTGCATACACCCAGTGCAGTAGCCAAAGCGGTACTCATAGACAGGTTCTCACTGTTTCATCATAAAGTGAGGATAAGGGTCTGATGGATTTGGAGTCCAGGTGTTAGGCTAACGTAGCTTATATCAGAGAGGGTAGTTGATCTCTCCTGTGGCTGGTGACTGCTCCTCTTGGGTAGACTGGTTGTCTGGTGTCACCCCGGTTTAAAGGACAGCCATGGTGTCTGGCGTTCCCCCGGCTTTTGGCGTAGTCCCAGAGTAGGGTTCAGCTATACTGTGTAGTGTGATCAGGGTCCCAGTTCTGCGATAAAGAGAACTTGGTCTATAGGTGAGAATCTGATGGCTGGTTTGACGATTGCACACATTTATCCTTTCTATCTTTCAGAACAGGAGTGAGACTCAGCCAGCAAAGTTTTCTCTATGGTAGAGTTTCTGCATAACTATTAATCTCCACTTTTGTTTAAAGGCTCAGTTAAGCTTACAAAAGGGTAGGAGACAGTAATACAATGTTACACAGTTTCAGTCAAACAGCTCTTCCATGTTTCTTATGAATTAAATCACACTGACTTGGGCTACACTTAGTCCAAGTACACATGTGGTGTAGACTTAAAGTCATACACTACAGATCATTCCAACAATCACCAGTATTCATAAATCAGCTTAGCAGTTTTTAACCTAGTGCAGGCATACTGTTTTTCTGATCAAAATTAATCATTGAATTATTATCTTGCCAGACAGAATTGCATACTGGCAAAAGTCAGGGTGAACACAAAGACTAGTGGTCAGATTGTTAACAAAGAATCATAACCAGCTTTTGGCATGCCATATGATGGCAAGCAAACTACTACACAGAATAATCATTCATCAGTTTGATAAATGTCACTAAGTATTAGTACAAAGTTACAATATCCACCCACGCGGCATACATAAAATCAATACATAGATTCCAAAATGTAAGACAGAGTTCCAACTCACTTTTCCTGGGAATGAACCAGTGAATGACTTGAGACCAAGGAGGGTACCAGGCCTTCTCTAGTCATCCCTTTGTCTTTCACTGTTCTGATCTACAGGCAGTCTTGAGGGGTCAGTGAAGTTGTGACTCTATGTGTCTTGTATATGTATTCTGAACTGCCAAATCAGGTTTCTGCTCTGACTGACACCCTGTCAGTCAAACACAAGGAGTGGGAGGGGAAGGGATCTGTTCTTATCATCATTCACCTCGGAAATTGTTTTCTTAATCGGCGGTCAGTTAATTTATGCGTCCGTATAGACAAAGACCCTCGCGGAGAAAACACAGTGACATCATCTACCAAAGGTCCGCGAGCGGACTGTAGATATGGGGGGGGGAGGGGGGGTTGGAGAAGGAGGGAGGTTTGACGGTTGCCTTTGTGTCAACTATGGCCAGGTTGCCTTTGTGTCAACTACAGCCGCACGTGGCTCAGGTGGAGGGGGGAGGGGCCTGTGGTGGTGGCAGTGGAGAGAGCGGCAACATGCCTTTGTGTCACGGACAGGAGGGGGGGGGGGGGGGGGGTGAAGATAGCACTGGGAAGGGGGGGGGTGGGAGATGGGCCATTGTTACAATGCATTGTAAATTTTACTGTGTCATAGCTGCTCAGAGTGGGGAAGGAGGGTTGAGAGGGGAAGGGAGGTAGGTGATAGGAAAGACACCGAGCATGGCATGACGTAATTTTCTCTTGTACAAGATAGCAAAGTCAGACGGCGGGGAGGGGGGGGGGGGGGGGGTTGAGAGGGGAGAGTGGGCATGGATTTGAAATCTATTCTTTGGTTTGGGGTTTGAGTGGTACCAATCAGATGGTTTTGTCAAGCGTTTCGTTACACATGGGTGTCCACACTTTCCCGTATATTGTGTCAAGTGGCTAGTGAACAGGTGTAGTGAGAGAAACCCCACCATCTGCCAGACCCAAGACAAGGCACTACCAGTGATGTGACATGCCAGAGAGCTTGGTACCAAGGTGACAGACACCTCCGTGTGTCGGCCCGCTCTGGCACAATATATTGGCTCATGTCATGTCCTGGTGCACCAAGCTGATCTCCATCAACAATGTCAGGACACAAGTAGGTCCTACGGTAGTATTGTTTCATGTTCCTTGTTCTGTCTCTTTATGTGTGTGTGTGTGTGTGTGTGTGTGTGTGTGTGTGTGTGTGTGTGTGTGTGTGTAAGCTCAGCTGTACTAAGTTTAGTCTAACTACCCGAAATAATAGACTATGTGTTGTCACCACTTCTGATGCTGTTTGCAGGGCTACTCAGTGTTTATCATCTGAATTGATTGTGAACGGTTCCTTGGCTTCGTTATATGACATGAAAGACACTGTTCAAGTGTGTGTGTTCTCACTACTGATGCTGTGTGCAGGGCTACTCAGTGTTTATCATCTCCTAAATTGATTGTGAATGGTTCTTTGGCTTCATTATGTGACATGACAGATACTGTTCAAGTGTGTTCTCACTACTGACGCTGTGTGCTGAGCTACTGTTTACCATCAGATGACTTGATTGTGAACGGTTCTTTGGATCACTATCTACAGTAACACTCCACTGGAGCCAGTTGTCACTACTGGGGCTGTGTGCGGGGAGACTGGGTGATTTTCAGCAGACCAGTCCATTGTGAGCGGTTCAAGTTCCTGCTATGGTAAAATTAGCAGTGTGCGCTCTCTCTCTCTCTCTCTCTCTCTCTCTCTCTCTCTCTCTCTCTCTCTCATGAATAATTTTACCCTAATTTAATCTATCTTCTTTCAGCCAACAACCAGATTAACGGTGTCACACACTTGTGCGTGTTCTGTGCAGATGGGTTTAGCTACTGAACTCAAAGTTAGTGTGTGCGTGCGTGCGTACGTGCGTGCATGCGCGCGTGTGTGTGTGCGTGTGTGTGTGTGTGTGTGTGTGTGTGTGTGTGTGTGTGTGTGTGTGTGCGTGATTGTGTTTGCGCACGCGCGTACTTGCATGCGTGTGTGTGTGTGTGTGTGTGTGTGTGTGTGTGTGTGTGTGTGTGTGTGTGTGTGTGTGTGTATGTGCGTGTGCGGTTGCTTGCTTATGTGTGTGTGTGTGTGTGTGTGTGTGTGTGTGTGTGTGTCTGTTTGCACGCATGCATGCTCGCACGTGTGTGTGTGTGTGCGTGCGTGCGTGCGTGCGTGCGTGCGTGCGTGCGTGCGTGCGTGTGTGTGTGTGTGTGTGTGTGTGTAATGTTTAATATTTCAAGGTAGTGCTATAGTGTGTAATAACGTGTGAGCGAAGACAAGTGTTAAGAATTGCCGTGTGATGGTGTGAAAAACAGTGGTAGATGATCTACTGGGCGTGTGCTGGGGTGGAAGTGTGTCCGTTACCAGCATACTGGCAGAAAATTTGTCTGTTACCAGCATACTGGGAAAAGGTGTATCCGCTACCAGCATACTGGGAAAAAGTGTGTCCGTTACCAGCATACTGGGAAAAAGTGTGCCGTTACCAGCATACTGGGAAAAAGTCTGTCCGTTACCAGCATACTGGGGAAAAGTGTGTCCGTTACCAGCATACTGGGAAAAAGTGTGTCCGTTACCAGCATACTGGGAAAAAGTGTGTCTGTTACCAGCATACTGGGAAAAAGTGTGTCCATTACCAGCATACTGGGAAAAAGTCTGTCCATTACCAGCATACTGGAAAAAAGTCTGTCCATTACCAGAGTACTGGGAGAAAGTGTGTCCGTTACCAGCATACTGGAAAAAAAGTCTGTCTGTTACCAGCATACTGGGAAAAAGTGTGTCTGTTATCAGCATACTAGGAAAAAGTGTGTCCGTTATCAGAATACTGGCAAAAAGTGTGTCTGTTACCAGCATACTGGGAAAAAGTGTGTCTGTTACCAGCATACTGGGAAAAAGTGTGTCCGTTACCAGCATACTGGGAAAAAGTGTGTCTGTTACCAGCATACCGGGAAAAAGTGTGTGTCCGTTACCTGCATACTAGGAAAAAGTGTGTGTCCGTTACCAGCATATTGGGGAAAAGTGTGTCTGTTACCAGCATACTGAGAAAAAGTGTGTCTGTTACCAGCATACGGGGGGGGGGGGGGGGGGGGGGGGGGGGGGGGGGGAGAAGTAGAAGTGTGTCTGTTACCAGCATACTAGGAGGAAATGTGTGTCCGTTACCAGCATACTGGGGGGGATAAATGTGTCTGCTGCCAGTAGGGAGGGGGGGAGAGAAGTGTGTCTTTTACCAGCATCTTTGGGGGAGAAGTGTGTCTGTTACCTGCACACTAGGAGGAGAAGTGTGCTTATTACCAGCATACTGCGGGGGAGAAGTGTGTCTGTTATCAGCTGTCCAGAATGCTGGTAACAGACGCACTTCTCACCCTAGTATGCTGGTAACAGACACACTGCTCCCCCCAAGATGCTGGTAACACACATTTCCCCCCCCCTCCCCCCCCCCCCCCCCCAGTATGCTGATATCAAACACACTTCTCCCCCAGTGTGCTGGTAACAAACACACTTCTCCCCCTAGTATGCTGTAAAAGACACACTTCTCCCCACAAGAGGCTGGTAACGGACACACCTCTCCCCCGCAGTATGCTGGTAACAAACATACTTCTCCCCCACAGTTTGAGGAAGTTGAGGAGATCTTGTTTGGGCATGGATGTGGCTCCCAGTCCATCATCAATGTACCTTTTGTATAATTCCGGTGTGGGACCTGTGAACGTGGTTAGTAGGCGGTGTTCCAAGCGTCCCATGAAGAGGCAGGCTCCCATTTTGCTGCCCAAGGCATCAACATCCAACAGTAATACAAATATGCATACACACCACTTCAACATCAGTCAGCTATATCTTCCGCCAACACACACACACACACACACACAACACACACACACACACCACACACACACATATACACATACATACACACCACCACCATATCCCCCACTATCCACTTCATATAGAAGTTGCAGCCACCCTCCATTTATTTTATTTTATTTTATCTTAATTCTTATTCTATTTTGTTTCATTTTATTTCATTTCATTTTACTTATTTTATCTTATATATTATTATTTATTTATTCATTTACTTATTCATATTTCTTATTTATTCATTTATTTTTATTTAATATTTCTTTATTTATTTATCTTCTTTTTATTTGTTTCTCTTTTTTAATTTCTTTTATTATTATCATTATTATTATTATTTTCTTATTATTTATATTTATCTTATTTTATTAGCATTATCCATACCCCCACAGACAACTACCCACACATAGTCACTATCACCACCATCACCACCCATTAAAGTCATCTATTTATTTATTGATTGATTTTCATATTTTAATTTCTTCCCCACTAAGCACTGTCATCAATCCACCTCTATTCATTATTATCACTAAAATGTCATACTATTCTACAAAACAAGCTACAAGCCCCATTGTTTCACACCCCTCCTTCCCGTCGCCCCCCCCCCCCCCCCCCCCCCCCCCCCCCCCCCCCCCCCCCCCCCCCCCCATTTTCATCTCCCATGATACCCTGCTAGGTGGCCCCGTTTCCGTCCGCGGCCATTTTGAACGCGTGGCGACCATGAGGACTAAGTGATCTCACCTTCTTCGTTCACTGTCCTAAATGTTATTTTCGCCTGAACAAGACCCAAGAGGTCGAAATGCATTGTGTCTTGTCCTGTGCTATGTTTGTCTGTGTCCTTGGCGGTAACTAACACTCTCTTTCGAAATTTTGCTTCATTTTCCGCCCTCAGTCACTCTATTAAGTTTCTGGCGATTGGTCGGAACAGTCTGCGGCATTAAGCTGCTGGTTGGGAATCGTGGGCCGAGGGCTATCTAGGTCACTGCCAACAACCTTTCGTGCACGTGCAGCTCTATCAACTGGCTTCGACTGACAAAGAGAGAGAGAGAGAGAGAGAGATAGAATACGGATATTTTATGGATTTTTTTTTAGGGTAAAATGGAAAGGCTAATAGCTTTTTCACAACATGCCCTCAATAACAACAACTAAAACAAACAATATCAAAATGAACATAATCACGAAAAGGAAACAATCAACTCTTTTATAAAGAGAGAGAGAGAGAGAGAGAGAGAGAGAGAGAGGAGAGAGAGAGCTCACCTCAGAACTCTGAATCTGGTAAACTGTATTCGATCAAGGACTGAGATTTTAGACAGAGCCTATTCTTCTACCTTGTCCTTGGGTTAGGGTTAGAGACAGACAGACAAACAGACAGAGGACGTCAGCAGGGAGCAGACGGGAGGTGAGGATGGGGATGGGGGTGGTGGTGGGGGGACTGCTTCAGACAGCATGGTCCTAAACAGAGGACGTCAGCAGGGAACAGACGGGGACAGCACCAGACCTGAACAGCATGTACAACCCAGGATGACTGCTGCAGTTACCACTTATACCCTTCCCCCTCTTCCAACCCTCCCCCTCCTCTCTCTCTCCCTTCCTCACTCCCTCCCTCCCTCTCTCTCTCTCTCTCTCTCTCTCTCTCCTCTCTCTCTCTCTCTCCTCCATTGTTCTAGTTAATTTTACGACTGTTGAAAAAAGGTTTCTTTGCAGAGGGGTGGACGTAAAAAAGCCGCCTGTTGCTCATTCCGTATTTTCTCTTCATTGCAACCCCCCCCCCCCCCCCTCCCTCCTCTCTCTCTTCCTTTCTCCCTCCCTCCCCCCGCCCTCTCTCTCTCTCTCTCTCTCTCCATACCACTTGGCCACAGCTTCAGGTTCTAAAGCTAGTTTTGCTGAGGAGGATGGGAAAGGTGGGGTGGGGAGGGGGAGAGGAGACCACGTTGTCTAACTTCAGGTTTATTACGGACAAACTGTCTTGAGCAGGAAGGAGCAGGGTGGGAGGCAAGAGCTGAGCCCCCCTCCCCCCCCCCCCCCCCCCCCCCCCCCCCACACACACACACACAAGCCTCATGTTATCAAAGACAAGCTGTTTATACTGGCAGTTCAGGAGGGATTGGGGGAGGTGATGATTGGGTGAGAAGTGTGGGGAGGTAGGGGGGGGTGACACAAGGAAACCCCCACACTGGCCAATAACCGCAGGCGCAGGCAGCTCAACGCCATGTTTGCGGCGAGGTGAAGAAGATGTAGAAGGACGTTTGTGATGTTCGCCGGCTGAGATAGCTGCCGCTGTAATTGATTTAGCTCCCTGCTGGCACGGCGCCGCTCACGGCTGATCACTCCGCCAGCCTGTCATCGATTGCCTCCCCTGTCTACTTAGTAGCTCCTCCGAGGAGGCAGCCCCCAGCCCCTCCTCTGTGTGTGTGTGTGTGTGTGTGTGTGTGTGTGTGTGTGTGCGCGCGCGCGCGCGCGCGCGCGTGCGCGCGTGTCTGTGTGTACGTGTGTGTGCGCGCGCGCGTGTGTGACAGAAAGAAAGAAAGCGAAAGAATCACAGCCGGCCAACAAATGAATATCGACGACTATCAATGCACGTGCAGAAGCACTTCCTTTAAAACACGTATCTTCTGGCTGTCGTGATGTAGTCTGCTGTCGTTTTTCTTCTGCTTCCATCCCCCCCCCCCCCCCCCCCCCCCCCCCCCCCCCCTTACCACCACACTGCAAGCATATTTTGTCGATAAATGATTCTATCAGGTCTTATACTGCTAGGTTCAGTTAGAAAAACTTACGATTAGGGTTAAGGTCAGGTTAGGGTCATGTTAGGGTTAGAGTTATGCATCCTGGACACACACTCTCAAGCTTTCTAATCCTGTATTTCTCAGACATGATCACCCTGCCGACTCTTTTCCCCAACACCAGGAAGACCCCACCTAGGGCTGGTCAAACGCAGTACGTGAGCTCCACAATGAGCATAGACACAGCACGTGGATTCTACAATGTGGACACAACACGTAGATTCCACAATGTCGACACAGCTCGTGGACTCCACAATGAGCACAGACACAGCACGTGGACTCCACAGTGTGGACACAGCACGTGAATTCCACAATGTGAACCCAGCATGTGGACTCCACAATGTGGACACAGCACGTGGATTCCACAGTGTGGACACAGCACGTGGCTTCCACAATGAGCATGGACACAACACGTGGATTCCACAATGAGCATGGACACAGCACGTGGATTCCACAATGTGAACACAGCACGTGGATTTCACAATGTGGACACAGCACGTGGACTCCACAATGTGGACACAGCACGTGGATTCCACAGTGTTGACACAGAGCGTGGCTTCCACAATGAGCATGGACACAACACGTGGATTCCACAGTGAGCATGGACACAGTACGTGGATTTCACAATGTGAACACAGCACGTGCATTTTACAATGTGGACACAGCACGTCGAATCCACAATGAGGACACATAACACAGACATACTAACCATAACACAATGACATACTTACCATAACACAGACATATACATCATCTACCACGGACTGTCCACGATAGAGAACACAGTGACATACACACCATCTACTACGGACTATTCACAATAGAGAACACAATGACATACACACCATCTACTACGGACTATTTCACAATAGAGAACACAATGACATACACACCATCTACTACGGACTATTCACAATAGAGAACACAGTGGCATACACACCATCTACTACGGACTGTTCACGATAGAGAACACAGTGGCATACACACCATCTACTCGGACTGTCTACGATAGAGAACACCTACACGTACACGCTATCTACCACGTCAGAACGCAGATGACATCACCATCACCCGTGACGTACACTGACTGAAAGGATCATTCATGGCGATAGAGCATGTGCAGAGCCAATGCCACCATCAGTGTGACAGGAAATGGCTCAGTTTGACGTCCAAGACAGTCCTCTCCAGTCAGAGTGGTATGTATGTCATTGTATTATGGTATCTATGTCATTGTGCTATGGTATCTATGTCATTGTGTTCTCTGTCGTAGGCAGTCACAATCGGAGTGGGAGAGTTGAGAGGGAGAGGCCAGCACTGTGTTGTTTTTGGTTCAGAGAGACAGACAGACAGACAGACGAACAGACAGACAGACAGAGATAGACGGAGACATAGAGACAGACTAACACACAGATAGACAGAAAGTTAGATAAGCTGAAACAGAGACAGAGACACAGAGAAATACAGAGCCAGAGACACAAAGAGAAAGAGAAGCACAGTGAAAGAGACAGACAGAGACAGTGAGACAGAGACAGACAGACAGACAGACAGACAGACAGACATACCTGTGTATGGCTGTCAGCAGAGGCAACGTTCCCATCCGCCCCCGGAGAATCTCGGGGCAGCAACAAGGCTCGGTCATCAATTGTCATGGGGCACTGACCAGCCGCTGGACACTGGCTGTCACACATGGCTTGACACTTGTCACTTCACTGTCCACGGCTCCACGCTGACCAGTCAGCACAGCCACACAGCAGACGGCAGGGAGGGTGGAATGAAGGGGGCCATGGTCAGAGCTGCCGGCTAATTGGATCAGTGGTCGTGCAGTCTGGGAACAGAACGCCGTGTCCGTCAGGCTTCCTTGGCTCTTGAAGCTGATGGGCTTTTTCTGGCACAGCGCCGATGGAGGCAGGACTTGGCTGCAGCGCCAGCACTGAGGGTTTCGATTCCTCCAATGGCAGGACGTTGGACAGCAGCCTGTGAAGAATGTTGCCGACTGATTGATCCGTATATTTATTGGATGGGAAGTCCTGATTGATCCGTACAGATATTGGATGGGAATTCCTGATTGATCCGTATAGATATTGGATGGGAATTCCTGATTGATCCGTATAGATATTGGATGGGAAGTCCTGATTGATCCGTACAGATATTGGATGGGAATTGCTGATTGATCCGTATAGATATTGGATAGG
>CM065731.1:15468090-15564146 GCA_033310375.1 Conus canariensis
GAAGACAGGATGTGAAAGACAAGAGGGAAAGAGAAGATAGGGTGTGAAAGATGACGGGGAAAGAGAAGATAGGATGTGAAAGACAAGGGGAAAGAAGACAGGGTGTGAAAGACAAGAGGGAATGAGAAGACAGGGTGTGAAAGACAAGAGGGAATGAGAAGACAGGGTGGAAGACAAGAGGGAATGAGAAGACAGGGTGGAAGACAAGAGGGAATGAGAGGACAGGGTTTGAAAGACAAGAGGGAATGAGAAGACAGGGTTTGAAAGACAAGAGGGAATGAGAAGACAGGGTGTGAAAGACAAGTGGGAATGAGAAGACAGGGTGTGAAAGACAAGAGGGAATGAGAAGACAGGGTTTGAAAGACAAGAGGGAATGAGAAGACAGGGTGTGAAAGACAAGAGGGAATGAGAAGACAGGGTGTGAGACAAGAGGGAATGAGAAGACAGGGTTTGAAAGACAAGAGGGAATGAGAAGACAGGGTGTGAAAGACAAGAGGGAATGAGAAGACAGGGTGGAAGACAAGAGGGAATGAGAAGACAGGGTGTGAAAGACAAGAGGGAATGAGAAGACAGGGTGGAAGACAAGAGGGAATGAGAAGACAGGGTGGAAGACAAGAGGGAATGAGAAGACAGGGTGGAAGACAAGAGGGAATGAGAGGACAGGGTGGAAGACAAGAGGGAATGAGAGGACAGGGTTTGAAAGACAAGAGGGAATGAGAAGACAGGGTTTGAAAGACAAGAGGGAATGAGAAGACAGGGTGTGAAAGACAAGAGGCAAGGAAAATAATGGGAATAAAAACAAACAGGAAACAAAATAAATAGCGCGCGCGCGCACACACACACACACACACACACACACACACACACACACACACACACACACACACATACGCGCGCGTGCACATGATTAAAGAAAGGGGGTAAAAAAAATAAGCAAGGAAGCAGAGGAAAGAGCGTTCAAACCTAACAGGGTCACAGAAAACAGGGTAGGAAAGACAACTATCTCTAACTGACGGCAACTGTCAACAACAACGCCAAAACTCAATGGCAGGTTTCCAGCAGGTAAATGTGGTCCCTGACAACTTTATCAGCGGACCGTACCCTCAAAGGAAATACAGACGATGTACAAATAGATGTCGCTGTTATACATGTGTAAGTTACACACACACACACACACACACACACACACACACACACACACACACACACACACACAATACTGGTAACTCAGAGTCGAGGCAAATTCAACACCAAAGCCTGTAGAATGAGCAGCTGAAGGCAGGATTACTACGTCCTGTTTTAAAAAAAGAAATCCGACCACTGACCAGAGCAGCACAAGGAGGCGCAGTGTCTTGCCTTGCTCCCTTTGTGGACGGCTGGCAGTGTCACTGCCTCCCCATCCCTCTCGGCTTCTGGAGCGGAGCTAGCGGCAAGACAAGAGAACAGGCTGCAGCACGTAGCTTTGGCCACGGCCAACTTCGCCGTGTGTGTGTGTGTGTGTGTGTGTGTGTGTGTGTGTGTGTGTGTGTGTGTGTGTGTGTGTGCGTGCGTGCGTGCGTGCGTGCGTGTGTGTGTCTCTGTGTGTGTGTGTATGTGTGTGTGGGGGGGGGGGGGGGGGGGGGGGGGGGGGGGGAGATTTGCCTGGTCTCTCACACGTCCAGCACACATGCTGGTTTGGGGGCAGTCGGAGATGTTCGCTGCGTGTGCCTTTCCTCCCCTCTCTGCCTGTCCGCTTGCCTGTCTGCTTGCCTCTCTGTTTGCCTGCCTGCTTGCCTCTCTGTTTGTGTCACAGCCTTCGAAAGGAGAAAGTGGTTTAGGGTTTCTTTTTTCTGTGACTCATTATTTTTTTAGTTTGGATTCCTTTCACTCTGTCATGCCACTTCTCAATCCCTCACACCTCTTCACCAAAGACAGGCAGATATACTTCAACCATTTATTACGACTATGACATTTACATACGACAACAGTAGAGCTTTCTTTTGTCTATCATTGGTAATACCGTAACCCACGAAGACGTTATTTTCTAATCGTGATATCCATTTGCGCCAACAAACCGCTCAACCCTCTTCTCGGCAGTCGAAAGGTGGATATGTCGGGAGACCAAGAGCAGCCATTGTGATAGTTCGTTTCGATCGCGATCGTCGAGTCGAAAACTCGAATGAATGAAGAAATCATAAAAATACTTGGTAGGACGATCAAAATCACTCATCGCCAATGTAATATTGTGATTGCTGGGGTTTGTAGAATGTTTGCTGTATGGATTCATACAACAGAAACGTTTAACTCTTGTTGATACTATGATAACGTTGTATTGACTGATCTTCTTGACAGTTGTCCACAAAACTGTTTATCATCAGAACGAGGCTCCAAAAGTTAAAGCATAAGAGTAACGTCCCTTGGACTAAACCTTGCTCACAACACTACAATAAATACTGCCATTTCAAGAAATTCATAGAATATTGAACACAGTCTTGACATTGATTGTTGATCTTCGACTGTCTACATAACACTTTGCAGAATGCCTCGATGAATATCCTTGTCCTTTTTTTGTACGTCGATGCCTCAATTGTGTTGCACAGACGACGACGATTAATGAAAATATTAAATAAATAAAGATATAAATATTTCCGTCCATAGAACATGAAGCACAGTCTTGACACTGGTTATTGATCACCGACTGTCTACACAGCACTTCACAGAACACCTTGATGAATATCCTTTTCTTTTGCAATGTAGAAATAAAGATGTTGAATCCGGGACTTGATGGAGGTAGATAATGGGGAAAGGGGAAATAAAATAGCAACGCCCTGCGGCGTCCGATTATTGCTGCCCAACTGGTCCACTGTCTCCAAGAGAAATGAATCCGTTAGGCCTAGATCTGACGCTTGTGTACTCCTACGCTCTTAGCGATGGATCCACAACTACATGATTAATCTAGCACTTGGGCCATATTCTTACATATATTTTCAGCATTATAAACTTAATATGAAGGTCTAGTTGCAAAGCGAGAGGACTGCAGGCGGAAATCTAAACAAATCTTAAATAAATGTTAGCGAACCGCCCAGAGAACGTGGACAAACGAGTCACAAGACGAAACACAACTAGTTTCGACCTCTTAGGTCTTCATCAGGTGAGACCTTAACGAATAAAACAATGAAAATTCACTTAGCTTTGATCGCTTCAGATCACTTGGTAGGGTTCAGCGCAAGGAAGAAGGCGTTGAATGAGAACGAGGCTGTTGGAAGGGAAATAGTGAGCGAGTCAAAGTCGTAATGAAGATAATAATATTACTGATAGGAATACTAATAATGGTCAAAATACTGAGAAAAAAAAAAAAAAAAAAAAAAAAAAAAGGGACAAGATTACTACCAATCTGTATCAATAAGTATGGGTATGGGAGAAAGGAGAGTGGGTTAGAGGATTCTTAAACAGCAGGGTTGCCGTGGCAACAGTCCCAGAGGCGAAGGCGATGGTGATGTCAATGCCAGTGGTAGTATCAATACTAGCAATAGTATTACTGAATGATACTGCTAACAACGATAGTGAAGGTTAAGGTAATGAAAGCATGATACAGAAATATATTTAGAAAATACAATTTTTATAATAATCAAATAAATAAATAAATGAAACATTAAAAATAATAATGAATTAAAAAATCAGTAAATAAAAATAATTAAAAAAAAATAATAATAATAATAAAATAATAATAATAATAATAATAATGATAATAAATGCATAAATAAGATAGCTATAAGTTGTGTGAGGTGAATAGTGGGAGATAAGGTAGTATGTGTGTGTGTGGTGGGAGGATATTATGGGCTGAGATAGAAGTGGTGGGTTGGTACATGTTACTTTAAGGTGTAGATGCTATGAGGGTGGAGGGAAGAAGGGGATGGGTTTACGTACTAACTGGGGGAGGGGGAGGGGCAACATATTCACACCTATACACAATCTCTCTCTCTCTCTCTCTCTCTCTCTCTCCCCCCCCCCCCCCCCCTTCCACGACCATCGATAAAGGAGCCAGCATTCTATTTATTATGTGTGTGTGTATGTGTGAGTGTGTGTGTGTGTGTGTGTGTGTGTGTGTGTGTGTGTGTGTGTGTGTGTGTGTGTGTGTTCCATTTGTAATATCAGCCTTATTCATTGGTTACCCCCACCTCCACCCCCAGCAACCGCCATATCCACCAACACCCCTACACACATCATTACTAGGGCAGGGGGAGGGGGGAGTAAGTCGATTGATGTAGCAAATGGAGAGACTCAGAGAGTGTAGGAAAAGGGAAGATGATGATAGCTGCAACCTATGTCTGAGGTAAACAGAGGGAGGTAGGGTGGTATGGTGTGTGTAGGTGGGGGATATTTCAGGCTGGAATGGTACATACTACTTTTGGACGTTGATGCCATGAGGGTGGACAGTGCCCAGTTTGGCAATGAGATGAGATTCCTGCATAAGGCGTTCCAAGCTGTCACTCTTAGATTGCCAAAGTGCCAAGACTTTGACATGGTTGATGTTGTGTTGGGCATGGTTGAAGTGTAGAGCGACTGGTTTGGGCCGATGGTGGCGGATGTCGGCCAGGTGTTCAGAGATGCGCGTCTCAAGTGTGCGAGATGTCTCACCTACATAGATCTTACCGCACAGCTGACAGTGGATGGCATACACAATGTTGTGGCTCTGGCAGGAGAAAGTGCGTTTAATAGTGAAAGAGCCTGTGGGGCCATGTAGGATGGTGTCTGGTTTGGTGAGAGAGCAGATTTTGCAGTTGGGTTTTGAGCAGGGGAAAGTACCTGGTGGCTTAGGTGTTGAGATTTTGTTCAGCTTAGAGCGCACCAGTAGGTCGTTGAGGTTTTTGTCACGTTTGAAAGTGATCATTGGTGTGGTCTCAAAGGCAGGTTTATGGTTTTCTACTATGTGCCAGTTAGACTTCAGGATCCTGCAGATGGGCAGATTGTGAGGATGGAAGAGAAGGCAGGCAGTGGGTCTGTCTGTCTCTTTGGGAGGTTTAGTTTCCAGAGTAGATGTTCTGGATTTAGCTGCAGTGCGGCTGAGAGCATCACTGATGACGGCACTAGGGTATCCACGGTTGGTGAAAAAATCAGACATTTTGGCTGCTTGTATAGTGAAATCCTCTTCGCTAGAGCACAGTCTGCGTAGGCGAAGGAATTCAGAATATGGAATGCTATTTTTAGTGGACTGGTGGTGGGAAGATGTGTAGTCCAGGTATGAGTGCGCATCAGTAGGTTTGTAGAAGACTGAGGTTTGAAGCAGTCCATCTTTGAGGGAGATAGTGATGTCCAGGAAATTAACTGACTGTGAAATGGTGTAGGTCAGCTGGATGGATGGATGGAAGGTCTGTGCAAAGTTGAGGAAATTCTGGAGGTCATGTTCTGGCATGGATGTGGCTCCCAATCCATCATCTATGTATCTTTTGTAGAGCTCTGGTGTTGGGCCTGTGTAAGAGGTTAGTAGGCGGTGTTCTAGGTGTCCCATGAAGAGGCAGGCATAGGATGGTCCCATTTTGGTTCCCATAGCAACACCACTGATTTGTGAGAATGTGTGGTTGTTGAATTCAAAAGTATTGAGGGTGAGGACTAATTCTGCAAGTCTGACTAGTGTAGCTGTGGGAGGGTGTTGTTGGTTGGGGGGCCGTTTGTTAAGAAAGAATGCGAGGGCCTTCAGTCCATCAGCATGAGGGATGGAAGTGTAGAGAGAGACGACATCAAGGGTAAAGAGGAGGCTGGGTTTGAAAGTGGGATCTGTGTTGTATGAATTAATCATGTTGAGTGTGTGTTTAGTGTCTTTGAGGTATGTGGGGAGGCCTTGTACTATGGGTTGGAGGAGAGAGTCTAAGTACTGTGAAATGTGTTCTGTAGGGCAGCTGCATGCAGATACTATGGGTCTGCCGGGAGTATTGGTTTTGTGTATTTTAGGGAGCAGGTAGAAGGTGGGTTGTTTGGTGTCTGTCATTATGAGGAGTTTGGCTGTCTTCGGTAAGTTGTTGTGTTTGATTTCTTGTTTAACTGTGGTTGAGATGAGTTTCTGGTGTTGGGGGAGGGGTGATGCTGTGAGTGGTGTATAGAAATTTGTGTCTGACAGTTGTCTGTGTGCTTCTTTTATGTACAACTGTTTGTCCCAGACCACCACTGCACCACCCTTGTCTGCTGGTTTGATGACAATGTCTTGTCTTTGTCTCAGTGATTCAAGGGCTTTTTGTTCATCCCGTGAGAGGTTGGAATTGCGGACAGGTTTGGATTTAACTTGAGAGATTTCTTTTCTACACTTTTTGATGTAGAGTTCAACTTCAGTGGATTTGTCAAGAGGTGGCTGGCGAAGCACTGGAGTTCGAAAAAGGTGGGTAAAAATGTCTGAGCTGTCTGGTAGAGGGGGCTTGGGCACACCGTCAAGTGCAGCCATCCATCTTAATTTTCTAAAGAATCTTTCAACATCAACGTGGTTTTGATATTTATTGGTGGCAGGCTGAATGGGAATAAATTTCAGACCTTTTGCCAGGACTGATCTTTCATCATTGGTGAGAGTCAGATTATCAGGAATGCAGCGAACAAGGTGGCGGTGTTGCTCATGGGTGATAGAAGGGTCAGTTTTGTGTGTAGGGGGATTCAACCGGTCTGGGTTTGCCTCGTGTTTGTTTCGTAATTTTGATAACTTGTCTTGCTTAATCTGGTAGCAGTGATTGTGAATGAGCTGGTTGTGTGTATGGATGAGCTGTCTGAGTCTTGAAGCAGTGGCTATGGGCATGATGATTGTGGTTTGTTGTTTGAAATGTTGAAGAAGACGGGAGAGAGATTCCAGGGATGAATTGAGTGTTTTGATATGTGCCAACATGAGTCTACGGCTGGCTTGGAATAGAATTCTTGTAGTGGTAGTGGTAAGAGCGGTGTTATGAAGATCGGATGGGGTGTGAGAAAGTGAGAAGCCGCGAGGGGTGATTCGCAGTCGAATGCATTGTTTTAGAAAGTTGAGATGAGATGCAGATTTGGTTTTCTGAAACTGTGTTTTAGCATATCCTAGTGCAAATGGCTGGATGATAGGTGGCAGAAAATGAATGGACTGGTGAAAACTGGCATGTGTACGGGAGAGGAATTGGGGGTCGGCATTATGTTCTGATTTAGGTTCTTGGAGTTGAGAGGTCAGGAGTGCCTGATTGCGATCGCACGTACACGACTAAAAACGTATGTTAAACGAAATACGGATCAATGATTAACAGTATACAATGATCGAAAGACGTATACACGATAACAATCACACACACTGATGACGTAAAAAAAATACAAAACAACGAAGGGTAGCAGTCAGTATGAATCAAAATAGATCTAGTTGCAAAGCGAGAGGACTGCAGGCGGAAATCTAAACAAATCTTAAATAAATGTTAGCGAACCGCCCAGAGAACGTGGACAAACGAGTCACAAGACGAAACACAACTAGTTTCGACCTCTTAGGTCTTCATCAGGTGAGACCTTAACGAATAAAACAATGAAAATTCACTTAGCTTTGATCGCTTCAGATCACTTGGTAGGGTTCAGCGCAAGGAAGAAGGCGTTGAATGAGAACGAGGCTGTTGGAAGGGAAATAGTGAGCGAGTCAAAGTCGTAATGAAGATAATAATATTACTGATAGGAATACTAATAATGGTCAAAATACTGAGAAAAAAAAAAAAAAAAAGGGACAAGATTACTACCAATCTGTATCAATAAGTATGGGTATGGGAGAAAGGAGAGTGGGTTAGAGGATTCTTAAACAGCAGGGTTGCCGTGGCAACAGTCCCAGAGGCGAAGGCGATGGTGATGTCAATGCCAGTGGTAGTATCAATACTAGCAATAGTATTACTGAATGATACTGCTAACAACGATAGTGAAGGTTAAGGTAATGAAAGCATGATACAGAAATATATTTAGAAAATACAATTTTTATAATAATCAAATAAATAAATAAATGAAACATTAAAAATAATAATGAATTAAAAAATCAGTAAATAAAAATAATTTAAAAAAAAATAATAATAATAATAAAAAAATAATAATAATAATAATAATGATAATAAATGCATAAATAAGATAGCTATAAGTTGTGTGAGGTGAATAGTGGGAGATAAGGTAGTATGTGTGTGTGTGGTGGGAGGATATTATGGGCTGAGATAGAAGTGGTGGGTTGGTACATGTTACTTTAAGGTGTAGATGCTATGAGGGTGGAGGGAAGAAGGGGATGGGTTTACGTACTAACTGGGGGAGGGGGAGGGGCAACATATTCACACCTATACACAATCTCTCTCTCTCTCTCTCTCTCTCCCTCCCCCCCCCCCCCCCCCCCCTTCCACGACCATCGATAAAGGAGCCAGCATTCTATTTATTATGTGTGTGTGTATGTGTGAGTGTGAGTGTGTGTGTGTGTGTGTGTGTGTGTGTGTGTGTGTGTTTCCATTTGTAATATCAGCCTTATTCATTGGTTACCCCCACCTCCACCCCCAGCAACCGCCATATCCACCAACACCCCTACACACATCATTACTAGGGCAGGGGGAGGGGGGAGTAAGTCGATTGATGTAGCAAATGGAGAGACTCAGAGAGTGTAGGAAAAGGGAAGATGATGATAGCTGCAACCTATGTCTGAGGTAAACAGAGGGAGGTAGGGTGGTATGGGTGTGTGTAGGTGGGGGATATTTCAGGCTGGAGCTGCAGAGATGGAATGGTACATACTACTTTTGGACGTTGATGCCATGAGGGTGGACGGTGCCCAGTTTGGCAATGAGATGAGATTCCTGCATAAGGCGTTCCAAGCTGTCACTCTTAGATTGCCAAAGTGCCAAGACTTTGACATGGTTGATGTTGTGTTGGGCATGGTTGAAGTGTAGAGCGACTGGTTTGGGCCGATGGTGGCGGATGTCGGCCAGGTGTTCAGAGATGCGCGTCTCAAGTGTGCGAGATGTCTCACCTACATAGATCTTACCGCACAGCTGACAGTGGATGGCATACACAATGTTGTGGCTCTGGCAGGAGAAAGTGCGTTTAATAGTGAAAGAGCCTGTGGGGCCATGTAGGATGGTGTCTGGTTTGGTGAGAGAGCAGATTTTGCAGTTGGGTTTTGAGCAGGGGAAAGTACCTGGTGGCTTAGGTGTTGAGATTTTGTTCAGCTTAGAGCGCACCAGTAGGTCGTTGAGGTTTTTGTCACGTTTGAAAGTGATCATTGGTGTGGTCTCAAAGGCAGGTTTATGGTTTTCTACTATGTGCCAGTTAGACTTCAGGATCCTGCAGATGGGCAGATTGTGAGGATGGAAGAGAAGGCAGGCAGTGGGTCTGTCTGTCTCTTTGGGAGGTTTAGTTTCCAGAGTAGATGTTCTGGATTTAGCTGCAGTGCGGCTGAGAGCATCACTGATGACGGCACTAGGGTATCCACGGTTGGTGAAAAAATCAGACATTTTGGCTGCTTGTATAGTGAAATCCTCTTCGCTAGAGCACAGTCTGCGTAGGCGAAGGAATTCAGAATATGGAATGCTATTTTTAGTGGACTGGTGGTGGGAAGATGTGTAGTCCAGGTATGAGTGCGCATCAGTAGGTTTGTAGAAGACTGAGGTTTGAAGCAGTCCATCTTTGAGGGAGATAGTGATGTCCAGGAAATTAACTGACTGTGAAATGGTGTAGGTCAGCTGGATGGATGGATGGAAGGTCTGTGCAAAGTTGAAGAAATTCTGGAGGTCATGTTCTGGCATGGATGTGGCTCCCAATCCATCATCTATGTATCTTTTGTAGAGCTCTGGTGTTGGGCCTGTGTAAGAGGTTAGTAGGCGGTGTTCTAGGTGTCCCATGAAGAGGCAGGCATAGGATGGTCCCATTTTGGTTCCCATAGCAACACCACTGATTTGTGAGAATGTGTGGTTGTTGAATTCAAAAGTATTGAGGGTGAGG
This sequence comes from Conus canariensis, assembly GCA_033310375.1. Classification (NCBI taxonomy): domain Eukaryota; kingdom Metazoa; phylum Mollusca; class Gastropoda; order Neogastropoda; family Conidae; genus Conus; species Conus canariensis. Next base: position 15,478,006 of record CM065731.1, read on the forward strand.
ACTAATTCTGCAAGTCTGACTAGTGTAGCTGTGGGAGGGTGTTGTTGGTTGGGGGGCCGTTTGTTAAGAAAGAATGCGAGGGCCTTCAGTCCATCAGCATGAGGGATGGAAGTGTAGAGAGAGACGACATCAAGGGTAAAGAGGAGGCTGGGTTTGAAAGTGGGATCTGTGTTGTATGAATTAATCATGTTGAGTGTGTGTTTAGTGTCTTTGAGGTATGTGGGGAGGCCTTGTACTATGGGTTGGAGGAGAGAGTCTAAGTACTGTGAAATGTGTTCTGTAGGGCAGCTGCATGCAGATACTATGGGTCTGCCGGGAGTATTGGTTTTGTGTATTTTAGGGAGCAGGTAGAAGGTGGGTTGTTTGGTGTCTGTCATTATGAGGAGTTTGGCTGTCTTCGGTAAGTTGTTGTGTTTGATTTCTTGTTTAACTGTGGTTGAGATGAGTTTCTGGTGTTGGGGAGGGGTGATGCTGTGAGTGGTGTATAGAAATTTGTGTCTGACAGTTGTCTGTGTGCTTCTTTTATGTACAACTGTTTGTCCCAGACCACCACTGCACCACCCTTGTCTGCTGGTTTGATGACAATGTCTTGTCTTTGTCTCAGTGATTCAAGGGCTTTTTGTTCATCCCGTGAGAGGTTGGAATTGCGGACAGGTTTGGATTTAACTTGAGAGATTTCTTTTCTACACTTTTTGATGTAGAGTTCAACTTCAGTGGATTTGTCAAGAGGTGGCTGGCGAAGCACTGGAGTTCGAAAAAGGTGGGTAAAAATGTCTGAGCTGTCTGGTAGAGGGGGCTTGGGCACACCGTCAAGTGCAGCCATCCATCTTAATTTTCTAAAGAATCTTTCAACATCAACGTGGTTTTGATATTTATTGGTGGCAGGCTGAATGGGAATAAATTTCAGACCTTTTGCCAGGACTGATCTTTCATCATTGGTGAGAGTCAGATTATCAGGAATGCAGCGAACAAGGTGGCGGTGTTGCTCATGGGTGATAGAAGGGTCAGTTTTGTGTGTAGGGGGATTCAACCGGTCTGGGTTTGCCTCGTGTTTGTTTCGTAATTTTGATAACTTGTCTTGCTTAATCTGGTAGCAGTGATTGTGAATGAGCTGGTTGTGTGTATGGATGAGCTGTCTGAGTCTTGAAGCAGTGGCTATGGGCATGATGATTGTGGTTTGTTGTTTGAAATGTTGAAGAAGACGGGAGAGAGATTCCAGGGATGAATTGAGTGTTTTGATATGTGCCAACATGAGTCTACGGCTGGCTTGGAATAGAATTCTTGTAGTGGTAGTGGTAAGAGCGGTGTTATGAAGATCGGATGGGGTGTGAGAAAGTGAGAAGCCGCGAGGGGTGATTCGCAGTCGAATGCATTGTTTTAGAAAGTTGAGATGAGATGCAGATTTGGTTTTCTGAAACTGTGTTTTAGCATATCCTAGTGCAAATGGCTGGATGATAGGTGGCAGAAAATGAATGGACTGGTGAAAACTGGCATGTGTACGGGAGAGGAATTGGGGGGCCGGCATTATGTTCTGATTTAGGTTCTTGGAGTTGAGAGGTCAGGAGTGCCTGATTGCGATCGCACGTACACGACTAAAAACGTATGTTAAACGAAATACGGATCAATGATTAACAGTATACAATGATCGAAAGACGTATACACGATAACAATCACACACACTGATGACGTAAACAGAAATACAAAACAACGAAGGGTAGCAGTCAGTATGAATCAAAATAGATCTAGTTGCAAAGCGAGAGGACTGCAGGCGGAAATCTAAACAAATCTTAAATAAATGTTAGCGAACCGCCCAGAGAACGTGGACAAACGAGTCACAAGACGAAACACAACTAGTTTCGACCTCTTAGGTCTTCATCAGGTGAGACCTTAACGAATAAAACAATGAAAATTCACTTAGCTTTGATCGCTTCAGATCACTTGGTAGGGTTCAGCGCAAGGAAGAAGGCGTTGAATGAGAACGAGGCTGTTGGAAGGGAAATAGTGAGCGAGTCAAAGTCGTAATGAAGATAATAATATTACTGATAGGAATACTAATAATGGTCAAAATACTGAGAAAAAAAAAAAAAAAAAAAAAAAAAAAAAAAGGGACAAGATTACTACCAATCTGTATCAATAAGTATGGGTATGGGAGAAAGGAGAGTGGGTTAGAGGATTCTTAAACAGCAGGGTTGCCGTGGCAACAGTCCCAGAGGCGAAGGCGATGGTGATGTCAATGCCAGTGGTAGTATCAATACTAGCAATAGTATTACTGAATGATACTGCTAACAACGATAGTGAAGGTTAAGGTAATGAAAGCATGATACAGAAATATATTTAGAAAATACAATTTTTATAATAATCAAATAAATAAATAAATGAAACATTAAAAATAATAATGAATTAAAAAATCAGTAAATAAAAATAATTTTAAAAAAAAATAATAATAATAAAAAAATAATAATAATAATAATAATAATGATAATAAATGCATAAATAAGATAGCTATAAGTTGTGTGAGGTGAATAGTGGGAGATAAGGTAGTATGTGTGTGTGTGGTGGGAGGATATTATGGGCTGAGATAGAAGTGGTGGGTTGGTACATGTTACTTTAAGGTGTAGATGCTATGAGGGTGGAGGGAAGAAGGGGATGGGTTTACGTACTAACTGGGGGAGGGGGAGGGGCAACATATTCACACCTATACACAATCTCTCTCTCTCTCTCTCTCTCTCTCTCTCCCTCCCCCCCCCCCCCCTTCCACGACCATCGATAAAGGAGCCAGCATTCTATTTATTATGTGTGTGTGTAGTGTGAGTGGTGTGTGTGTGTGTGTGTGTGTGTGTGTGTGTGTGTGTGTGTGTGTGTGTGTTCCATTTGTAATATCAGCCTTATTCATTGGTTACCCCACCTCCACCCCCAGCAACCGCCATATCCACCAACACCCCTACACACATCATTACTAGGGCAGGGGGAGGGGGGAGTAAGTCGATTGATGTAGCAAATGGAGAGACTCAGAGAGTGTAGGAAAAGGGAAGATGATGATAGCTGCAACCTATGTCTGAGGTAAACAGAGGGAGGTAGGGTGGTATGGGTGTGTGTAGGTGGGGGATATTTCAGGCTGGAGCTGCAGAGATGGAATGGTACATACTACTTTTGGACGTTGATGCCATGAGGGTGGACGGTGCCCAGTTTGGCAATGAGATGAGATTCCTGCATAAGGCGTTCCAAGCTGTCACTCTTAGATTGCCAAAGTGCCAAGACTTTGACATGGTTGATGTTGTGTTGGGCATGGTTGAAGTGTAGAGCGACTGGTTTGGGCCGATGGTGGCGGATGTCGGCCAGGTGTTCAGAGATGCGCGTCTCAAGTGTGCGAGATGTCTCACCTACATAGATCTTACCGCACAGCTGACAGTGGATGGCATACACAATGTTGTGGCTCTGGCAGGAGAAAGTGCGTTTAATAGTGAAAGAGCCTGTGGGGCCATGTAGGATGGTGTCTGGTTTGGTGAGAGAGCAGATTTTGCAGTTGGGTTTTGAGCAGGGGAAAGTACCTGGTGGCTTAGGTGTTGAGATTTTGTTCAGCTTAGAGCGCACCAGTAGGTCGTTGAGGTTTTTGTCACGTTTGAAAGTGATCATTGGTGTGGTCTCAAAGGCAGGTTTATGGTTTTCTACTATGTGCCAGTTAGACTTCAGGATCCTGCAGATGGGCAGATTGTGAGGATGGAAGAGAAGGCAGGCAGTGGGTCTGTCTGTCTCTTTGGGAGGTTTAGTTTCCAGAGTAGATGTTCTGGATTTAGCTGCAGTGCGGCTGAGAGCATCACTGATGACGGCACTAGGGTATCCACGGTTGGTGAAAAAATCAGACATTTTGGCTGCTTGTATAGTGAAATCCTCTTCGCTAGAGCACAGTCTGCGTAGGCGAAGGAATTCAGAATATGGAATGCTATTTTTAGTGGACTGGTGGTGGGAAGATGTGTAGTCCAGGTATGAGTGCGCATCAGTAGGTTTGTAGAAGACTGAGGTTTGAAGCAGTCCATCTTTGAGGGAGATAGTGATGTCCAGGAAATTAACTGACTGTGAAATGGTGTAGGTCAGCTGGATGGATGGATGGAAGGTCTGTGCAAAGTTGAGGAAATTCTGGAGGTCATGTTCTGGCATGGATGTGGCTCCCAATCCATCATCTATAAAAGAGCCAGCATTCTATTTATTATGTGTGTGTGTATGTGTCTGGCAGGAGAAAGTGCGTTTAATAGTGAAAGAGCCTGTGGGGCCATGTAGGATGGTGTCTGGTTTGGTGAGAGAGCAGATTTTGCAGTTGGGTTTTGAGCAGGGGAAAGTACCTGGTGGCTTAGGTGGTTAGGAAATTAACTGACTGTGAAATGGTGTAGGTCAGCTGGATGGATGGATGGAAGGTCTGTGCAAAGTTGAGGAAATTCTGGAGGTCATGTTCTGGCATGGATGTGGCTCCCAATCCATCATCTATAAAGGAGCCAGCATTCTATTTATTATGTGTGTGTATGTGTGTGTGTACAGGTCCAAACCTGTCCGCAATTCCAACCGCATTCTATTTATTATGTGTGTGTATGTGTGTGTGTACAGGTCCAAACCTGTCCGCAATTCCAACCTCTCACGGGATGAACAAAAAGCCCTTGAATCACTGAGACAAACCATTCATTTTCTGCCACCTATCATCCAGCCATTTGCACTAGGATATGCTAAAACACAGTTTCAGAAAACCAAATCTGCATCTCATCTCAACTTTCTAAAACAATGCATTCGACTGCGAATCACCCCTCGCGGCTTCTCACTTTCTCACACCCCATCCGATCTTCATAACACCGCTCTTACCACTACCACTACAAGAATTCTATTCCAAGCCAGCCGTAGACTCATGTTGGCACATATCAAAACACTCAATTCATCCCTGGAATCTCTCTCCCGTCTTCTTCAACATTTCAAACAACAAACCACAATCATCATGCCCATAGCCACTGCTTCAAGACTCAGACAGCTCATCCATACACACAACCAGCTCATTCACAATCACTGCTACCAGATTAAGCAAGACAAGTTATCAAAATTACGAAACAAACACGAGGCAAACCCAGACCGGTTGAATCCCCCTACACACAAAACTGACCCTTCTATCACCCATGAGCAACACCGCCACCTTGTTCGCTGCATTCATGATAATCTGACTCTCACCAATGATGAAAGATCAGTCCTGGCAAAAGGTCTGAAATTTATTCCCATTCAGCCTGCCACCAATAAATATCAAAACCACGTTGATGTTGAAAGATTCTTTAGAAAATTAAGATGGATGGCTGCACTTGACGGTGTGCCCAAGCCCCCTCTACCAGACAGCTCAGACATTTTTACCCACCTTTTTCGAACTCCAGTGCTTCGCCAGCCACCTCTTGACAAATCCACTGAAGTTGAACTCTACATCAAAAAGTGTAGAAAAGAAATCTCTCAAGTTAAATCCAAACCTGTCCGCAATTCCAACCTCTCACGGGATGAACAAAAAGCCCTTGAATCACTGAGACAAAGACAAGACATTGTCATCAAACCAGCAGACAAGGGTGGTGCAGTGGTGGTCTGGGACAAACAGTTGTACATAAAAGAAGCACACAGACAACTGTCAGACACAAATTTCTATACACCACTCACAGCATCACCCCTCCCCCAACACCAGAAACTCATCTCAACCACAGTTAAACAAGAAATCAAACACAACAACTTACCGAAGACAGCCAAACTCCTCATAATGACAGACACCAAACAACCCACCTTCTACCTGCTCCCTAAAATACACAAAACCAATACTCCCGGCAGACCCATAGTATCTGCATGCAGCTGCCCTACAGAACACATTTCACAGTACTTAGACTCTCTCCTCCAACCCATAGTACAAGGCCTCCCCACATACCTCAAAGACACTAAACACACACTCAACATGATTAATTCATACAACACAGATCCCACTTTCAAACCCAGCCTCCTCTTTACCCTTGATGTCGTCTCTCTCTACACTTCCATCCCTCATGCTGATGGACTGAAGGCCCTCGCATTCTTTCTTAACAAACGGCCCCCCAACCAACAACACCCTCCCACAGCTACACTAGTCAGACTTGCAGAATTAGTCCTCACCCTCAATACTTTTGAATTCAACAACCACACATTCTCACAAATCAGTGGTGTTGCTATGGGAACCAAAATGGGACCATCCTATGCCTGCCTCTTCATGGGACACCTAGAACACCGCCTACTAACCTCTTACACAGGCCCAACACCAGAGCTCTACAAAAGATACATAGATGATGGATTGGGAGCCACATCCATGCCAGAACATGACCTCCAGAATTTCCTCAACTTTGCACAGACCTTCCATCCATCCATCCAGCTGACCTACACCATTTCACAGTCAGTTAATTTCCTGGACATCACTATCTCCCTCAAAGATGGACTGCTTCAAACCTCAGTCTTCTACAAACCTACTGATGCGCACTCATACCTGGACTACACATCTTCCCACCACCAGTCCACTAAAAATAGCATTCCATATTCTGAATTCCTTCGCCTACGCAGACTGTGCTCTAGCGAAGAGGATTTCACTATACAAGCAGCCAAAATGTCTGATTTTTTCACCAACCGTGGATACCCTAGTGCCGTCATCAGTGATGCTCTCAGCCGCACTGCAGCTAAATCCAGAACATCTACTCTGGAAACTAAACCTCCCAAAGAGACAGACAGACCCACTGCCTGCCTTCTCTTCCATCCTCACAATCTGCCCATCTGCAGGATCCTGAAGTCTAACTGGCACATAGTAGAAAACCATAAACCTGCCTTTGAGACCACACCAATGATCACTTTCAAACGTGACAAAAACCTCAACGACCTACTGGTGCGCTCTAAGCTGAACAAAATCTCAACACCTAAGCCACCAGGTACTTTCCCCTGCTCAAAACCCAACTGCAAAATCTGCTCTCTCACCAAACCAGACACCATCCTACATGGCCCCACAGGCTCTTTCACTATTAAACGCACTTTCTCCTGCCAGAGCCACAACATTGTGTATGCCATCCACTGTCAGCTGTGCGGTAAGATCTATGTAGGTGAGACATCTCGCACACTTGAGACGCGCATCTCTGAACACCTGGCCGACATCCGCCACCATCGGCCCAAACCAGTCGCTCTACACTTCAACCATGCCCAACACAACATCAACCATGTCAAAGTCTTGGCACTTTGGCAATCTAAGAGTGACAGCTTGGAACGCCTTATGCAGGAATCTCATCTCATTGCCAAACTGGGCACCGTCCACCCTCATGGCATCAACGTCCAAAAGTAGTATGTACCATTCCATCTCTGCAGCTCCAGCCTGAAATATCCCCCACCTACACACACCCATACCACCCTACCTCCCTCTGTTTACCTCAGACATAGGTTGCAGCTATCATCATCTTCCCTTTTCCTACACTCTCTGAGTCTCTCCATTTGCTACATCAATCGACTTACTCCCCCCTCCCCCTGCCCTAGTAATGATGTGTGTAGGGGTGTTGGTGGATATGGCGGTTGCTGGGGGTGGAGGTGGGGGTAACCAATGAATAAGGCTGATATTACAAATGGAACACACACACACACACACACACACACACACACACACACACACACACACACACACACACACTCACACTCACACATACACACACACATAATAAATAGAATGCTGGCTCCTTTATCGATGGTCGTGGAAGGGGGGGGGGGGGGGGGAGAGAGAGAGAGAGAGAGAGAGAGAGAGATTGTGTATAGGTGTGAATATGTTGCCCCTCCCCCTCCCCCAGTTAGTACGTAAACCCATCCCCTTCTTCCCTCCACCCTCATAGCATCTACACCTTAAAGTAACATGTACCAACCCACCACTTCTATCTCAGCCCATAATATCCTCCCACCACACACACACATACTACCTTATCTCCCACTATTCACCTCACACAACTTATAGCTATCTTATTTATGCATTTATTATCATTATTATTATTATTATTATTTTTTTATTATTATTATTTTTTTTTTTTAATTATTTTTATTTACTGATTTTTTAATTCATTATTATTTTTAATGTTTCATTTATTTATTTATTTGATTATTATAAAAATTGTATTTTCTAAATATATTTCTGTATCATGCTTTCATTACCTTAACCTTCACTATCGTTGTTAGCAGTATCATTCAGTAATACTATTGCTAGTATTGATACTACCACTGGCATTGACATCACCATCGCCTTCGCCTCTGGGACTGTTGCCACGGCAACCCTGCTGTTTAAGAATCCTCTAACCCACTCTCCTTTCTCCCATACCCATACTTATTGATACAGATTGGTAGTAATCTTGTCCCTTTTTTTTTTTTTTTTTTTTTTTTTTTTTTCTCAGTATTTTGACCATTATTAGTATTCCTATCAGTAATATTATTATCTTCATTACGACTTTGACTCGCTCACTATTTCCCTTCCAACAGCCTCGTTCTCATTCAACGCCTTCTTCCTTGCGCTGAACCCTACCAAGTGATCTGAAGCGATCAAAGCTAAGTGAATTTTCATTGTTTTATTCGTTAAGGTCTCACCTGATGAAGACCTAAGAGGTCGAAACTAGTTGTGTTTCGTCTTGTGACTCGTTTGTCCACGTTCTCTGGGCGGTTCGCTAACATTTATTTAAGATTTGTTAATATGAAGGAATTATTATTTTATTCATTTGAAAAGTTTATCAATAAACTTTAAACAGCTAATTGTATTTTGTAATAGAGGACTATTTCTTTGGATATAGAATGTGGTCGGGCAGCTAGCTGCTTGACGTAATGACGTCAAACTTACATTTAAAGACAAAAGTAATCGCAGTGACAAAAAGTTTGTAACCCCATCATAGTATGTGATGTCATCAACAAGGGGAAAAAAAAGAGGAAAAAAAAAGAAAAAAAAAAGAAGGGCAAGTTGTGTGTGTGTGTGTGTGTGTGCGTGCGCGCTTGCGTGCGTGCGTGCGCGCGCGCGCGCGTGTGTGTGTGTGTGTGTGTGTGTGTGTGTGTGTGTGTGTATGTTTGTGTAGTTATACTGTAACCAATGTACTTCAAAAACATAACAATACGCTCCATAAATCACAATGAAAATGAAACCATAGAATGATGTGAATATAGTCCTGTCTGTTTTACCTATGAACAACATTGATGATTTGCAGAAAATTTATATTTTTTCAGATGACAGTTATTGTATGCCATGCACAGTCACAGACAGGACTATATTCACATTATTCTATGGTTTCATTATCATTGTGATTTATGGAGCGTATTGTCATGTTTTTGAAGTACATTGGTTACAGTATAACTACACACACACGCGCGCGCGCGCGCGCGCGCACGCACGCACGCGCACACACACACACACACACACACACACACACACACACACACACACGCACGCACGCACACAACTTGCCCCCCCCCCCCCCTTTTTTTTTTTTTCCTTGTTGATGACATCACATACTATGATGTCAGAACTTGCGTAATATATTTATGACGTCAATTCTTTGCTCTGACCAGTTGCCAAAGATGGACATTACGTAGTTGTATTGTTTTTGTTTTTTCTCTTGAAAAAGGCCACGTGGCCGAAAATTAAAAGAGTGAAATTGTGATCTTGTGTACTGTTTTCTTCCCTTTGGAGGACTATTGCTTTTGTTTCTTATAGTTAGTTTGTCTGCACGCTCTCCGCGCTATAAGATAGGTCGTATCTATTTTCTTTCCGGGACGCAATGCCGTATTTGTACCATGATGTAAAATATAATGTTGAATATTTCAAATAATGCTACTTTATTATTTTATAGACCGCCATGCCCCACTAAAGTCTCTATTACAGTCGTTAGGTTGCCGGGGTGGGGTTTGGGGGGGGGGGGGGGGGGGGGAGAGAAATAACACTACATAGTGATAAGCCTATCTAACAGTCCTCCATAATAGTTTCTGAGAGCAAGACATTGTTTTCAACGCTGTTGCAAATATTCTTTCGGGACATCGCAGGATGTTTGAGGTTTGATTTTGCTGTATGCCCTTGCTGCTGTTACGATCTACGTATTTTTCTAATTGATCATCCTCTTCATCTTCTTCATTCTCACGATCTACGAAGTATCTCCAACCGACGAACGTCAAACTCAAGCTGGAAATATTAGCCACAGAGTTTTCGTGTCATATCAGTTTTAGAGAATGTCAATATACTGGTTCTAACCCACCCATCTTATTTCGCCCGCAAACCCCACTTTTCACATAAACAAATTTCTTCTCATGCCACTTTGCCAAAAACTAACACTTTTGTAAAAAAAATTAACGCGCAAAACCCCCAAAATTGAAGGATTTAATGTCTTAAAGTGGAGTTTGCGTGCAAAACAAAAATTGGTGATCGTGAACAAAGATACTATCATTCTCTTCCCTCAATTATCTATCTCAAGCAGTACTAATAAATTAGAGTAAACAATAGGGTTTCCATTTTGATCAGTTATATCTACGCACAATGAATTTATCTGCCCACGAACTAATTCTTTAAACTGAGCGTCATTAAATGTGTATGACTGATAATCGCAATAACCAGCCTTAGTCGCCAGTAGTGTTCTTAGAATTGTAGATGGATTTCCATTATACAAATTAGTATCTGTTTTTAATTCGTGTAGATTAACAAACAACATTGGATTAATCAGAAAATCGGATGGTCTACTGCCTACATATTCATATAGACCTCTTTCTATATACGCGTGTGTATTAATACGATAGGTTTTACCACTATCATAAAAGCCTAAAATTCGAGCAAGGCCCTTGGGAAAAACGTACTCCCTTTTGTCTTTATGTTTTGGTAAAAATATAGTAATTATAAGATTTGCCTCATTAATTTCTAACCGTATGTCAAATTTGTTAAATGCTTCTTTTAAAGAACAAAAGCTGTAGTAACCATCAGGTATTTTTAAACGTTTTAAGCGATTGCCCCCCTCATCATAAATATCTATCCAATTATTTTGGGCTTTTTCAGATATGTTAAACCACCTTATTTTAAACCTAAGTTCTCTAAGAGCAACCCTACACTTCCCGCCTTTATTGTCAACTGAATACTTTAAAAACACGCGCTGGTTTTGCTTGGTTATATAAAGGAACATCCTTTTTAAATCCTTTTTTAAAAAATCTATTTAAAATGGAACCTTTTAAATATAATGAAAGTGTCACTTACGACGTAGGAGGGGTTTATGAGCCCAAATCTTTGGACTTTAGTAACCTAACCATCGCAGTGGATGAATCATATGGCTTCCAAGTTAGACTTGTAAACCCACTAACTAGATATTTAAATCCCCCAATAAAGAGTGATAGAGTGCCATCAGCATGGTCAACTCACCCCATGGCTTTTTACCAGAATCAGTTAAATTTTGCAGTTTACTGCTCAACCATTGGCTGTGGTGTTTCATATACAAACCATTTAAACCACCCCAATCTCTTAGTAAGGTCAGTATATAACTTTCATGTTTATTACCAGTATAGACGCATACTAACTGAACTACAAGTACGCCTCCCCAACGACAACGCGTTTAATCCATTTCTCAGCTCAATGGACAATAATGCATATGAAAGAATCTGCAACGAATTTAACATTAACCCTTCAAATAACTTTAGACAAAAGTTAGACCGCAATCACGGGTTGGGCACATTGTATTTGTGGGGTCAGCGTAGAGAATATAATTTTGACTACTGGCCCGGCCACACCTCTTTTAAGCCAAACTCCCAAGTTAGATTGGGATCAATAGAACAAAAACACCCCAATGCTTGGGCAACATTTATCTTAGATAAAAGTGAAGGCCTAACAATGCCAGGAGTGCAAAGACTTAATGACTCCATACGCACGTACGTTTGGTGTCTATTAGGAGCGCAAGCACAGACCAAGTCTAGCATAGTGGATCAATCTACAGGCTTTGACGCCAGAAAACAATTTCTAGCCAATTTAGAAGATGCTATTAACTCTGCTGTTGATTTGCCTTCCAGCATACAAAGGTACCAAAACGTTCTTTTACATGCTAGGTCAAAGGTTGACTTTGTTGTAGGTCATGGATTATACATGCTGCCTTCTAACCTTAGACTACAGATTGGCATGATACAGAATTATAATAATGAAATTCTCATAGCCGGAGACGACCAAAACTTAGGACACAATCAAGGCTTAAACACAAGGCCCGCGCCAGCCATTTTAAAAAAAGTATCTAGCCCTGAAAGCGACCCCCACCAGTTATAAGCAGCCCACAGCCAGAAAGCGGTCCAACACCACCTGTTGATGTACCTCACCCCGACTGACACACTAGTGAAAAGACTGCCCTTGTTGTGTTTTTAACTTTTACTGGATTAGCCATACTTTATTTCACTAAAAATTAAACCAGCAGCCAGCACTCCTAACGTCCACAGATGGTCAGCCATATAACCAGCCACTTTGCCTATGGTAGACAAAACCCAACTAACAACACTGCCTATTATGCCCGGCAGAGCATCAAGCGCTTTGACAGCTAACTTCTTTAATAGGTTTGCCAGATGGTGCAATTGTTTTCTAATCCAACTTTTACCAGGCTGAGGCATTGGAGGCGCTACTGACCCTGTTGGCGCACTGCCGGTTAATGCATAAACCAGTGTAGAGATAGCAAACCCAAGGGCTGTTAATATACTAACTATTGTAATTCCCTGCTCTCTGAACAGAATTCTTATTCTTTCTGCTAACGTAGTATTTTTTTGAAGTATTCTGTTTATAGATTCTTTGATTCTGTTTGTTTGTAATACTATTTGTTCTCTGTTAGTAGACAGCGTTTCTAACCTGTTTGCCCTTAGTGACATTAAATTCTGTATTTTCGCCTGTATTCTAGCCTTTTCTTCTAACCCTAAATTGTTATCATCTGCATCAGCCAGTTTATTTTTTTTCTTCTTCTATCTCTCTATCTAGCTCACCAAGTTTTGCCAAGTTGTTTTTTAGCTCGCCATTTATTCTCTGTAGAGTAGCATCAAGAGCCCTGATTTCACGCAGAGCAGCTTTAAGACCCTCGAGTTCACGCTCAGACAATGGAGGATCATCAATTGTTTCTAAAGCTGCTTCTTCATCAGGACTCAGCTCACCTTCTCTTTGACTAGGCGATGAAGAATCGGCAATTGTTTTTAACTGTGTTTCTTCATTAAAACTCGTCTCAACTTCTGCTATTACTTCATCTGCTCTTTGACTTAATTCTTGAAGAGGTATGTTTTGCATTTCAGATCGCGCTGGCAACCTTTGCTTTAAGTTCTGTAAAGCACTAACAGCCTTAGACCCTAGAGCAGACTGCCTTGGATCTACAATATTTAATCGCCTTCTGACCCGAATAGGAATCTCCCCAAGTGAGCCCGGAATTAAAAACTCGGAGGGGTCCCGGCTATCAGTAACTTGTTTACGCATTTTTTTTATTGCCCTTCTTATATTTTATAAACAAATGACCTTCCTCGTCTCCGCCCACTTTTCCCATCTCAAAATCGTTAGGATCGAGCACGTCTGGCAGCCTTCGTCTTATACTTCTATAGAATGATTCAATTCGTGTCGCAATAGTTCTTGACGCTGCCTAGGGAGTAAAGAACTCGCTTCTGCTCCTTCAAGTTCATCTTGTATTGAACGGCCCGGTTCTATTTCATCTTCATCTTCTTCAATAGGACTAATCGCGTCAAAATCTTCATCCATATTTATATATTTATTATTTTTTGTTTTATAAAAAATGAACCCATACGGTTGCGACCTTGATCCATACAGAAAAGCGAAGGAGCCCCATGGCATAAAAGGCATAAGACAGACTGTGCGCGTTGTAAATAATCCATCAACAATTGAGCCCAATGAAATGTTAACAGTAAGATTTAGTGACCTCGGGCCTGACGATGTTATAATGCCAGGCACTGCCAAGCTATTATTCAAAATAGATATTGAGTCGGCGGATCCTAATGCTACTGTCGTTGCTAACCTGGGCAGGGCCATCATTAAAAATATGGTAATTAAACTGGAAGGTAGAGAAGTCTTCTCACTGAGTAGCGCAGACATTTTTAATCTCTATTCTGATCTGTGGCTGCCCAGAACAGAAAGAAAAGACAAAATCTTTCAGGGGATCCAGAGCCCAAACGGTCTTAAGCACAGGCTTAATGCTGCAGATGCAAAGGAAGACGAGGGAGACCAGGCAATAGCGCGAGCATTTAAGAACAGATTTTGCATCCCTCTAGATTTTGAACTGATAAAAACCCATCAGCCATATTACCAAGGCGCACTAAGAGACAAACTTACTTATGAACTGACATTCAATGACAGCGGGTCTGTTATTTTATCAGATGACCCAACAGCTAGATACACTGTTAGTAACATCTCTCTTAATTTTGACGTTGTTACTAACCCCGAACTAGCTAGAACAATCTTAAACCAGTATAAAAGTAGGACGGTTGTTTACTTTGAAAGAGTTTTACACCACAGTCTAGCGATTAAAAACAAGCAAGACGCTGTCTGGGAAATAGCTATAAGCAATTCTTTAAGGTCCCTAAAGGGGGTTCTCTTGCTATTTACTAAACCCCCAGCCCCTTTTAGGAGAGAATCTGAGGTGTTTTACAACCCAAAAATTGAGCAGTTGTCTTGCACAGTAGATGGCAAGCCTTTTCAGTTGTATTCGGCCGGACTTTTACCCGACCAACACTTTGATGAAATAAGAAAATTGTTTGCTGGAGGCAGACAGACAAGCCCCACAGCCGATCATGTGTGTAAAAAACTTCACCTTCACGATGTAAGACTCGAAGATTATCTAACAGACAAATATGGATTTATGGCTGGATTTTAGGTCCACGTATGACAACAGACTGCACGGGAGTGGAAGAAGGGTAGGGTCAGATGGCATACTCATACAGATTAATAAGGAAAAGGAGGAGAATGGCCAGATACAAATGCACGTTTTTGTGGTTTATGACGCCCAGCTGAACATTGAAGAAAATAGACTGAAAGAAATAGCCTATTAAAACAGATGGATAGTTTGAACTTTTTGCCCAAAGACCCGCACTGTTCGCTTATTTGTGGGATTACTGGGTGTGGGAAAACTGTCTTCGTGCTTGATTTGTTACAAACAGTCTACAGGTTTCATTACGAGTACATTGTTATATTCTGCACAACCATTAAGCACAACAAGTCTTACAAAGAAAGGCAGTTTGTTTGGACAGACGAGAATATATTTTTAGTTGATCCTACTGACAAGCTAAGCGACTGTTTAGAACATTACTATAGGCTATTTGAGGGAACTGAAACGCTATTTATTATTGATGACTGTTCAGCCGAACAAGACATTGTTAAAAAAAGAAGGACTCTGTCTAAGCTAGCCTTTAGCGGAAGACATGCATTAGTTTCTGTTTGGCTCTTAACTCAAAAATACAATGCTGTCTTAAAAGACTTTAGATCGCAGTTAAAATCAGTCATCTTATTCTATACTAAGGACAAGGACAGTTTTGAAGAATGTTTAAGTGAAAATTATATAATCAGGGACAAGGATGAACTAAAAAAACTAAAAGAGCAACTAGAAAAATCTAAGCACGCTAAACTATGCTTGCGGACTGACCCACCAGTTCAATACGTTTGCTTATTATAGATTATTTATTATAGATTATTTATTACAGATTGTTTATAACAAATTATTTATAATAAATTGTTTATAATAAAAAGAATGTCTCGAGGGCCAGAATCAAAAGCGGAGTTAGCTCCTAAATGCGTTTCAGTAGAGCTAAAAGATCTAGCAGACACAACTGACTTTGATCTAATAGGAGTGGAAGGAAATGTTTATGGATTTGAGTACACCGACGATGGCGTTTACAAACGAATAGAAATTGAAGATAAAAAACGGCAGCAATATCCTACCCTGGAAGAGGTAAGAAATCTAAGGGCAAACGATTTTGGCAAACACGAATACAAACTTCATAAACGAGAGAATGCTTGGGCGTTGCTTCCTGACATTAACTGGGATTTAAAGTTTGAACTACGAAGCCCCTATGTATACTTTGATAAGAAAAACAATTTTAGAAAAGCTTTGAATGAAGGACACCTTCTTATTAGCCTAGTCCCAGGAGCACAACAGAAAAAGCAGATTGAAATAACTAAGCAGGGCCTGAATATATGCTGCAGAGAAAGAAGCCCTTAGCTGAAGTGGGGGATGACACCGTTGTCTTAGTATTTAACCCAACGGTAAAACCACTGCCTAGAAAAATGACGATGCTTTTTCGCTTATTTATTACTCCGAGGGAGTCTGACCCTAGTTTGCCAGAACATGCGTTAGCAAGGGGAGTACAAATAAAGTCTGAAAACTTGGACGGACCTCTTAGGTTTGTTATTGCTATTACTAAAAATGGGGATCAAATAAACACTTTTGTATCTTCTGACAAAGTTACTGTGATGGTTGACAAAGACAAACTAACAGTACTTGATTTTATTTATATTAAGTATGTTGATTTTATTGGGTTTTACTCTGTTGATGAAGTGCTGCCAGAAGAGTTAATAAGAAGATATGTACAAGATTAATCTTAATTAAAAAATTAATCTTAATTAAAAAATGGATGATCAGGCTCAAAAGTTTAGGTTAGAGCAAATAACTGAACTTCAAGAAGAAATAGAAAGTGACTTGGATAAGTATAGGGTTACTAGAAAGAAATATGCTAAAGTTTTAAATACACTTTCTTATATAGTCACCGGCTCATCAGCTGTAGCGAGCGTAAGTGCTGGTCTAGCGTTGCTCTTTTAGCTACTGGGGCTGGAGCGCCAGCCTCTTTAGCATTAGGGAGCCTTGGTTTAGGTTTAGGTGCTATGTCTATGATTGTGAGTGCCGTTTTAAAAAAATTAACGCCTAAACTACAAAAGCACACTGCCATTGTAGCCCTAGCATCAGCAAAACTTTGTTCATTAAGACTGAGAATAAGCAAAGCATTGCAGGATGAAAACATTACAGCTGAAGAATTTGAGCGCCTTATGCTGATGGTGAGGATTACAGGCGACAAAAAACTGAACTTCAAAAGGAGTGGAGAAAGACTTTTACTTCGCAACAGGTAGACACTGAGACAATCAAACAGAACATTGAAAAACAAGCAAACAATCAGTTAAACCCAAAAATAGACTTAAAAAATAAGATGTGAACTAAAATAAATAAATCATAAGTTTAACAAAAAAATAAATACTATTTTTTTTAACTAACAGGCACTGTGTTTGGTGGAACAACTTGCAACTCTTCGCGAACAAACGATCTTTTAGGGGCGGGCTTTTTGGAAGAAAGAGTCTCTCTTAAATAATATACGGGAGGGGCCGTTTTCATAATTCTTTCAACTTCATATACATCTACGCTCCATATAGGATCTGTGGCTCTAATTCTAACATCGCCCTCTGCCTCTCCAGGCGCATACAAGTATCTTACTTTTAATCCAAAAGGCAAGAGTTTTGATTGCCTTGGATGTCTTCAGTAATGCTTTTTTTTTTAAATTTGATCGCGTTTACTGGCTTAAGGCCGTTGCTTTAAATTCTTCATTGTTCATGGCGCGTAAGACTGCTGGCAATCTCCTAACCCATTCTGTGTTGCGTGTTTTGTCCATAAGGTCTCTATGATATTGATAGGTAAACAGACGCTCAGCTAGATTCTTATTAAAGTTTTCTACTAGAGCCTGGGAGCGATGGTTGCCTGGAATCCCTCTCTTAACTGTAACACGGTGTCTTAAAAACAACTGGTTTACAGCTCCTTTAAACTCTTTCCCATCATCAACCTGAATCAATCTAGGATACTTTAATGGACCTCGCATGTATATTTGTTGTAAAGCCACAGCCACAGCAGTTGAGCTTTTATCCGTTAAAGGCTCAGCATCTTTATACCTTGAAGCCATGTCAACAACAGTCAGAGCATACTTAAACTTTTTTCTTCTAACTTTGTCATGTGGAAGATACAACAAGTCCATCTGGTGGGTGTCATTAGGAACTGAGTTAACAAATCGAGGCCTTATTATTCTTTTTGGGGCAGGCAGATATATTTGCCAGATCGCTTGTTTTGAAAGCCAGTCTTTCGCTTCTGATTCAGACACCCTAGCAGCTTTACTCAGTTTATCAATAGCAGCCTTTCCTTTCCAATACCCTCTAGGAGAATAATATATTTTGTACTTCGTATCGTCCATAAGAAGGGACTGTTTTTTATTACATTTTTAACTATGTTTTTTAGATTGAATATGCAAGAAGAAAGATTGCTCCCATAGCACCATAATAAAGCCTATTTCCACCATTTTCTGATCCTCAGATGGTTCATAAAAGTCAGACAGTTCTGGCGGTGACGATGTTAGAAACTTCTTTCCTGTCACTAAGTAATATTCATTCATTGCTTCATCAACGTCTGTAAATGTGTGCTCTGCATGTCCCTGTTCTCTTAACTTTTTATTAATAAAGTCTAAGTGAGCAATCCTCCTTTTCTCGTAAGCGTCTCTTGCCTTAGCTAAATCTTCCATTGCCTTGTTATGGCGTTCTCTCTCTTCATCAGACCGCAATTTACTAAACATATAATTGCTGCCAGAGAAAGCCAGCGCATTAACAATAGCTCCTCCCACCATCAGAACTAATCCAGACATCTTTTTATAAATGAATGAATCTTTTTTATAAATTAATCTTTTTAATGTTTTTATAAATCAATATTTTTTAGAATTAATCTTTTTTATAAATCAATCTTTCTAGCATTGATGTTTTCTGGGATAATCCCCTGCGTAACAAGAAAGTCTTTTGAGGCAATTCCTGCAGTTATTACAGCTATAACCTTAACAACATCCTCAATGTCTAACCTTCCTAGATCAGCCGGTCCTCATTTTAAACATGTTTTTTGCTAACATGCTATATCCTATACTAAGACCGCTGATTACAGCAGAGTGGTAAATAGTATTGATGATCTTTGCAGTGCTCATGTTTTTTTATTAACTAAAAAAATAATTAAAATAATCATAATATGAAAGACTGTCTATGTGCTTTTTAATCAGATAATCTTTTGTTGCTAGAGCTAAAAATAAGGTTGTAACTAGTTTCGGCGAATCTTCTATCTTTCCCATGTTGGGCGGTTTTATTCTTAACAAACATTTTGCTAGGGTTGATAAACTATAACACCAACAATGGGCACTGCATAATTAACCAGCGTTAAACTCATGGTTTTAAAAAGGCTTTTTTTTTATTGCTTTTAAAAAGAGTTTAAAAATGGATTGCGACGAGCTATTAAAGTGTGAGGAGGCAGCAGACCCAAACCTCTGTCATAAAGAAAGATTATACTCTCTGGCTGCGTGTGGGAAAACCAGGCAGTATTTAGGCGTTGAACTAAGTATCGAACAGATTCAGCAATTGTCTACATCAGACGTTGAGAAGTATTACGCTAGGTACGAAGCACAGCTAGGATCAAAAATGGTTAGATCAGTGGGCAGACAATGATTAGTTTATATGCTAAGTTAGTAGGCAAGATAGCGCCGATTGATTCAGAAGAAGATTTAAAATATGACTTAACACAAGATCCGGTTTTAACCAAGTCCCTAGAATCTCTTGCATGTGACATGTATTATAGATTTGGGACGTTGCTATGTCCATTCATCATGGGATTAATTACTTTTAATCATATTAATTTTAATCATATTAATTTTAATCGCACTAAAAAAAATGAGCAGCAGGAGAAGATTGCGACTCCACAGAGCAGAATGTCCCCACAAGTGAATCTACAGGCGAGTGTCCCACAAGTGAGTGCCCCACAAGTGAGTAGTGTTACTAAGTCTAAAAGTCCTGGGCGTGTTGAGGCCGGTCGTAAACTAGCTGAATGGAACAGACTGCAAAAAGCAAACCAAGCAGCAAAACAAAAATTATTAGATAGTAATACAACATTGCCACCAGCACCGCCACCGCCGCCAACAACAACACAATCAAACTATAAGATGTATTATTATGCACTGGGGTGTGTTGTTGTTGGTGGAGGGCTTTTGGCATACAAGTGTCTAACCCCATACTTAGCAACAAAGTTACAAATCCCCACAAAAACAGTAAAAGAAGAAGAACCAGCTTCCGCAAAAAAAGCACAACCTCCTTCTGTAAACCCATTATTTTTACTGAATTAGTTTTTTAATGTGTTGTTAGTACAAGTTAAGTACTGGTTAAGTACAAGTTAGGTCAGTTATAACAAGTTAAGTGCAAGGTAAAGTGCAAGTCATGTTAAGTACAAGTTAAGATCTTAAGTAAAGTACTAGTTAAGTACTAGTTAAGATCTTAACTTAAGTCAGTCAAGTTAATCTTTCAAGTCAGTTCTCCAGTGACCTATAGCGTATGAAAACTCAGGATTAACGTAAGTTCGCTTGTTATTGTTAGAGACTAGTGATTTCTTATTAACAGCAGTTGTGTTTACTTGATGAAGAGTAGAGCGCAGATTAACATTTGTGTGATGAAATACTTTGTTTTCAAAGAGAGCCTGCTTGTAGTTGTCGTGACTTATATTTTTTTTACAACTTCTTTACTTATGCCCTTAGCCTTCTTCATTACAGAAGTCTGGCTAGCAACACTATACATCTTTGACCGCAGACCAACATATTCTCGTATAACTGTTCCATTAAGTTCGTCCTTCATCTTTCCAATTACTTTCTTGTTTACAGTTGAATGTAAAGGACTGTCTTTAGGTAGTCACATGTGTCATACCCCCATCGGCTCCTTTAGCTACTCTGCTTCTAAATCCTTGTAAAATCTTCTGTTGGGAACATCCAGAATAAAAGAGTCAGTGTCTGTGTAAAGACTCTGGACTCTGGATACAGCGGTTAAAGTAGTCATACAGAAATTCTAGCATTAACAACTTTGAAAAGCTCTAACACGTAACCCAATAAACACCGGCTTGTCCAACTTCACATTCTGTTTCTTCATCATAACGCCAACCAGGCTGTCGCTAAATCTTCTGAAGTCTTGGTAGTTAGGTTTAGAGACCAGCTTAATTGCTCTTTGTTCTTTTGTAACTAATCTTACATCTTTACGCTTGTGTGGGTTCTCCATGGTTTTGCCAAAACAACTGTTGTTCATTAGTTTAAAAAAGTCTTTTTCTGAAGCGTCAGTGGCCGCAGTCCTAAGATCAGTATTCTTCATAATATATGGTCTCATAAAAGGCTCTTGTTCAAATTCTATTATTCTGTGAATGGCGGTAAGTTTTAGTCCGTGTCTTAGGTAAAACTGTAGCAGTCTGTAATGACATACGTACTTAGTTTTGTGTCGAAGATTGGGCACAAGCTTAGGCGGTTCTGTGGGGGTCATCTTTAAGCTTTCTGCGCTAGAGGATAATCATTATGGATGGTCATGATCTTTAGGATATTCTAAGTCTACCTCTAAGATTAATCCTATTGGATAATCAGGACGTGAGGCGCGGTAGATAACTCAACATTTTATTAACGTCATGAGGTCCTGCGAACATTTTAAAGTTTCTTAATGGCAGTGCCTGGCTCATGGCCCACCCATACAGATTGTTGGCGTCTAAGTACATTAGATAGTTGGATGGTTTGGTGGGGTCATAGTCATCTAGATACTTGTTATTGGCTTTGCAGTAAGGGTGCGAGGCCATGCTAATGCCTCCTCTCAAACCATCTTCAATCATCTGGAGTGTAGCCAGATCAGATATTAAGTCAATCTCAATGTTTGTAGACTTTAAGAATGCGTCCCAAGAAAGACCAGGGGCGGAGATGTAATGTGATGAATCTAGGCCGTAATGTTTCATGCATGTAGATCTGTAATTCTGAAAGACGTCTGCCAATAAACACACATCAGCCAATAAATATTGATCATGATAGTCGCCCATTGTTCGACAGTGTAATTCTGTCCAGGCTTTCTGTGCGTATTCATAGTCAGCATCGGCTATGCCTCCACCTCTAAGACGGCTATAAAAGTCTTCCTTTGCTGGCAACGCTGGCTCGTCAAACCTGTCCCACGAGTCCATGTATTCATAAGGGTAAACGCCTTTACGTACTAAAGCCGAGTTAAAATATTTTTTAGTTATTGGGCAGTCTTGTAGAGATTCTGCTAGTTTGCTTAAGCTCCCCATCAGATGTTGGGCAGAGTCATAGAAGGATAAACAGTCTACAGTAAAGGTCATGTACTTTTCTGATGACTGTGCAATACAGCTAACCCTCTTACATTCAGAAGTTATTGCTTGCATAATAAAGTGAGAATCATAGCCTCGTAAGTTATGAAAGAAGATAGGCAGTTTCCATTTTTTGGGGTCAACCTTGAGTTGAAGATTACAACTGTTGTGTGCTGCTCCCTGAATTTGCCAGTAATGTGATCATGGTCTCTCACTGTTGGGTTTGCTTCCGCTGCTGTCGCGTCTTTACTATTAGGTGTTAGCTCTGAGCCGCATATCCAACAGTGTGTAGATGATTCATAGCGCCTTTGTCTTCGGAGTCATCATAATGTCTGAGAGATTTAGCTGAATAGAGAATTGATTGCGAAGATGCTTCATGTGTTGTAAAAATCGATCGGCTGCGTTGGGACCTCTGTAAATCTCTGGTTGTGTGTGTCCGCCATCTGACCTAACAACAACAAATGCATAAGAACAAATCTGATGGTGGGTTAATAAAGCCGTTTTTTGTTGTGCCCGCTCTTGAGGGCCGTAGTACTGTGGCAAAATCGCTTCAAAGTCAGCATAGACTACGTATGGTCTCATCTGCAGTTTGTGTATGTTTTTAAAACTAACTTTAGACCCGGGTGGGGGCGTAAGAAGTTCGGTTTTACAGTCTACAAAACTTTTACAATGTTTCTTATGTTTGTCAGCTGCTTCTATAGTTGGGATCCTGACCAAACACCTTCTACAAAGCTCTTGTTTAGATTCGTCCTTTGATGTATAGGCTAACAATCTGCTAATTGATCTGATTAATACATAATGGCTCTTGGAACCATCTGTAAACAGAATCAAGTCTACATGCTTGTTAAGGGATTCGCCTAAAGTGGGAGCATTGGGAGAAATCCTTAGAGGCTGTAGATTGTTTGCCACAGACCATGTGTATACGCTTACGGTTATTGGTTTGTTTTGCTCTTCAAACCGGCTTAAACTGTCTATGCCTACTGGAAAGTTTATGTTATTAAAGTTCAGTTCATGTGTGTATGCTTTATAATTAGATACTCTGTCTGCATGCTTTCCAACGCGATGTAAGTGTGCCAAAACACACCACATAAAACACATATCGTCAGAATTTTTTATGTTTAGGACTGCCCGTTTAAAAACTAACTCTTTTGGGAGAGGAATGTAAGAATTGCCAACTATAGGATAGAACTTTGTTTGTCTTAATCTGATTTCAAGGACTGTTCCTTCAGACCAGCCAGAGCCGCGTAATTTCGCTTCTTCACTTGCATGGTTAAGCTGTGTAAGCATGTAATCAGCCCATTCAGAATTAAAGTCGTAATAGCTGATTACTTCTTTTTGTTTAGTTGAAACCCAGACTTGCATGTTTTTATCATCGGGGGTTATATAATCAATCAGAATGGCCAACAACACTTTTACTGGCGGGTCGATCTGAAGAGACTCCGGGATTTTAGAAATGGCATGTGTTACGCTTTCATGAACGCTTGAGGGGTTAATAATGTCCATGTCTACTTCACTAAACGTATTGCTTAATTGTTCATTGCCGTCAAATATCTCCTCCCACGTATATAGTTTTCCAACCTCGGATTTACTTGTGGGGTTCATTTTTTAACCCATAATATTTACGTAAATTAAAAAAATAAATGTAAGTAAAAGTAAGTAAACGCGCTTTTATTCTTCACCCAAGCGTTGCAATACTTCAAGACACCCAAATCTTACAAGAGCACTTGCCAATATTTTAGCTTTTTCTGAATCACTACAGTCAATGTTTAACTCTTTGATTGCTTCGTCAAATAGTTCACTATGATTTTTTATTAGATTGTTTACATCATTCTCAAACCCAGATTCACCAAAATCAATGTTTAACACTTTCATTGTTTCGTCAAATAGTTCATTACAATTTTCTATTAAAATCATTAGATCAGATTCGCTGTGTTTGGTCGTCATTTTTAAACCTAAAAATTAAATAAATAAAAAAAATAATTGTAAATTCAGCTGTTATTTATTACTCATAGTCTTTTACTAATCTTAAAAACTGTCCAGGTTTAAAGGTAACAGTTACTCCTTCAGGGTCAGTAGAAGCAGTCAGATCAAGATCTTCAGGAGCTATTTGATCAATTAAAATGGCAAACAACTTTATAACTGAATAAGGCCAAGAATGTGGTAGTTTACTGATGGCGTTCCTTACGCTTTCCCGCATATCGACGCGCTCAAAAAGCTCCGTAATTAATTCTTCAAACTCTTCTCTATCAACCCCCCAGCTCCTTTCCTCCAACTCCCACATTCTGAATATATCAATAAGCTCTGCAACTACTCCGGGCTTCATTTTTTAAACCAGATTATAAACACCAATTAAAAAAATTAAGTAAGCCGTTCCTATTGTTTTGCGCAAGAATCAGAAGAGAGGAGAGAATGATAGTATCTTTGTTCACGATCACCAATTTTTGTTTTGCACGCAAACTCCACTTTAAGACATTAAATCCTTCAATTTTGGGGGGTTTTGCGCGTTAATTTTTTTTACAAAAGTGTTAGTTTTTGGCAAAGTGGCATGAGAAGAAATTTGTTTATGTGAAAAGTGGGGTTTGCGGGCGAAATAAGATGGGTGGGTTAGAACCGGTATATTGACATTCTCTGTTTTTTTATGGATTTGCTTTTGTTGGAGCCATACGATTGGATGTGAGTTTCGTCTACAACATCACTACGCTGACACAGTGTAGAAGCCTATTCTGTTTGTGCCATTTACCTACTCTATTCGTGGATTCACATTAAATTGTCACGTCTCGGCTACAGCCTACCTAATTTGGTTTTGGACATTGTGCAACAAGTCTTCTTCGTATCCTACGTCGAAAATCATCATCGTGTATATCTGACAAGTGAAGCCGACCAGATGTCTGTTTGTGCACCCTGGCAGATCTTCAGACAGCTGGTTCAGAAGATCTGAAGCTTCTGTTGATTCCTTCAAGAATGTCTGAAGAAGCAACCGCTCAAGAGCCTCCAGAACAACCTTGTGGACTCTCAGGGCACAATTGTATTGCTTTCCTGCTGAGACAGCATAAATCGACCCTCTTGAGCAGACTCCTGACTGCACAATGATCTCTCCAAGACCAGATCCCCTCATAAGTTTTCCAAGTGCTGCCATGTATGAACACAGAAAATGGAATATGCCAAGGCGAACAACAACGTCCTTGAACCGGTCATTCTGCCAATCATGTATGCTTTTCTTGCAACAGCCAGGTCACATGTGAACAGACTGTATTTCTGGCCCACTTCCCTTGAAGCATCAACAGAAACTTGGAGGATATGTTGAACAGTAGCGTTCTCAGTGACGGGATGTAGAACTGGCTGCATGTAGTCTACCGTTGACTGGTCATTCACCATATCCAGATTCCTCCCAGTGAGTGATACCCAGCCTGCCCATCTGGGAAAGCACTGATCACTTGAAACTTTGCATCTTGCCAAGACTCACCAAGACGCTGGTGTCCACAATGTTCAGTTTTGACTCTGCTTTCTGGTTTGCAAAGCAAGGAGCAAGTGTCAGTGGTTGGTAATCCAGTCATTTGCCGTGTTTGCTGCTGCTGCTGCTGCTGCTACTACTACTACTACTACCACCACCACCACCACCACCACCACCTCCTCCACTACTACTACTACTACTACTACTACTTCTACATGTGGTTTAACGTTATATACTTTTCAAACTGCTGACGGTGATGATCATACTGGAGAATGGCAGTAAGCCAGTTTGTTTTACGTTTTTTTTAAATACCGGAAGTTGGCGCCAAATACTGTCAAATGGGCATTGTTTCTGCAAAAAAATGACTATCTGTAAATGGAACAATCATTCTTCTATCAGGAACTGCAAACCATTTGACGATAAGTGGATTAGTTCCATATCGACAGGTCTTTAACTAAGTATATCCTCTTATCGCAAATATAGAGCCCAAAGAAGGAAAACTCGCTAATTAAACATGGTTATATCTCCAAAGAGCTCCAATAAATCAATTGTTGACATATACGTTTTAGTTTATGATGTGAAAAGACACAAGAAAATCATAGTGGAAAAACTTCTAGAGTCTCTGCCGTTTGAACAAGCGGGTTACGTTCGCGACAGGAATCCTCAAAACCGCAATGATGCAATTGCCGCCGCCGAGATTTTTCGAGAAGATCCGCGAAGCTAAACGCACTGCCAGAGAGAGAACGGGTGCGCGTGCGAGTTACCGCCCCAACCCAAACAGACTGAGCCAGAACAGATCAGAGACAACGACTGACAACAAACCAAGAGACAATGCACAAAGAACAAACGCCAACAACACACACACACCGACGTGCTACATTTGTGGTGGACCACACATAGCAAGATGCTGCACAAAGCGCGTCCACCACAAAAATGGCAGATCTGCATCAGTGCTTACCACAATTACAGCAGTACAGAAAGAAGAAGTAGTACATACTCTTTGCGATGTGTGCAAAGATATTGTGTTCGAACCACACAGCCATGCGATAGTGGAATGAAAGCGAGTGAGGGACTGAGGGACCCTGGTGCTAGTGTGGCAGTGGTAGACAAAAAGTTAGTGTCTAGAACGTGCTACACAGGCAAACACAGGACGATTACTCTAGCCAGTGCTAATGTGAAACAAGAGGGGCCCATAGCACTTGTCCATATTGAGTGCCCATTTTTCCGTGAAACCATTAGAGGCCGTAGTCGTGGATCAACCAGTCTGCCCTGTGTTGATCGGGAACACGATTCGAACCTAAGGCGTGGAGAAAAGAGTGCCTATCTTTGCTGAAAGTGTAGCAGCGACTGCTACGCCAAAGACCACCAAAGACGATAGGACGAGAACAGAAACTCCCTTGAAAGTCAAGCACACACCTCTTGGCAAGATCACTCCGAAAGAATTGCGCGCAGCACAAGAGAGTGACAAAACTCTCAAATGATACTTTGTTTTCGCACGGAGCTCATCAGAGCAGAGCAAGGGCAGAGCGTCTTACACTATACAGAACGGAATACTCTTCCGTTTTGTCACCGTAAACGAAACAAGATGCCGCCAAGTCATGGTGCCTAAGCCGCTCAGGAACGAAGTGATGCGTGTCGCTCACGACATACCAATGTCAGGACACATGGGAATCCGTAGAACGACGGACAGAGTAACAGCTGATTTCTTTTGGCCAGGAATATACTCAGACATCAGACATTATTGCCAGTCATGCGACACATGCCACAGAAGTGTCGCAAATGGTTCCGTAAAAAAGGTACCTCTCATGGAAATGTCACTGATCGATACCCCCTTTGAGAGAGTAGCCATAGATCTGATAGGGTCGATCACACCACCATCAGAAAGAGAACACAAATATATTCTTACGGTGGTCAACTATGCCGCAAGGTATCCTGAAGCAATACCGATTCAATCCAATGACACAATCACGGTCGCGGAAGCACTGTTGACCATTTGGTCGCGCACTGGCATACCGAAGCAGATGCTGACAGACAGAGGAACGCAGTTTGTATCTGGCACCATGCAGGAAGTGACCCGCCTGCTAAACATAAAGGGCTACACAACCACGCCGTACCACGCACAAACCAATGGGTTAGTTGAAAGATTTAATGGCACATTAAATACAATGCTGAAGAAAATGTGCAGTGAACAACCACGCCAGTGGGACAGATACGTGCCAGCACTCCTGTTCGCGTATCACGAGACACCTGAAGAATCCCTTCACTTTTTCGCCATTTGAATTGCTATATGGCAGGACAAACCATGGTCCCATGAAGGTGCTGAAGCAATGCTGGACGGACGAAGAGACAGAGAGTCAGACAAGAACGACTGTAAAGTACATCACCGACTTACGAAACGGGATGGAAGAGATTGCACAACTCGCCAGGGAACATTTAGACAAATCAACGCAAAGATACCATAAACACTTTAACCAAAAAAACAAAAACAGAGAACTGAAGGTGGGTGACAAAGTTCTTGTACTACTACCAGAACACCACAACAAATTACAGCTGACATGGAAAGGTCCATACCCTGTAACTGGAAAAATGAAAGGATAATGTGGGAACGGATTACCTCAGTCGCTCAGATCATTGAATTACGCTGTCAGGTGAATACATAATTATGCTGTGCTGGAAAATGTGAGTGATTAACGATAGTTAATCATATATGCTGCAATGATGATGTATCTTATTAGAATGTCTCTCTGGATATGTTTTGAAGTGATGATATGAATGCAAAGTATCTGAGCTGGTTATGTGATAAAGAATAATGAAATGTGTACGTATACATTGGTTGTGCTTGTGTAGAGAGAATTTCATATGGCATTATGCTCCTTGGTCGAGTATTGAGAAATGCTCCTTGGTCTAGTATTGAGAAAGCTTCTTTGTAAGGTGCGACAGAATGCACTTTCATAAGTTTGTCTGTAGTTGGGTCTAAAATAGGATTTGATCCTAAGGTGGGGGGTGTGACGGTACAAAGTGTCCGCAGAAACAAAGTATCCGCATGCGGACACTTTGTTCCCTGCGGACACTTTGTACCGTGAACTGACATTCAAAGTGTCCGCAGAAATCCTGCGGACACTTTGTTCCGCGAGGTGAAATATAACTTACAAAATCGGAACAAAGTGTCCGCAGCCGTTTCAGCCTCAGTGTGAGTGGGTGAATGTGCACGTACACTCCCATGCGCGTGCATGCGTGCGTGCGTGCGTGCGTGTGTGTGGTGTGTGTGTGTGTGGTGTTGGTGTGTGTTGTGTGTGTGTGGTGTGTGTGTGTGTGGTGTGTGTGTGTGGTGCGTGCGTGCGTGCGTGCGTGCGAGTGTGTGTGAGTGTGTGTGTGTGTGTGTGTGTGTGTGTGTGTGTGTGCGCGCGCGCGCGCGCGCGCGCGCATGTGAGCGTAATCTAAACTTTGTGTGCACAGGAACACGTCGCATACTCACATGTCCTTAGATTGCTCAGAAGTTAAAAACCGAGTTCACAGCATCAAAAACCCGGTTCCATATCTACATTCATTGTTCTAGTCTAAGTCTAAACTTGACCATCTGTGAAAAGATTTCCTGATAGGACCAGTAGATAGCAATGAAATTAGATTTCTCGCTACACGGGTTAGTTATACCAATATACACCGACTACACGCGAAAGTCGCGGTGGCTTTGATTCCTTGGTGTTTCTCTATAACTGGTGTCGTGTGATATTCGTGAGTCGTGTGTTACTGAACTTGTCGATGCCAGTTAAACATGGCGTAGTAATCCAAGTTTTGAATTAATTCTTATAAATATTCTGTTTCTGTCAAGCAGGTATGTTTGGTGATCAGAATTTATTTTATGCAGCCGAAACAGTATAATTGGAAGATTCTTTTCGAACACAAAATCAGATTAAAGTTAGTTAAAGTCATCATTTCATCCTGATGATTTTCAGGGAATATAGTGTACGCGTGTGTGTACATTGCTGTAATTAGGCCCAGTCCCCCCCCCCCCCCCCCCCCCTCCCAGCTAGTGCCCTTTTGCCTTCTATCATTGATCGTTGGCCAAGAATGGGGACAGGATGGGCAGGCGTAAAGGATACTTGTGGCCTGTTTCTCAAGAAAAATATGACGCAATTCTATAACATCTTGAGGGGAGGTTCGAAATTCCAGAGAGAGCTCGCACAACCCTCCAGCGCAATGTCGCAAGACAATTGAGGAGAAGAAAAGAGTTCCGTGTTGTTGCGGGCCAACTGTTCTTTGGCGATAAGGAAGTGAGGAAGAAAAAAAATGGTCCACTCACAATTCAAGGAGAAATTGGGATGTGGATCCAAAGCCATATATTACGACCTGCGAGAAAGCACTGCAGGACTTCCCGTAAAAGCTGTGAAACAGATCTTATCCAAGTCAAAATTATATAAGAAAAGCTGTGCTAAGTTTACGAACAAACCAGAACCTGTTACCACTTCATCTAAAGCGGTAAACGAAAGGTGGCAGGTCGATCTCATTTTCATGAACGAAGTGCGTGTTGGTGAAAAAACGTATTCTTACATCCTGTCAATTCTTGACACGTTTTCGCGATTCAGCTTGCTAAGGCCTCTGAAAACAAATGCAGTGTGGAAGTAGCCAGAGCCCTCTCAACAGTGTTGTCAGAACATGGGTGTCCGAAATACTTTCAATGCGACAGAGGCAACGAGTTCCGTGGAGTGGTGGAAAAGCTTTTGGAGCACAGAGGAGTGAAAATCATCCGAAGTAGCCCTTACCACCCGCAAAGCCAGGGAAAGTGTAAAAAATCGCACAAAGATGTGAGGAAGAAAATAGAATTTGCGACACGCAGAAAGGCAGGGTTCAACTGGGCACGTTCGCTGTTTAAAATTCAGGACGTCATGAACGGCACAGCAAGAGAAGTTCTTGGGTTTCAGACACCAGCAACAGTCTACATGAAAAGAGACAATGCAGAGGTTCAAAATATTGCCAAAAACGCCACTAAATCTCACACAAGACGCACACTTAGACGTCTGCGATGAACCGGCAAGTCATCGACGTACAGACTAGTGAGAAAGTACTTGTGAGATTCCCCGCAACTGGTTCAAGACAGTGTAGACGAGGCCAAGTTCCAAGAAGGAGGTTCATTTTGGAAGGAACTGTTCAGATGAGGGATCTCATGCGCAGAAAATACTTCATCAAATTTGCATGCAATCCCCGGAAGGAGGCAGAAATTCCTAAGACTCAGTGGTTTTCTGTATGCGATTTAACAAGCACCACGGCGGAAAAAGAAGCGAGGAAAAGACCAAAAGAGACAGATGCACAAAGAAAGGTTTTTCATTCCCATCGGCATGGAAACACGCATTTCCTCATCCCTGGCGGGTATGGATGTCGATGTAATCCATGATCCAGTGGGGTACGGAAATTGTCAATTTGATGTTCTTGCGCATCAGATGTCTTTGGTATACATCGTGATCCGTGCACACTACGAAAGTAGGCAGTGTAACACATTGTAGCACACAAGGACATCTACTGTCAGTTTGTTGAGGGGGATTTTAACAAGTACGTTCACAAGATACAGAAATCCTCCACGTTTGGTGATAACATCACCCTTACCACCATAAGTAGAGAATACAACAACCAGATACTCGTCTCAACTGCAGGACCCGAGCAAACCACGCTTGTTTCGTCTACAGGAAAGTACAACCATCAGTTGTATCTACTGACACTGGGATTTCGCCCAGAGGTTCACTATGTAAGTGTAACAGTAGCAATATCAAACCTTGACACTTTTCTGAATGCAATCCCAGAGGAATCGGACAGTGAACCTGAATCTGCGCACGGAGAACCTTGGCCCGATGCCTTCAATGTAGAAACTGAAGCGGCACGAAGAGTGGACCTGGAGGCAGGAGACAGCGAAACGGAAGGATTGCTCGCAAGACATTGAGGGGGCAGGACATGCTGATGACTCTGATTGTGTTGAAGTCAGTGAACATGATGTCTTCGCAACAGGACGAGATAGCAAAGTCAGTGATTCCGGTGATGACAGTGCAGTACACCCAAATGGTGGGAGTTCATGTCGTGGTCATGTTGATCAGACTGTAACACTTCCCCGTGAAATTCAGTCTTTAATTATCCAGAAATGTCTTCAAATCTGTCCAGTATCAAGGTTTGCTCTGAGTAAAGTGAACATTTTTTTTCAAGCAGAAGTCAATAAATTTGCAGAAGGCTGTCTCGTCTTACACATTGGTCATCATGTTTTGAGTTTTGTTCCCAGGATTGTGTCTGTCAGACGCATCACTAGGGCTGCAGGGAGGGCAGTGGCCTTGTAATGGAAATCAAGCCTATGATGAAAAATCAGTCCAGTTGGGCAAATGCCTGGCTGCACTTACAAGAACTAGACTACCGCCGATTCGAAGTTGTCGATGTCATCTGGCGTTCTTAAGAAGTGTATGATTATTTGTTTTCTTGGGAAAAAGTTCAAACATGCAAATGTAAACTCAAGAAAAGAGAAAAACGTAGACTATTTCTGTGACTGATATCTGCGTGTCATTAACTTCATGTGTAATTTCAAAGTGATAGTATTTTTATTTTTTATTCAGACATACAGCGTATAATTGTCGGCAATTTTCAGTTTCTTACAGCCGGTTCAAGAAAGTTGACTTAATATGCTTTGCGCTTTTGTTATTTGGTTATCAAGGCACCGCAAATCAGCTTTTTTTTTTTTTTTCTTTTTTTCTTTTTTTGCCTTCATTTTTTGTTAAGAAACCTGGGTCAGGGCATATAGAAGCCATTCTGGTTTCATCATATGGTACAGTGTATTTGTGTTTAATTAAACTACTCGCATGAGTAGATGCTGAGGATCAATACTTCCAGGGTATTCTAAAGTTGAATGTATCCTTGAGTTAACCAATCATTTAAATGCAAAGAAGTTGTTTAAAGTGAAACCAAGGTCAAAGTAAATCTAAAGGCCATTCTTGTTTCATCAGACGGTGTTTTTTGTTTAAGCTACTCGTATGAGTAAATGCTTAGGATCAATACCTATTAGAGCTTATTAGTTTTCTTTCCTCGTAGGGCCTTCTATCTCAAAATGAGAGGAATCTACTCAACAAATGCCAATAGAAAGCTTTGTGCAATGTGCTCAATGTTTTCACTGTTCTTTAAAACTGAATGTGTGAGTTTGATTTGAATACAAGTTTCAGTTATCTGAACACTCTTGTTCTCTCTCTCTCTCTCTCTCTCTCTCTCTCTCTCTCTCTCTCTCAGAAAAAAGTCCTGAAGCTATGTTTTGTGATCCTTGTGCACACATCTGCTGAAGAGGGCAGATTCAGAGACCATTTGCTCAGAAGACAGTACGCGCTCAAGCAATTGTTGAAAGACTGCAGAAAGATATAGCGGATGCCCCAAACGCAGAGATTCCAGGTTGCCCTAAACTGGAGCGATCATGTTTTGGTTATTAAAACGGTAATCTACAAAACCAAAATTCTCCGAACAACTGGCATGTCCACCCCAACACATCTAACCGCACACACACAAACACAATAGGCGGTCACATTAATGTTCTCATTTGATATTTTTCACGAAGTTCTTATTTAAACACATTTTATCCTTTCATTTTTTCCCACCAAAGTATTTATAAGATATCCCTTACCATTCCTTCTAGTTTGAAGCAGTCTTTCTGTATCAATTCGTAATAATAAACGATTCGTTCCATCAACGCAAACATTGTAATTGTGGGCCTAGGCCCCTGATAAACACAATATTGAATTTTATCATCCATTACAATGACATTACAATGCTCAGGCGCATCGAAGATAAAAACAGAAAACTATGTTCAATTAAAAACTTGGTGACAATTATTGTCAATTGGTTACATTTTGGACCACCTTGTCATCACACACGTATACACACACACACACACACACACACACACACACACACACACACACACTCATTCACTCACTCACTCATACTCACTCACAATGAGGCTTAAACGGCTGCAGACACTTTGTTCCACTCTTAGGTAGCCATTGCAACATGTAGGTAGCCATCCGCACCCTTAGGTCGCCATCCACGTGTGGATGGCTACTTAAATCCCCATTTAGGTCGCCGTTGGTGTGGAAAATCGGAAACACACACACACACACATACACACACACACACACACACGCACACACACACACACACACACGTGCGCGCGTGTGCGTATGCACGCACACACGCACGCATGCACGCGCATGGGAGTGTACGTGCACATTCACCCACTCACACTGAGGCTGAAAAGCTGCGGACACTTTGTTCCGATTTTGTAAGTTATATGTCACCTCGCGGAACAAAGTGTCCGCAGGATTT
Organism: Conus canariensis; assembly: GCA_033310375.1. Classification (NCBI taxonomy): domain Eukaryota; kingdom Metazoa; phylum Mollusca; class Gastropoda; order Neogastropoda; family Conidae; genus Conus; species Conus canariensis. Next base: position 15,511,963 of record CM065731.1, read on the forward strand.
CTGCGGACACTTTGAATGTCAGTTCACAGTATAAAGTGTCCGCAGGGAACAAAGTGTCCAAGTATCTTAAAACAAGAAGCTAAAAAGGAAAAGGATTGCACGTACCAGGCAAATCTTTCAAATGGACGTTGTAGTATGAGGAAGAGGGGCTGAGTAAGTGTGTGTCTTTCATTTAACGTCTATCCACTATTCGTGATATTAGACAAAAAAAACAAAAAAAAAAAGGTGAATGTGTACGGAAGTAATTGCGAGCGTGCACATAATGTGTGCATGTGTATATGTATGGGTGCGCGTGCACGCGAATATGTGTGTGTGTGTGTGTGTGTGTGTGTGTGTGTGTGTGTGTGTGCCTGTGTGTGTGTGAGATAGTTGTGGATGTGTAAGTGTGTGAATATCTTTACATAAGTCATAAGTGAAGATTAACATGAAACAAAATACTTAAAACCAACAACTAAATAATCAATTAAAGTCAAAACGCATGAAAGTAGTTAAAAAAATCCTTTGCTTCCCTCCACCTCCCCCCGTCCCCACCATATATATATATATATATATATATATATATGAACAATATAAAAAAAAGTCCTTAAAAAATCTGAAGGTGCTCAACCCCTTGGGGAGCAACATCTGTTAAAAAATATTTTAAAAATGAAGTGGTAAAATCTACAAGCTTGTTTCTAGCTTTGCTATCTTCAGGATGTCTTTTGGAGCACGCCAACGGTCTTTTATGGCGTGCGGGACTTGATTTCAACTCTTGATAAAACTACACATAGCAACATCCGCAAAAAAGAAAAAGAGCTTGCACATCGCATGGAGTTAAGTGATAGGGTAGAGGCAACAGCAACAAAGGAGGCCTTCATAACACTTAAAGACCACAAGCCTAACTTCCAAAACAACCCAACATGTAGACTAATAAACCCATCTAAATCCGAACTGGGCAAAATAAGCAAGAGAATTTTGGAAAAGGCTATAGAAGATATAAAATCAAACACCGAATACAACCTTTGGAAAAACAGCTATGAAGTCATACAATGGTTTAAGAAACTCAACAAACAGAGAAATACAATGTTCATTACATTTGACATAGTAGACTTCTATCCATCCATAGATGAAGAACTACTCAACAAAGCTTTGAAATTTGCCAACAAATACACAAATATAACAGAGTCAGAAATGGAGATTATTTTCCACACCAAAAAAACCTTACTCCATAGCAGAAATGAAACTTGGATTAAAAAAACGAGCAAAAACTCCACATTTGATGTAACCATGGGATCGTATGATGGTGCCGAAACATGTGAACTAGTCGGACTATTCATGCTATCCAACATCCAAAAACAACTTGGAAAACAGGCCGGTTTATACAGAGATGACGGCCTCGCTGCATTAAACAATAATCCAAGAACCATTGAAAACAAGAAAAAAGAATTATGTAAAATCTTTAAAAACCACAACTTAAAAATCATAATAGAAGCAAACAAAAAAGTAGTCAATTACCTAGACATAACATTAGACCTCAATGACCATGTGTACAAACCATACAAAAAACCCAATGACATACCAGTCTACGTAAACATCAAAAGCAACCACCCACCATCTATACTAAAAACAATACCCAATGGTATAAACAAGAGACTATCCAACCTGTCATGCAATGAAAACGCATTCAATGATGCAGCAACAGAATATCAAGAAGCATTACAAAAAAGTGGTTACAATTACAAACTACAATACAGTCCAGACAACAACACGAACAGAATTAAGAAAAATAGGAAAAGAAAGATCATATGGTACAACCCACCATACGATGGACAAGTAAAAACAAATGTAGGAAAAGAATTCTTTAAAATCTTGGCAACATCATTCCCAAAAGAACACAAACTGTCCAAAATATTCAACAAAAACACCATTAAACTGTCATACTCATGTATGCCCAACCTCAAAAACATGATTGATTCATCTAACAAAATGAAAAGCAACATAAAAGAGAAGGGTGCCGAATGGACATCTTGCAACTGCACTAAAAAAGAACAGTGCCCCCTGAGCAATAAATGTCTTCACAGCAACATTGTATACCAAGCTACGGTAACATCAGAAAATGAAGAAGAAACATATGTAGGGATTACTGAAAACACTTTCAAAACCAGATACGCAAACCACAAACAGTCATTCAAAAATGAAAAATACAAAAATCAAACAGAGCTGAGCAAATACATCTGGAGACTCAAAGATAAAAAAATAGACTACAACATATCATGGAAAATCATAAAAAGAGCAGCACCATACAACAATATTTCAAAAAGATGCAATCTATGCTCCACAGAAAAATGGTTAATATTATGCAAACCACACTTAGCAACTCTGAACACAAAAGTAGAAATTGTAAACAATTGCAGGCACAAGTGGAAATCTTTGCTAGCACATTCCACCTGAACAGGCCCCAATAAGAACCACAGGCCGCACGTGCAGCAAATGAGATCCGCCTGCACACACAGAGTTGAAATCAAGTCCCGCACGCCATAAAAGACCGTTGGCGTGCTCCAAAAGACATCCTGAAGATAGCAAAGCTAGAAACAAGCTTGTAGATTTTACCACTTCATTTTTAAAATATTTTTTAACATATATATATATATATATATATATATATATATATATTACCACCCCACTCCCCTTCCTTTCTCCTCCCCCGCAAATAAAGCTAATAAAAAATATTATAAGTATTTTCCAATAGGGGTGCGTTCTAAGTGTACAAAGAATTCATACGTTAAAGCTGGTGACTCAAAAATAGCCTGCACAGTATTTTGCTTCAGTACTGGAATGGGTTTTTTTTCATATCACTGCATGAAACAATATGATCTGGAGTAATTTTGTTTCCACATATGCAAACTACGTTTTTTACATATTTTGTTTTAAATGCATTAAGTTTCCACCTGTACATTAATGAGAGTAATTTTCTATTAAAGTTAAAATTCTCTTTGACTCTTTTAATATCAAACTGTTCTTTATTGACGTGATCTACCATACTATATTCGAAAGCTTTCCAGATATGCGACTTAACTAAGTTACACTGTTCATGTACTGATAAGGGAAAATCAAACAATTCTGAATCAAAACTATTTTTAGCTCCACGTTTAGCTGCCCTGTCTACTTTTTCATTGTAATGAAAAGAACAATGTGAAGGAATCCAACAAAAAGCTACATGGGTTCCTCTTGCAATTAGCATGTGTATCATGCTTTCAGGTCTTGTGTGCAATTGAAAAACTTTTAATGCCTGAAGAACTGATTTAGAATCAACACAGAACAGAATTTGAAATATTGTTTTTGGAAAGTTTAAAAGGTAATTTAAAGCCAGGAATATCGCTGTTAATTTTGCTGTAAATATCGATTTGTTAATTCCGATATAAAATGATTTCTCTACTCTTAAGTCTGGTATTAAGAATGCACAACCTGTTTGTTTTATCAATGCACGAACCGTCTGAGTATGTTTTCAAATAATTTGAATAGTTCTTTTCAACATGACATTTGATATAGCTTGCTAACAAATTTATGTTTTCATCTTTTTTAATATTGGTATGATCAATATCAAAATGTGCTTTATTAAGCTCCCATGGTGGTATAGAAGAAAATAACGGTCTAGTGGATAGTGCATTGTTATCGATTGAAACTCCAGAATCAGTAATACGTTTTGATGTGTAAGTTGCCAGTGTTTTTTGAGAAGCTATAGATTTTGCTCTTTTAGGAAAATCAATATCTGACCTCATTTTTATTTCAGATCTAATGTGCGTTTTATTAGTTGTACTCTTGATAACAAATTTACAACACGCTAACTCTCTGTATTCATCCAAGGAAAGCATCTGCGCTTCGTAATACGTACGAGAAGATGATGCATGCACCGGAAGGCCAAGTGCTAATTTTAATGCCTTGCATTCAATACTTTCAAGCTTTTTCAATAGGTATTTAAGAGCGCTAAAGATTACTTCTTGGGCATATGTTATTTTCGACCTCATTAAAGATTTACATAGAGTTATTAATGTAGATGAATTCTGTCCCCATTTTTCTTTATAAATCAATTTTAAGGAAATTTAATGTTTTCCTCGCCATTGTTAATACGTATTCAATATGAGTGTTCCATGATAGTTTAGATGTAAAATGGACTCCTAGGAATTTAACTTCTGTTACGTATTTAAGAGGTGTTTCGCCCAATGTAAAAACAGGCAGTTTATCTGGATTATTACCACTATTGAAAAGAATTATATTTGTTTTTTCAATAGACAAGTTTAATCCATTTAACTTCATGTATTCCGCCATCCTATTTAGTTCGTCCTGATAGATCTTCTTGATGAAATTTATATCACGCTGTGGAGTTTTCTTTTTAAGAGTTACTTCCATCCACATGCATATGTCGTCTGCATATTGTACGAGGACTACCTTTTTAGATCACTTATTTGGCAAATCATGCAATAGCAATGAGAAAAGAAGCGGAGCTAACACTGACCCTTGAGGGATTCCCATCAACAAAGTTCTACTGGTGGAATATGTTTTTCCTACTCTTGTTTGTATTACCCTATCTTTCAGAAAGCATTTAACATAATTGTATACATTTCCTGATAGTCCAATATTTTTAAGTTTGTTTAATAGCTGTGAATGCCACACTTGATCGTAAGCCTTGTTTATGTCAAAAATGTAGCCAGGACACATTTACGTCTTGCAAATTGTTTCTTTATATTTGTTGATAATTTCACTAATATTTCTGTAGTAGATCTCCCTTTACCAAAGCCAGCTTGATTAATAGGAATTATGTCATTTTTTTTCCACAGTAACGTGCTAGTCTATTCAGAACAATTCTTTCTGATAGTTTACAGACGTGTGATATTAATGCTATAGGTCTATAATTTTTAGGATCGCTAGAAGACTTTCCTTGTTTATGAACTGGGACAACAATTGTCTGTTTCCATATTTTGGGCATGTCACTACTGTTCCAGCAAGTACTTGACAAAGCATGAAGAAAAACTACAAGATTTTCAGGTAAATTCTTTAGCATCTGATTAGATATTGCATCTAAACCAACTGATGATTTCCTTAGTGGAATGGCTCTAATGGCTTCTTTTACTTCTTGTACAGTTATAGGAGCATTAATGTTAATGCTATTATCTGGTGGTGGATCATCATATGTTAAATTACTTTCTTCTTTTTCTCTATAAGTTCGGTCAGAGTTTGTTAGACCCTCAGGGCGGCTGACATCAGCGAATAGGTTTACAAAAAATTCTGCTTTCAGTTCAACAGTGGGTTGATTGTTGTTATCTTTTTTTATGGGATACTGTGGTGATGTCAATCCATTTTTCATAGCTTTCAGTTCTTCCCATACTTTTCCCATATCCTTACAATGTTTCACTTCAGTGTTACAAAAATCATTCCAGTGTTGCAATTTTGCATATTCTATTGCATCATCACTTTTTTTTACCCGTCTTTTTCATTTTTTCATGATTACTTGTTGATCTCTTTTTACTATATATCTTAAATCTTTCTTTTTTCTTGTCATTTGCGCGTTCACATTCCTTGTTCCACCACACATTTCCATTATGTTTTTTAGATTTTGTGCTTTTTATTTTTGGGATCGATTTATCTGCTGCTGTTAGAATAAATTTACAAAATTTATCATACTGATCGTCTATATTTTCGTCAGCAAAATAATCTAAATCTATGTTTTTAAGGGTGTCTTTGAAAAGTGACCAATCTGCACACTTGTAATTATACTTTGGGATAACATATTTTGTGTTTTCTTCTTCTGCTGCTATGTTATTTAAAGATATTATGACTGGAATATGATCTGATCCTAAAGAGTCATCTCCCGTTTCCCACACTGCGTTGACTACCGATGATGGAGATACAAAAGTTAAATCGATGGCTGAGGGATTATGGTTAGATATATCTGGAATACGAGTCATGTTTCCATTATTCAGTATGTAAAGAACAGAATCCGCAAGGTTATCTAACAAACGGTTACTAGAAATAAAGGAACAACAGGGGCATGTGCGTTAGAATCACCCCCTATAACCCACTTATCCGTTTGATCTTGGAACCCTTTCAACCATTCAGTGTTCTAATTATCAGGACCTTTTGGAAGATAAATTGAAGCAACATTCAGAATCAAGGGTGAAGCAAACTTAACTATGGCTGCACAGCATGACACAGAGGGAATATTATTAGATACTGGTGGAGTTCTTGCACAAAAGTCCAGGTCTTCACGCACATAAATTGCTGTTTGCACTCTGTCTCCACATTGTTCGTAAACCGGAGGGTGGTAAAGTCCAGGTAGATGTGGTAATTTAAAGATTGTAGTAACAAAACATGAAACTTGTTTGTTACTAAATATTGATTTAAGTATGATAGATTTTTCGTTATAGAACAACAATTCCACTGTAAAAATGTAATGTTTGGCTTTTTATGTGCTTTCATTTATATATCACAATAATTCATATCATTTGGACATTAACTATCTTAGATATGACTGTAGAAGAAAACAGAAAATCTTGACGATTGACAGTTAACAGCTGAGAGTCAAAGTAGGACCAGTTTAGTAGAACTAAGGACGTGGAAAAGGCGGTGGGTGAAAACCTTGGCAACTGTAACGAAAGGTTGCGGGTCTCCTCCGTGGCTTTTCCCAAAACATTCCATGCAGGTGTTTGCCCAGGGTCCTCGCGATGGTGCTCGCTCCTCTGGTCGTGGGTGAACGTCGTCAGCTGTCAGGACTGTGTTGTCTTCCACCCTCAACTCGTTAAAGGAGACGAAAGTAATGTCGTGTTCTGTCTGTAGTTTCTGTCTTGTCATTGCGTTGAACAGATCTTTCTTAATGTCCAGTGTTTTATTTTTGACAGGAGCCACTTGACTCACCACGATCTTGGCTTTAGGAAATTGACCTTTGGCCTCCTTGACGCATTTCTGCATTTCCGTACTGCATTTCTCCGGATCTTTCCCCATCAAATCGTTCACTCCTACATGCAGAACTATACATTCGGGTTCAGAATTCAGAGATACTTTTGCCTCGTTCAGAGCGCGTGTGCAATGCTCAATCTGATAAGCGTTTCTCTTTGCCATCTGCAGACCGTATGACAGGCCAAGTCTCCGTGCATCAACCTTCTTCATGATACTGTCATGTATCAGGAGGACACGAGGCAAGTCGCCACCAGATGTAGAAGCAGAATGGGATACGTATTTCTTTTTGTTCTTTACGTCATCTTGTTTGACGTCATGATCCTTGCTTTGTTCTGTAATCGTTCCTGCTTCACATTTTTTACTTTCTTTCAGGTCCTTCTCTTTCCTGAATTGTTTTCTTTTCCACCTTCCCTGCACTTGTTGTTGTTGATTAGTCGGGGGTAGCTTAGGGGGTGATCGAGATGATCTTGCCGCTTCAGCGTAAGTGCGACAAGGCGTCACGGAACTCGTCAACGTTTGTGTTGATCTGTCGACAAGATTGGGACTAGCAAACCGATCTGTATTTTCCGATTTGTTTCCAAAGCTAGCTATCAGATCGGTTTGCTCTTTCATGGTTCTTTCTAGTGAGGACATCCTGCCGGCTAGCTTCTCGACCAGTTTTTCTAATTGTTTAATTACACTTACTTGATTTTCTTCTCCGTTGGTCACTTCACTGTCATTTTGGTTGTTCTCCTTGTCAGTTTGAACTTGCCGCGCAGCTCGCTCCAGAACTTCTTTCTTCGAGCTTGTAGATTCTTCCTGTTTTGGAGGGTTCGTACTTTCTTTCTTAGGAGTCGAGTTTGTGTGACGATCTCCTAAACCTCTGGATCTGGTTATTCTGCTCATTTTGCTTGTAGATATGCTTATTTTCAGCAAGGCCTTAGTTCAGCTTCTAATACTTGCAGCTAAACGGAGACCCATACACCCAATTCTGATTGGCTGTTTATAGATGACGTATTCGCCGCCATTTTGTTTGAGGAATACCCTTTCGGGTAAATTTAGCATACCGCGTGGGCAACCCATTCCATGAACATGTACGCCCAATCAACTGATGGTGCTGCGGATTACTATACTCTTGTCTTGGTAAGTATCGCATACTTTTACCGCGAGGCGTTCGTTTGCTCTTTTCCCGCTCCTTTACGCCGGCCATTGTCCGCTTCCAGTTCGACTGATTTCATCTGATCTACTGTTTTTGCTAGCAGAATGACTTCCTAATGTGCATTCAAACTTTATTTCAAAAGGAAATGATGAAACGCTTTTCACATAAGATCTGTGTTGATTCCACTCATTCAACAACACAGTATGAATTTCTATTAATTTCTATCCTTGTTATTGATGATTTTGGAGAAGCTATTCCAGTAGCATGGGCAGTTTCCAATAAAGAGGACACAGAAGCTTTACAAGTATTTCTTAGTGCATTGAAAGAGGTTAATGATGGACAAGATTATCCAACTCTTGTATTTATGAGCGATTTGGCAAATGCATTTTACAATGCATGGTGTCGTGTGTTTTCTTTGGCGCAAAAAAGACTTTATTGTTCCTGGCATGTTGACAGAGCATGGAAGAAGAAATGGAATGAATTAGTCCCATCTAAAGAACAAGTTTATTTCCATGCCCACTTATCCATGCTGTGGAGAGAAGTAGATGAAGGAAAATTCAGAAAAATGTTGACAGAGATTGAAGAGATTCTGCAATCTCATCCAGTTTTTCATCGCTATTTTGTCAAAACTTATGTACAGGATAACATATATGAATTATGGGCAGCTTGCTTTCGAAAGGGGTGTTTATCAAACACAAACGTGCATGCTGAAGCATTTCACCATGTTTTAAAAGACTTATATTTTCACAAAAAACAAAACTGAAGAGTGGATAGTTTGCTGTTTGTGTTACTTAAGATTTCAAGAGATAAGGCATGTGACCAGTTAATTAAATGTCAAAAGGGGAAAGTCACTCACAAACTACGTGAAATTTGAAATAGTCATAAAGCTGCGCAAGATATAACTCATCTTGTGGTCTGTACTCATAATCAGGATGAGTGGATTGTGCCATCAAGTGCAGACTGCAGTAATCAGGTTTACTTTGTCAATAGAATTCCTGAATGTCAGCAGTGCTCATGCAGACAAGTTTGTGAAGAATGTAAGATATGTGTGCATAAGTTTTCATGTACTTGTTTTGAATATATAACTAGAGAGTTGTCATGTAAACATCTACATGCAGTGCAAATCGTTCTTACACAAACATGTCGTCAGGAATCTCAGAGTGAAACACAAAGTGAAGACCAAGAGGTCATGATGGAAATGGCCTCAGAAGCTGACACGCATGAAGAATGTGCAATAGACAGCAAGGAGTATTTGAAGAGTTTCATTTGTAAACCAAACACTGACTTTTCTGATAAACTACATGAACTGCGGGATGTCGCACTCAAAGAAGTAAATGAACTTGTCTCTATAATTAATAATGCTAATAGCATTGAAGCTCTAAAGAGTGTAATTTCAGATGTTAAATCTGCCAAGAGTATTTCAAATGGTTTGGAAACAATTGAGATCAGTCAGGTAAAGAAATTGAAAATACATGAGAAATTCCCTGGAAATAAAAATTTTGAGACCCAGAAACGGATGATGTTTTTTTTTCCACAAAAAGAAAGTCCAAAAAGAAACGGTTGAAACTGTGCAAGCCAGATGCCAAAGAATGTGAACTGTTAACCAAAAAGTTGAACTTAGTAACACCATCTAAATGTGGCATTTGCTTTTGTGAAGAGGATAATGGTACCAGTGAGGAAATAGTATGGCAGCAGTGTTCTGATTGTCAAAGTTGGGTACATGTTATCTGTGATGACATGTCCAGTGCCAATGAAACAGATATTTATCACTGCCGCCCTTGCCGAGACAAGATGAAACCAAATGTTCTTTTTTTATGTAGGTAGCTGCATTTTCTGATCTGATGAAACCAATGGTCACTTTTATTGAAAAGTGAAGTCAAACTAGTCTTCCATCCCTTGTAGCTGTATGTTGAAACAGTTAAAGTGAAGTCAGACTAGTCTTCCATCCCTTGTAGCTATATGCTGAAACAGTTAAAGTGAAGTCAAACTAGTCTTCCATCCCTTGTAGCTATATGTTGAAACAGTTAAAGTGAAGTCAAACTAGTTTTCCATCCCTTGTAGCTGTATGTTGAAACAGTTAAAGTGAAGTCAGACTAGTCTTCCATCCCTTGTAGCTGTATGTTGAAACAGTTAAAGTGAAGTCAGACTAGTCTTCCATCCCTTGTAGCTGTATGTTGAAACAGTTAAAGTGAAGTCAGACTAGTCTTCCATCCCTTGTAGCTGTATGCTGAAACAGTTAAAGTGAAGTCAGACTAGTCTTCCATCCCTTGTAGCTGTATGTTGAAACAGTTAAAGTGAAGTCAGACTAGTCTTCCATCCCTTGTAGCTGTATGTTGAAACAGTTAAAGTCAAGTCAGACTAGTCTTCCATCCCTTGTAGCTATATGTTGAAACAGTTAAAGTCAAGTCAGACTAGTCTTCCATCCCTTGTAGCTGTATGCTGAAACAGTTAAAGTCAAGTCAGACTAGTCTTCCATCCCTTGTAGAGCTCTGTATGCTGAAACAGTTAAAGTCAAGTCAGACTAGTCTTCCATCCCTTGTAGCTGTGTGTTGAAACAGTTGAAGTGAAGTCAGACTAGCCTTCCATCCCTTGTAGCTGTATGTTGAAACAGTTTAGTGGAGAGCTGCAGAGGGTTGTAAGACATTAAGACACAAGATGATTTATTTGTCCTCAAAAAAGGAAATGGCTGTGTAGTGGCAAAGTATTATCATCGTAAAACACTCAGATAGCCAAGCTCATGTAATCAAGTCACACTGCATGTCCACATAAAATACACTTCAAAGTATTTCCACATGTTTTCCCATTTGTAATACCGTCAAATAGAAATATTTACACTGTAAGTATTAAAACACACACATACTCACACACACACACCACGCACAGGCAAGTAGTATGTCAACTGACCCAACCTTGATACACAATTTCACAAAGTTTTCTGCTAGGATGTTCTTCAACCCATATTGACAAATGGAAAAGTCAGCAATACTGTACAGGTATGTCACATTTTTTTGTTCAAGGCAAAATTAGGTGAAGGTATATCCTTTTAATGCCATATTAAAGGATATAAACTGCACAAACACAAATATGTCTCCACCATATTAACTCACAGGACTTGATTACAAGCATCACCACTGAACTTGGGATGAGATTTTGTACCCATGTTAATTGTTATTGATTGTGAATGCTCTCTTTCTTTTCTTTCTTTCTCAATTCTATACATGAATTGCAAACTTCACCTCTTGCAGCCACAATTTATAAGATGTGTTGAATGGTCATTCTGGATTAGCATGATTTATATTCTCAATAATTGACCAATGACATTTTCTGATATTTTATGGCATGTTGTTGTGGCTTTCCTGGTACGTGCCTTCCTTCCCTTCCTCCTGGGTAAGCCCTGATATAGCCCATAGCGGTTGGTGGGGCTATAAGCCACATGATTGATTGACTTAAGTTCAAATCATGGATGGAAGGTGCTCATATGGTTTTGGTTGGGTTGTTTGTTCAGTGATAATATGCACATTTTCCTCTCTTTTTTTCTTTCTGTTGATTATATTGTCTGAATCCTGTTGTGACCTACAAGGGTATGTTTGAAAGTATTACTGATGTCGTAATCAAGAGTAAAGAATTAAATAGAAAAAAACATCTGTGGGCCATTCCTCTGTCTTCTAAACTCATAGTCATAGTCATACATTTTTACTTGATAGCAGTTTATCACATATCAGTTTTTCTGTTGCCACCTTGCACATACCCGGTAGTGTTCAGGGTGGACACTAACTGTCCATCCTGCAGCGTCTGCCCATATGTTTGTCTCTGTTCACTGGGAGTGATATGGGTTAGCACTTTGGATATCACTAGATTAGCCATTGAATTATGCTAACTGATGTGTGTATATATGCATGTGTGTGTGTGTGTGTGTGTGTGTGTGTGTGTGTGTGTGTGTGTGTGTGTGTGTGCAGGATGTGAGTGTGTGTTTGCAGGATGTGTGTATGTGTCTCTGTGTGTTTGTTTTGACTTGTGACAGTGTGAATTGGTTTTAAGTGTTGGACAGTCCTGAAAAGACCATGTGTACTTGGCTGGGCTGCACTGATTACACCTTGAAAAAGACTCTCCAGCCCACACATCATTTTTCTTTCTTTCTATATTATCATAATGGCAATGTCATGTGTGTGTACTATCATGGCATGCAGCTTCTTGTTTGTTTACTGGCTCACTGCACAGTTTAACTTTCGAACAATATCAACACACCACTATGCCCTTTTTGAACTTGAACTTGAGGTGTTTGAGGCCTCATTGGAGGCCTGTTCACCTTCGAGACTTGTAGACAGTCCACACCTAAGAACTTGCATGCATGAGGTATCTAAAGGATCTGGTACTACCACCGCCTATTCATAGCATGCTGCTGGATTAAACGTTGAAGGCAGGCTGTTTCAGTGGGCATCCAGTCTGGACTTAAAGGTGTTCATTGATGGGGCTGTGACTATCTGTTCTGGGAGGCTAATCCAGGAGTTGATGACTCTCTCGGATAAAAAAATTTCCTGTACTTGCAGCCTACTGTGACCTTTGACTAGTTTCAGGCTATTGCCCCTTGATCTCTGCTATCAAATAGCTGAACCTGAGGGTTCTTCACCCTGTACATTCCATGTACATACTTGTACAGGTCAATCATGTCACCTTGAGCCCGTCGATGTTCAAGATTGGGTAACTAGAGTATGGCCTAGCGTTCTGGGTAGGATTTGTCTTTGAACGATGAAAGGAGCTTTGTTGCTCTGCGCTGAACATCCTCCACCTCGGCACACAAAGTCTTGTGAGGTTGCCAAGCCGAGTGCCCATACTCCAAGACTGGTCTTACAAGTGACTTGTACAGCTGGATGAAGGTCTCATTTGTCAAGTGCTCGAAGGAGTGTCTGATTATCCCGACAATTCTATTTGCTGATATTCTTTATTGTTTTATTCTATTTTTAAAAATTACATTACAAAGGAACAGAATAATAAACCGGTCTAACAATGCAAGGTCTTTTCACAGTCTTTTCTGAGTGTGTGTGTGTGTGTGTGTGTGTGTGTGTGTTCTTGTTCTTGTTGTGTGTGTGTGGTGGTGGTGGTGGAGGTGGTGGTGTACTATGTTGTTCATTAACATTATTGAAATCTTAATAATTTCTTCTCTTTTAAAATAAAAATTTTTTCAGTAACCAAAAAAAAGAAGGAAAATACAATTTTCAGGTCTTGCATTGATCATACTCATAGTGCTAAGCCAGTTAAAGGTGCCAGAATAATCAAGAATGATTGTGGGCCCTCAACACTGAAGAAGAGAAGAGTGCCATGTGAATTACAACAAACAACACAAATTAATGCAGGGCGCTTGGAAAAGGGGGTGGGGGTTGGTGTGAAAAAGTACACTATCAATAGTATCATCTGTGTGGTTACAATCGAAATTGATGAGAAGTGGATCGTCGAAAATCAGCTTTACATTTTTTTTTAAATGTACCTGCCACCACCAGAGTTTCTCCGACGATCGCCTTACGTCAGTTACGGCACACGTGAAGTGCATGACACCGATGATAAGCACGAACAAACGGCCATTCAGATATCAAAGCAGAAATGAAAACATAAGGCAGCGACTTGAACAGCTGAAGCACCAGTTTATGAACTGACCTGTAACCACGGGTCTCAAACACCGACAACATCAAGTATAAAGTATGAATTTCGCTCAACTTCAGCTGCGAAGCAATCGCAACACTTTCTTGGTGGATGGAGTCCACAGTACTATAAATAGACGGAATCCCGAATGACATCATCTTTGAACAGCCAATCAGAATTGGGTGTATGGGTCTCCGTTTAGCTGCATGTGCTTCTAATCGTTGCCGCCATCTTGAAAGATCGACTGAGTGTGTGTAAAAGCGTGCGGCAGCGCGCGTCACGCACATGTGGGAGTGTGTGCGTATATGAGTGTGTGTTAGTGTGAGTGAGTTTGTGTGTGTGGGTGTATGTGTCTGTGTGTGAGTGTGTAGTGTGTGTGGAGGGGGGGGAGAGGGGGGGGGGGTTTCGGTGGGGGGAGGTAAAAGGAGTCCAGCGGCGTAGAACATGAACAGTTATTGTAGTGAGTTGAGTCCGAAAGGATGGAGAGTTTTCAATTTTCTTATCCAGAATTTTCCCCTACAAATTCTGTGCGTGTGGCTGTCTGGAAAAACTTTTTCTATCACCATGCATTTCATGTTGGCTAGGGTGTGGTTGGGCAGGTTGAAATGTTGCGTGACTGCAGTCCCGATGTTGTTCTTGATGTGAGATCTATGCAGACAGAAACGTTTTCTGAGTGAATTTGTTGTTTCACCAATGTATTGAGAATTCTGACAGAGTTCGCAGAACATGAGATAAATGATGTTATTGGTTTGACAGTCAATATGGTGTCTTAGAGTAAATGTTTCTTTGGTCTGGTGGCTAATGAAATTGGTGGATTCCAAGGCGTGCTCTCTACAAATAATACATTTGTTGGAACATTTGAAAAAAACCATTAGGGTCTTTAGGATTTAATTTGACGGGGAGGGCTGAGGGCATAAGCAAGTCTTTGAGAGAACGGCTGTTTCTTTCTCCTAGGATAGGTATGGCCTGTTTAAGTTTGTCACTGGTGAAAACTGTCTGATATAATTCTTTAAACCGTTGACGGAGAGGGGGGTTGCTAGGGTTATGAGTGACAATAACGGGTGTTTTAGGGTTGGACAGCTTAGGTTTGTAAGAGTATCATGTCTGGGTGTCTTTTTTGCCTTTTCAAGAGCAGTGCGTAGAGTTTGGGTTTTGTAGCCTCTTAGTCTGAGAAATTCGAACATCTGCTCTGAGCGGGCAATGAAATCTTCTGGTTTAGAGCATATACGTCTGATTCTCAAAAACTGACTGTAGGGTAAATTCCTTTTGCAGGGGGGGGGGGGGGGGGGGGGGGGCTAGACTTGTAGTGTAAATAAGCATGTGCATCAGTGGGTTTAGTGTACAGATCTGTTTGGATAAAGCCATTCTCTAAGTATAATAATACGTCAAGGAAAGGAAGTTGGTCAACAGAGGTATTGTGAGTGAATTTAATGGTGGGATGAACTGTATTGATATACGTCAGGAATGTTTGTAGGTCAGTCTGAGACCCTGTCCAGAGTAGCAGTATGTCGTCTATAAATCTTTTCCAGAAGTGCTGAACAACAGGAACGGGGCTGTTAGAAATAAGTTCTGTTTCAAACCTCCCCATAAACAGATTGGCCACAGAGGGAGCCATGGGTGTCCCCATGGCTGTTCCTGAAATTTGGTGATATATATGGTTTTCAAAGATAAAGTAATTCTTTTCCAAAACACACACACACACACACACACACACACACACACACACACACACACAACACACACATATATATATATATATATATATATATATTTAAAAATAATGCTCTCTTGTTGTCCTGAGCTCCGCACCCTGTAGAACTGACTGAGGTAGAAACCAGAAACGGTAAAACACAAGAATAAAAACAACAGTCGGTTCATGTCTCAGACTTGTATTTTAAACAAATTTTCGCTGTGAACAGCTTCGTCAGGCCAAGGTACAATGATAAAAGTCTCACATCAAGTTAAAAGGACAAACCGTTGATGGTGAACTTATATTCAGGTAAACCAGGTAAAATCAGGTTAAAAGAGGTCAACAACTGCCGCATGCAGGACATTATTCACTCCAATAGGCCCTCTAACCACACTCACACACACACACACACACACACACACACACACACACACACACACACACAGAGGCACAGACCGACAAACACACACACACACACACACACACACACACACAACACAACACACACACACTCACATGCGCGCGCGCGCACACACACACACACGCACGCACGCACACACACACACACACACACACACACACACACACACACACACACACCACTCACACACACACACACACCACACATGTATATCACCGAGTAAGAGAAAGGGGCAGGAAAAAAAAAATGGGGGGGGGGGGGGATGAGGGAGAGAGAGAGAAAAGACGGTGGGGGGGGGGGGGGGAGGGGGGAAGAGGGGATGGTGTCGAGGGAGAAATGGAAGGCATGGGGGAAGGGGGGAGTTGGGGGGGTGAAGACAGTTGGGTATGAGGAAATAAAAACAAGATGAGAGACCAAGAAAAAGAAACATTTGACAAATATGTATGTGATTACATATATACATCCACAACTGCATCCACGTAGCATGATTAAAATAAAGGTGTACATTTCCTTGATTTTATCAAAATATGTTTATACGAAAAGGGGGGTGGGGGGGTTAGAAAAGGGGAAAGTGGAAGTGGCAATGGGAGAAGGGGGTAGGGGAGAGGGGGATTGTAGGGCGGGCGGGGGGGGGGGGGGGGGGGGGGGTGCGGGGTGTTTAAGTGCGGAAATTGTCGAACGAAAATTAAGGGAGTAGGGGGTAAGGGGATGGGGAGACAGGATAGGGATAGAGTGAGGCGGAGGGAGATGGGAGGTAAAAAGATGCATATGGATTGTTCACATGTGTACATGTGTCTATGAGTATGCATACCTGGATGGTGAAGATGGTGTTTGGGGTATATATATCATGCTCTACACGTGATGTTATAAATATGCTATATGTGTACATGGGGTGTGAATATACTACCACCCCCATAATATTCCTGTAAAAAAAATCCTCTTACGCCATTTCAAAATCTTACAATCTGATCCAAAGCTGAAATCGACCTTCCCCAACCCTCCCCTCAAGAGAGACAAAAACCTTCGCGACCACCTGGTACGAACCAAGTTCAGTAGAAACACCAACTCTTCAGCCGGAAATTACCCGTGCAATCAACCTGGATGTAAAACCTGCACTTTCATTCCATCTCTGACTTTTTTTTTTAGTTTGAATCATTCCAGCTCTTTTCCTTTCCCCCGACCTCTCCTCCATCCATTTCTCTCTACACCACCTCCCCCAATGTTCCCATCCCACCTTATTCATATTCACACCCCATGTACACATACAGCATATTTATAACATCACATGTAGAGCATGATATATATACCCCAAACACCATCTCCACCATCCAGGTATGCATACTCATAGGCACATACACACATGTGAACAATCCAAACATAAAGACTCCTCTACCACTCTCTCTTTTTCTCTATCTCTGGTTCTGTTTGTCTTTTCCCTCAGTCTGCCTCTTTTTCCTCGAGGTGAAATGGGATTGGACACTGAATTTTCCTTTTTCCCATTACACACACACACACACACACACACACACACACACACACACACACACACACAAGCAAGCAAGAAAGCGCGCGAGCGCGTGCGCAGGCACGCATGCAATCACGTAGGCTCGTGCGCGCGCGCGCGCGCACACACACACACACACACACACACACACACACACACACACACACACCTTTAAGCACGTCATCGTCCGTTTACGTATATGTTTCCATACGTCATTTCCTATACGTATTTATTTGTTTTTCTTTTTTTGTCATAACTCCTGAAGACAGTCTATGACCGAAACGTTGTCGATATTTGTTCTGTTTTCCTTTTTTAAAATCTTCTGAAAATCCTCAAAGACATTTATTATTCATTTTTACTTGAAGATCTGCGGTCAAATATCTGTTTTATTATAATGTTGAATATTTCAAATAATGCAACTTTATCATTTTATAGACCGCCATGCCCCGCTAAAGTCTCTTTTACAGTCGTTAGGTTGCCGGGGGAGGAAATAACACTTCGTAGTGATATCTAACAGTCCTCCATAATAGTTTCTGAGGGCAAGGCATTGTTTTCAATGCTGTTGCAAACATTCTTTCGGGACATCGCAGGATGTTTGAGATTTGGTCCTACCTTTTGCCCTTGCTGCTGTTACGATCTACGTATTTCCCTAATTGATCATCCTCTTCATCTTCTTCATTCTCACGATCTACGAAGTATCTCCAACCGACGAACGTCAAACTCAAGCAGGAAGTATTAGCCACAGAGTTGTTTGTGTCATATCAGTTTTTTTTTTATGGATTTGCATTTGTTGGAGCCATACGATTGGATGTGAGTTTCGTCTACAACATCACTACGCTGACACAGAGTAGAAGACATTAAGTTGTCACGTCTCGGCTACAGCCTACCTAATTTGGTTTTGGACATAGTGCAACAAGTCTTGTTCGTATCCTACGTCGAATCATCATCGTGTATATCTGATGAGTGAAGCCGACTGTAACCCGCCGATTTGTAAGCAGCGCCGATTTGTATGCGCTTACAAATCGGCGCACATTGCATGACTTATAAAACCGCCGATTTGTAAGCAGTGCCGATTTGTAGAGCGCTTACAAATCGGCGAGCTAGGCCCCCGCCGATTTGTAAGCGCTGCTTACAAATCGGCGGGTGCTTTACAAATCGGCGGGTTAAGTTCCTGCCGTTTTGTAAAGCGCTTTACAAAACGGCGGGCGCTTTATATCCTGCTTCTTTGGATTAAAACGATAAACTATTATTACGCTTTCAGTGATTATTCCCGCAATTTTGATGACTTTCTATTTTGTTCATGAAGATGGCGGACTGATACACATCGTTTTTGAGGAGCACTCTAACGAAGAGAAAAAGACAAGTCTGCTAACTTATTTTACTACCCCCCCCCCCCTGCTCTCTCTCTCTCTCTCTCTCTCTCTCTCTCTCTCTCTCTCTCTCTCTCTCTCTCACTCTGTTTCTCTGTCCGTTTCTCTCTGCCTGTCTGTCTGTCTGTCAGTCTGTTTGTCGTTTATGTAACGTTTACAGAAATGAACAAATATGAATAAAAACATGTCAACAATGTCCTCTGCTTTCGACTTCGAAATTTGATTGTGTGAGTGAGTCAGGGCAAAAGAAATAGACTGTTTACTCCCCCCCCCCCCCCCCCCCCCAACACACACATATGCACAGGCTTACATACACAAATTGATATACATACACATATATTCACACACACACATGAACACACACACACACACACATACACACCGCATTTCAGTCCGCCGTTTTGATGAAATAGAAAGTCATCAAAATTGCAGGAATAATCACTGAAAGCGTAATAATAGTTTATCGTTTTAATCCAAACAGGATATAAAGCGCCCGCCGTTTTGTAAAGCGCTTTACAAAACGGCGGGGGCTTAACCCGCCGATTCGTAAAGCACCCGCCGATTTGTAAGCAGCGCTTACAAATCGGCGGGAGCCTAGCCCGCCGATTCGTAAGCGCTCTACAAATCAGCGCTGCTTACAAATCGGCGGTTTTAGAAGTCATGCCATGTGCGCCGATTTGTAAGCGCTTACAAATCGGCGGAAGGTTACACCGACCAAGTTTTCTTGTTGTGCGAGACTGTTTTTATCAACGCTTTATTCCTTGTGTCAGTGTCTGTTCTATTCTGGATTTGTGCTGGACTATCAATATTGTGATTTGAGTTCTTCAAGGTTTGTTTGTGCTGTATCTTCGAGCTCTGCGGAGGGACATTGTTTTAGGACGGTTTATATATTCTGTCGTACCATTGTCTTCAAGATCTACGTGCCATCATTTCAACGCTTGTGAACATTACTGTCATCATCGGTGACGTCGTGAATCCTGTGACACTTGTCAGTCCTCTGAACTCTACAAGTTAAAGAGAAGAGAAAGCGGCCACGTGTATTGAAGTGACAGAAAGACGGCCACATGTATTGCCCTGGGAAAAAGACAGCCACATGCATTGACGTGAGAAAAAGACGGCCACATGTATTGACGTGAGAAAAAGATGGCCACGTGTTTTGACGTCAGAAAAAGACGGCCACATGTACTGACGTGAGAAAAAGACCGCCACATGTGTTGACGTGAGAGAAAGACGGCCACATGTATTGACGTGAGAGTGAGAGAAAGACGGCCACACGTATTGACGTGAGAGCAAGACGGCCACATATATTGACGTGACAGAAAGACGGCCACATTTATTGCCCTGAGAAAAAGACGGCCACGTGTATTGACGTGAGAGAAAGACGGCCACATGTATTGACGAAACAGAAAGACGGCCACATGTATCGATGTGAGAGAAAGACGGCCACATGTTTTGACGTGAGAGAAAGACGGCCGCAAATATTGACGTGAGAGAAAGATGGCCACATGTATTGCCTTGAGAAAAAGACGGCCATGTGTATTGACGTGAGAGAAAGACGGCCACATGTATTGACGTAACAGAAAGACGGCCACATGTATCGATGTGAGAGAAAGACGGCCACATGTACTGACGTGAGAGAAAGACGGCCACATATATTGACGTGACAGAAAGACGGCCACATGTATTGCCCTGAGAAAAAGACGGCCACATGTATTGACGTGAGAGAAAGATGGCCACATGTATTGACGTAACAGAAAGACGGCCACATGTATCGATGTGAGAGAAAGACGGCCACATGTTTTGACGTGAGAGAAAGACGGCCACAAATATTGACGTGAGAGAAAGATGGCCATGTGTATTGCCTTGAGAAAAAGACGGCCACGTGTATTGACGTGAGAGAAAGACGGCCACATGTATTGACGTGAGAGAAAGACGGCCACGTGTATTGACGTGAGAGAAAGACGGCCACATGTATTGACGTGAGAGAAAGATGGCCACAGGTAACACCGTGTGGGAAAGACAGCCGCATATATCGACATGAGGGAAAGACAGCTACAAGTAACGACTTAAGAGAAAGATAGTTGCATCTACTGACTTGAGGCAAAGACAGCTACGTGTGTCGACATGAGGGAAAGACAGCTACATATATCGACGTGAGGGAAAGACAGCTACAGGTAACGACTTAAGAGAAAGATAGTTGCATCTATTGACTTGAGGCAAAGACAGCTACGTGTGTCGACATGAGGGAAAGACAGCTACATATATCGACGTGAGGGAAAGACAGCTACAAGTAACGACGTGAGAGAAAGATAGCCGCATGTATTGACTTGAAGGAAAGACAGCTACATGTGTCAACGTGAGGGTAAGACAGCTACATATATCGACGTGAGGGAAAGACAGCTACAAGTAACGACGTGAGAGAAAGATAGCTGCATGTATTGACTTGAAAGAAAGACAGCTACATGTGTCGACGTGAGGGAAAGACAGCCACGGGTAAAGACGTGAGGTTACAAAAAAAAAAAAGCTACATGTATTGACTTGAAGGAAAGATGACCACATGCGTTAACGTGAAGCAAAGATGGCCACGTGTGAAAAAATAATAAAGTTTATAAAAACCTTTTGGTGGTAGTAGAATCCATTAGTGAGAACACTGACGTTTCAAGCCATAGGCCCGTTGTCAAAGTGAAAGGAGAGGACAGTGTAGACAGGAAAGCCTCTGTGAGAATTGGGTGAGAACATTTCATTTAATGATCAAGTTGGACCAAAATAAAGTCACTGATCACTGTTCAGGTGTATTGAGTTCACACAGACACACACCACAGTTCACACAAAGACACCAACACACACACGCGCGCACACACACACCACCACAACCCCCACAAAACACACAACACCACACACACACACACACAACACCCACCCCCCCACCCCACACCCACACCACACACACACACACAAAAGGAGGGGAATAAATGGAAATATTCACTATTTTGCCTACTGAAAGAGAAAGAAACAGGGGCTAAAGAGGGACAGGACAGAGAGATTAAGGCAGAAGGGCCCTGGCTCAGCTAGACGTCAGTGACTCTGATGTTCATCCCAGCTGGCTGTGTGGTGCCCAAGCGGCTGATGACAAGGTAGTCATCAGCCGCTTGGGCACCACACAGCCAGCTGGGATGAACATCAGAGTCACTGACGTCTAGCTGAGCCAGGGCCCTTCTGCCTTAATCTCTCTGTCCTGTCCCTCTTTAGCCCCTGTTTCTTTCTCTTTCAGTAGGCAAAATAGTGAATATTTCCATTTATTCCCCTCCTTTTGTGTGTGTGTGTGGTGTGGGTGTGGTGTGGGTGTGGGGTGGGGGGGTGGGTGTTGTGTGTGTGTGTGTGTGTGTGGTGTTGTGTGTTTTGTGGGGGTTGTGGTGGTGTGTGTGTGCGCGCGTGTGTGTGTTGGTGTCTTTGTGTGAACTGTGGTGTGTGTCTGTGTGAACTCAATACACCTGAACAGTGATCAGTGACTTTATTTTGGTCCAACTTGATCATTAAATGAAATGTTCTCACCCAATTCTCACAGAGGCTTTCCTGTCTACACTGTCCTCTCCTTTCACTTTGACAACGGGCCTATGGCTTGAAACGTCAGTGTTCTCACTAATGGATTCTACTACCACCAAAAGGTTTTTATAAACTTTATTATTTTTTCATTTTACAACGAATCCTGCAGTCAACTTTTGTTTCTTCCCATGGCCACGTGTGTTAACGTGAAGGAAAGATAGCCACAAGAGTTAACGTGAAGGAAAGATGACCACATGTGTTAACGTGAAGGAAAGATGGCTGCAAGAGGTAATGTAAAGGAAAGATGGCCACGAGAGTTAACGTGAAGGAAAGATGGCCACATGTGTTCACGTGAAGGAAAAATGGCCACATGTGTTAACCTGAAGGAAAGATAACCACACGTGTTAACGTGAGGGCAAAATGGCAGCATGTATTACTGTTAATGAAAAGTAGGCACACGCATTAACACGAAAGAACGATGATCATGTGTATTGAAGTAAAGGAAAGATAGCCGCATCTACTGAAATGAATGGTAAATGGCCAGATTGTTAAAATGTAAGAAGGATGGCCTCATGTGTTAATGGGATGAAAAGGTGGCTATAAACAGCTATCCTTGTGAAGGAGAGATGGCCACACATGTCAAGGTGAAGGAAAGATGACCACACATATTATCATGAAGGAAAGATGACCACACATGTTATCGTGAAGGAGAGATGACCACACATATTATTGAAGAAAAGATGACCACACATATTATCGTGAAGGAAAGATGACCGCACATATTATCATGAAGGAAAGATGACCACACATATTATCATGAAGGACAGATGACCACACATATCATCGTGAAGGAGAGATGACCACACATGTCATGGTGAAGGAAAAATGACCACCCATATCATCGTGAAGGAAAGATGACCACACATATTATCGTGGAGGAAAGATGACCACACATGTTACAGTGAAGGAAAGATGACCACACATATTACCGTGAAGGAAAGATGACCACACATATCATAGTGAGGGAAAGATGAAC
The DNA here is from genome assembly GCA_033310375.1 of Conus canariensis. Taxonomy (NCBI): domain Eukaryota; kingdom Metazoa; phylum Mollusca; class Gastropoda; order Neogastropoda; family Conidae; genus Conus; species Conus canariensis. Next base: position 15,535,229 of record CM065731.1, read on the forward strand.
ACCCACATTATCGTGAAGGAAAGATGACCACACATAATTTATTATTGTGAAGGAAAGATGACCACACATATTATAGTGAAGGAAAGATGACCACACTTATTATGGTGAAGGAAAGATGACCACACATATTACAGTGAAGGAGAGATGACCACACATATTATCATGAAGGAGAGATGATCACAAATATTATCGTGAAGGAAAGATGACCACCCATATTATCGTGAAGGAAAAATGACAACACATATTATCATGAAGGAAAGATGACCACCCATATTATCGTGAAGGAAAAATGACCACACATATTATCGTGAAGATGATCACCCATACTTAAGTGAAGGAAAGATGACCACCCATATTATAGTGAAGGAGAGATAACCACATATTATCATGAAGGAAAGATGACAACACATAGTATCGTGAAGGAAAGATGACCACCCCTTTTATCGTGAAGGAAAGATGACCACACATATTATCGTGAAGGAAAGATGACCACCCATTTTATCGTGAAGGAAAGATAAGATGACCACACATATTATGGTGAAGGAAAGATGACTACACATATTATGGTGAAGGAAAGATGACCACCCGTTTTATCGTGAAGGAAAGATGACCACACATATTACGGTGAAGGAAAGATGACCACACATATTATGGTGAAGGAAAGATGACCACCCGTTTTATCCTGAAGGAAAGATGACCACCCAGATTATCATGAAGGAAAGATGGCCACATGTATTATCATGAAGGATAGATGGCCACACGTATTATCGTGAACGAGAAAGTCACATGTTTCAAGGTGAGTGAAAGATGGACACGCGTATTATCGTGAAGGTGAGATGGCCACATGTATCAAGGTGAAGAAAGAATGGTTACATAAGTCAACGTGAAGAAAAGATGGCCGCACGTATTATTATGTAGGAAAGAAGGCCACATACATTATCGTGAGGAGAGACGGCTACATGAATCAAGGTGAAGGAAAGATGGGCACATGTATTATCGTGAAGGAAAGATAGCCAAATGTACTATCGTGAAGGATAAATGGCCACATGTGTTATCGTGAAGGAAACATGGACACATGTGTTATCGTGAAGGAAAGATGGCCACATGTATCATCGTGAAGGAAAGATGGACACATGTGTTATCGTGAATGAAAGATGTTGCATGTATGATCGTGAAGGAAAGATGGACACATGTATTGTAGTGAAGGAAAGATGGACATATGTATTACAGTGAAGGAAAGATGGAATAATGCATCAAAGTAAAGGACAAATGACCACATGTATTATAGCGAAGGAAAGATTGCACATGTATCATAGTGAAGAAGAAATGTCATGTGTATTATAGTGAAGGAAAGATGGCCACATATATCATACTGAAGGAAAGATGGCCACATGTATCATAGCGAATGAAAGATTGCCACATGTATCATAGTGAAAAAAGATGGCCACATGTATCATAGTGAAGGAAAGATGGCCACATGTATTATAGTGAAGGAAAGATGGCCACATGTATCAAAGTGAAAGAAAGACGGCCACATTTATTATAGTGAAGGAAAGATGGAATGATATATCACAAAGTGATGGAAAGATGGCCACATGTATTATGCTGAAGGAAAGATGGCCACATGTACTGACGTAACGGAAAGACGGCCACATGTATTAACGTGAAGGAAAGGCTGTCACATATCTTGACGTAAAGGAAAGTGAAGGAAAGATTGCCACATGTATTATAGTGAAGAAAAGATGGCCAAATGTAGTATCGTGAAGGAAAGATGGCCACATGTATTATCGTGAAGGAAAGAAGGCTACATGTATTATCGTGAAGGAAAGAGGGCCACATGTATTAGCATGGAGTAAAAATTGCCACACATACTGACCTACAGAAAAAAACCGCCACAGGTACTCACCTAAAGAAAAGACGGTCACATGTACTGACCTAAAGAAAAGACGGCCACATGTACTGACATGAGAGAAAGACGACCTCATGTTTTGACATGAAGGAAAGATGGCCATATAGACAGACTTGAGGGAAAGATGGCCACATGTACTGACGTAACGGAAAGACGGCCACATGTACTAACGTGAAGGAAAGGCTGTCACATATCTTGACGTAAAGGAAAGATGGACATACGTATTGACTTGAGGGAAAGATGGCCACATTGGTATATGTAAAGGAATGATGACCACATTGTTATACGTGAAGGAAAGATGGCCATATTGATTTACGTGAAGGAAAGATGGCCACATTTTTACACGTGAAGGAAAGATAGCCACGTTGTTATACTTGAAAGAAAGATGGCCACTTTGTCATACGTGAAGGAAAGATGGCCACGTTGTTATACGTGAAAGAAAGATGGCCACCTTGTTAAACATAACGGAAAGATGGCCACGTTGTTAAACTTGAAGGAAAGATGGTCACCTTGTTAAACATAAAGGAAAGATGGCCACACTGTTATACGTGAAGTTCAGATCGGCCACACTGATATACGTGAAGGAAAGATGGCCACGTTGTTAAACGTGAAGGAAAGATGGCCACATTGCATTAGCGTGAAGGAATGATGTCCATATTGATATACGTGAAGGAAAGATGGCCACATTATATTAACGTGAACGAAAGATGGCCACATTGATATACGTGAAGGAAAGATGGCCTTGTTGTATTAACGTGAAGGAAAGATGGCCACATTGTTATGTGTGAAGGAAAGATAGCCACGTTGTTATACGCGAAGGAAAGATGGCCACGTTGTTATTCGTGAAGGAAAGATAGCCTCGTTGTTATTTTTGATGGAAAGATGGCCATGTTGTTATACGCGAAGGAAAGATGGCCACATTTTGATATACGTGAAGGAAAGGTGGCCACATTGTCTTAACATGAAGGAAAGATGGCCATGTTGTATTAAGGTCAAAGAAAGATGGCCTTGTTGTATTAAGGTGAAGGAAAGATAGCTTTGTTGTATTAAGGTGAAGGAAAGATGGCCTTGTTGTATTAAGGTGAAGGAAAGATGGCCATATCGTATCAAGGTGAAGGATAGATGGCCATTTCGTATTAAGGTGAAGGAAAGATGGCCAAACTGTATGAACGTGAAGGGGATATGGCTATGTTCTAATAAGGTGAAGGAAAAATGGCCATGTTGTATTTAGGTGAAAGAAAGATGGCCAGTTGTATTAACGTGAAGGAAAGATGGCCATGTTGTATTAAGGTGAAGGATAGATGGCCAGTTGTATTAAGGTGAAAGAAAGATGGCCATGTTGTATTAAGGTGAAGGATAGATGGCCAGTTGTATTAAGGTGAAAGAAAGATGGCCATGTTGTATTAAGGTGAAGGATAGATGGCCAGTTGTATTAAGGTGAAAGAAAGATGGCCATGTTGTATTAAGGTGAAAGAAAGATGGCCAAACTGTATGAACGTGAAGGAAAAATGATCACACGTATTGACGTGACAATCGTTGAGGAAAGTCACGCTTCAAGTACACGCAATATTGATGCTTTCACAGCCACACACACAGCTGGTGGGTTTAACCCATCTACCTTCCCCCAACACCCCCTCTCCCCGCTTCTCTCCGCTCTCCTCCCCACATCCGTCCTTCCCCAGACACACACCTGCTGCCGTCACGGATCAGTGGTGAAGATATAGGAACACGTATCCACTCAGTCCTCTCCCGTGTCTTCCTCTTACCCTGCGTCGGCTTCACCAATGTAGGAAAATCAATGTGGCATGTCTATACAGACGGTCAGGGAAACTACATTGAATGTTTGTATTTAAATGGGGGGAGGGGGGGGGGGGTATGTTCAACCATGGGAATATGCTGTCATATCATCAGTCACAAAACCGACCTGTCTCCTTTAACATCAAATGTGGCACAAAGGAGTGACTGAGCAATGACGTCATGGTTGGCATCTAGGGTGGCTGTAGTTATAAGCAGCTTGGGGTGTTAGTGTGGTGGGCTGGTTTTCTGCGGAGCCATCTTGTCATCTACGGTGTACATCATCAAGGGTCGTCTTAGCTGGTTGTGCAGCAGAGGGCTTCCACTGGGGCCATCTTGTCATTTATGGTTTACGTCATCAAGGGTCGTCTTGGTTTGTTGTGTAGCTGAGGGCTTCCACTGGGCCATCGTCGTCATCTACTGTCTGCAGGAAAAGGAGGTGCTAGCTGTTTGCTGGCTTGGTTTTGGCGTACACCTTCAATCTGAATCTCTCATAACTGTCATTTTCTTCAAACTCCTACCCTTAGCAGCCAAGGTAAAATTTACATCGATGTCAGAGCCATGTTGTGTGATATCTGCAGTCACAGTCAGTTTTTTTAACATGTTTCCCATTACTATCTAGAGCTGAGAAGTAAAAAGCTCATATTTCCCTCCAACTGCATCCCAAGCCGTCCAGGAAATGGATGTGGAGATTTAGGCCCGGGCGTCAGGCAGCTTGGGTGAAGGAGGCTGGCACTTCATCAGCATTGGTGTCAGCATTACCGCCTCATGTCTTTTACGGCCAGTCTACACGTATTGATTTCCATCAGCGGTGCAGCTTGGCCACAAACCACCACATGCAGCAAACAGGCCGGGTCACACACACACACACACACACACACACACACACACACACACACACACACACACACACACACGTGCTTGCGTATGCACACGCACGCACGCACTCACGCATGCAGAAAGAAGAGAGAGAGAGAGAGAGAGACAAAAAGACAGACAGATGTATACACATACGCAGACAAAGACAGAGAGAAAGGTGGGGGGGGGGGGGGGGGATGAGAGACAGACTGACCGACAGACAGCAGACAGACAAACAGAGACGAAGAGACAAAGATAGAGGGACGGACAAGACAGAAAGACAGACAGACCGAAAGACAGGCAAACAGACAGACAGAGAGAGACAGACAGACAGAGACAAACAGGCAGACAAAAAACAAGCAAACAAACAAGCAGATTGACGTACAAGCAGATAGATACAGAGATAGAGATAGAAAGAGACAGAGAGTCTTCTCCTCATTGGGAATAAAGAATTAGCCAAAACCTCTCTCTCTCTCTCTTGTGTGTGTGTGTGTGTGTGTGTGTGTGTGTGTGTGTGTGTGTGTGTGTGTGTTATGTTTTACTTTTAGGGAAATGCAAATATCTAAACGAGAGAGAGAGACAAACAGACAGACAGAGGGAGAGGGAGGGAGGGAGATAGAGGAGAGAGAGAGAGAGAGACAGGTTGGTGTGTGGTGTGTGTGTGTGTGTGTGTGTGTGTGTGGAGAGAGAGAGAGAGAGAGAGAGAGAGAGAGAGAGAGAGAGAGAGAGGAATTCAATAATTAGCTCAACACTTTCTTTATTTCAATGACCAGCACTGCACAATCTTTAGTTCAATGACTTGCACTGCGCTATCTTTAGTTCAATGGCCAGCACTGCACTATCTTTGATTAAATTATTAGCATTGTAAACTTCATCTTTGGATTGATCACAAACAATATCCTATCTTTGCTTCAACCATCTTTGGCTCAATGACCATTCTAATAAAGTCTGTCTTTGGCTCAATTACCAGCAAAAGACGGTTTTTTTGTTTATTAACCAGCTGTACGCTATCTTCGGTTTAATAACCAGCGATACACTATCTTTGGTTTAATAACCAGCAATACACTATCTTTGGTTTAATAACCAGCTGTACACTATCTTTGGTTTAATAACCAGCTGTACACTATCCTTGGTTTAATAACCAGCTGTACACTATCTTTGGTTTAATAACCAGCTGTACACTATCTTTGGTTTAATAACCAGCGATACATTATATTTGGTTTAACAACCAGCTGTACACTGTCTTTGGTTTAAGAACCAGCGATACACTGTCTTTGGTTTAATAACCAGCAATAGACTATATTTGGTTTAATAACCAGCAACACACAATCTTTGCATTAATGACCGGCAATACACTATCTTTGGTTTAATAACCAGCAATACACTTATCTTTGGTTTAATACCAGTGATACACTATCCTTGGTTTAATAACCGGCTGTACACTATCTTTGGTTTAATAACCAGCGATACACTATCTTTCGTTTAATAACCAGCAATACACTACTTTGGTTTAATAACCAGCAATACACTATCTCTGGTACATTGACGTCACTCACTGGTCATGGAGGAGGAGGTACGACCAGCACTTCACTACCTTGGGGTCAGTGTCATGACCTGTCACTGTATGTCCATCACGAGACACACGTGGAATGACAGAAGAGGCCGTGCGGCAGGAAATGCATTTTGAAATGGCGGAGAGGGATGGGGGAGGACGGTAGAGGACGACGGATGGCTGTCTGGACGTGCATATTGCGGCGAGTGTTGATTCACCACAAGTTACAAACTCTTACTTTACGGTCATTGTCAACATAGCTTTTAAAAGAGTCCTTGTACCATATTTAGTAACACGTTGATCATATCTATTCCTCTGTCTCATCTTCATTATAGAGAAGTTCATGTTTACAAATTATATACTGTCCACTTTACAATATTAGCGTTGCTGATAGCATTTATCACAAATTTACAGTCATGCGAAAACGCCTTCAAGCAAAGGAAAGCCATGAAGATCTTCTCCATAGACATTGTTCTAGCAACTTTCGCACTGGTGAGAAAAAGCCTGTGTTTCAAACACACACACACACACACACACACACACACACACACACACACACACACACACACACAGAAGGGGGGGGGGGGGGGGGGCAACCGAAACATGGTGATTACACAGACTCACTTTGTCATTGGTTAGACATGAGCAGGAGAAGAGCAGACACTAGCCAACCCAGCAGAGCACCTTGACAAATGTTCTGCTGCATTCGGCATGGAGATCAGTGCCGAAAAAACAAAGGTGATTATCAGCGCTAACAGCGTGATCAAATGAGAAAAACTAGCGACAGTTCAGAGCTTTAAATACTTCGGGGTAATTGTTTCAGATGAGGGATCAAAACCTGAAGTACTCTCCAGAGTTGTGCAAACGACAGCAGCGCTAGCCGGACTAAGACCCACGTGGAATAACAAAAAACATGACAATCAGTTTCAAGATCAGACTAATGCGCTCCCTGGTCATTGCCATATTTCTCTATGCCTCTGAGACGTGGACTCTGACAGCTGAACTTGAGATAAGGATTAGAGATGAGATGCTTCCACAAGATCCTTGACATCTCATACAAAGACCACATTACCAACTTGGAGGTCCAGATTAGAGTAAGGCAAGCCATTGGACCATACGAAGACCTGTTGTCCACAATGAAAAGAAGGAAAATAAGATGGTATTGACAAGTATCAAGATCAACAGGACCTGCCAAAACCATTCTACAAGGAACAGTGCGGGGAGGCAGAAGGAGAGGAAGACAGAGAAAGAGATAGGGCGGACAACATCAGTAAATGGACTGGCTTCATACTCAGCAACTGCCTGAGAGCGTCTGAGAAGTGTGGGGACTGGAGGAAGCTGGTTGCGAAGTCTTCTGTGGCGCCCCAACGGCCTTCAAGACTCCGGGGTAGGTGATAGGTAATAAAGACATGAATGAAGGACTGGTCCAGTCTACCAGCCCAATAGTGTGGTCACTCTGGACTCCTGGCATGCAGGCAGCTGTACCGCCTCTTGATGCCAGAAGTACTCTTGTCTGTTTCTTGGCAGACTTGAATGGGGTGTTCAGGTCAGTGTGTCTGTCGGGTGCAACATCACTCCACACGGCACCTGGCCGTGATGCCAGACCTCCCTACTGATGGCAGAGAATAACATTAGATCTCCCTACTGACGGTACAATGACGCTAGACCTCCCTACTGACGGCACAATGACGTCAGACACACTGACGTCAATTGACGTACAGACAACTCCCTACTGACGGTACAATGACGTCAGACCCCCCTACTGACGGTGCAATGACTCAGACCTCCCTACTGACGGTACAATGATGTCAGACCTCCCCAATGACGGTACAAGGACGTCAGACCTCCCTACTGACAGTACAGTGACTCCAGACCTCCCTACTGACAGTACAACAACGCCAGGCCCACTGCTGACGCCAGACCTCCCTGCTAACTCCAGACCTCCCTACTGACGGGAGAGAATGACGCCAGACCTTGCTGACTCCAGACGTCCCTGCTGACTCCAGACGTCCCTGCTGACGGGAGAGAAGACTGCCAGAGAAGGCCAGTTGTGGACTGACAAAAGCTAAATGTTGATGCCAGCGAATCAGAAACCCCTCCGCTCTCCTGTCCCAGCTTCTCACCAGACCCTCCTCCTCACCCCTTTTCCCAAGCCATGTGATTTGCCTTTCCACCCCCCTCTCCTTTTCGTCAGGACTTGTCTGGACGTCTGTCACTGCTGTGTTTGGTGCCTGTGCACATTGACCAGTGGCCACAGTGCTCAGAGCATCACGTTTCTAGCGGAACAATCCACGTTCCAGTCCCAGCAACGACGAGAGGATATGTTGACAATCTTCAAGATCAGCAATCATCAAGATACACGAAATTTTGTTTTATGATTCCAGGTTAAAAGATTATTTTCTTCTGGGTCACGGATTAATTGGGGTTTTATTCCGTTTCTAAGTTTAAATGTAAATTAAATAATCTTCGAGATGAAAAGACATTTTTCGTGAACTCGAACGTATTGTTTCTATCACCAAGGTCAATGTGTATTCTATCCATCTCAGAGGTCTATGGAGACTTTTTTCTAATATTTGAGTCAGAAGTGAAATTTTTTTCTCTTCAAGATCAATGGAGAATTTTTTTTTTCCAACATCCGACTCCATGGTGATGAGGCCTATCTTTAAGATCGCTGGACATGTTGCCCATCTCAACAGTCAACACAAACTTTTTCACTAGACCTGATTCGATGGTTATCTTTCTTTTCTTTAGGCTCAATTTCTTCGATGTCTAAAAGTTCGAAGATTTTTTTTTTCTTATGCCCATCTCAATGGCGATTAGCTTATTTTCAATGGCAATGAATAAATTTTCGATCTGAAAAGTTAATAGATACTTTTCTTTGAATGAATCTAAGTCAACGGTGGAGTTTTGTTGCTTTCAAGATCAATACGGACTTATTTCAAATACCTACATCAAAAGTGCTGTTTCTTTATTCAGAACCAGTTAGATCTGAAAAGTCAATGAATACTTTTTTGTTTCCCAGTACTTTGGGTAACTTTGAGGGTTTTTTTTTATCTTCAAGGTCAGTGAAGATGCTTGTTTAATACTTAAGTTACTGGCGGTGTTTTTCCTACAAGAGAAATGGAGACTCTTTCTTCTAATACCTAAAGATTACAGATGATGTTTCTTATTGTCAAGGTAAATGGAGACTTCTGATATCAAAAGAGATGTCTTATTTATAAGGCCACTGTACACTTTCTTTAGATTAATGACGCTTAGGTTCAAAAGTTATGTTTTTTTCCTTAAGTCAACAGAGGCATTTAAACTCAAAGCGAAATCAAAAGTGACATTTCGTGTCTACAAGGTCAACATAGACTTTGATTCTTATTTCTGATTTAACGGTGGTATTTCTAATAATCAAAGTCAAGACAGACATTTTCCTGGTATCTAATTCAAAGGCGATTTTGACATCATCTTCAAGGAGAATGGAGACACTTTTTTTCTATGTTTTTTTTATCTTTCAAATACGTTCAGTCTCAATGATAAATTTTTAATAAATTCTAATATCTATGTTCAAATGCTATTTTCAGGTTTCCAACGTGAAAAATAGATGTTTCTGACCTTTTTCGTCTCTTGAGATTATCCAACATGTCAGAAAATTGAAGAATTGTACATTGCAGAACAGTGTATTAACCGTCAATCAAGTTTCACACTTCCACTTCTTGCAAACGATAAGAGTGGACAAAGAAAACTGGCCAGACACGTCAACAACGACTTGAAAATTAGAAACATGTGAATCATTGCTGAGTTTGTACGGCTGGTTGATGAAGCATCTCTCTCTCTCTCTCTCTCTCTCTCCTCTCTCTCTCTCTCTCTCTCTCTCTCTCTCTCTCTACTTAGTCCCTTAACGGGGCAAGGGCCGGATGAAAAAAAGCATGTGTTTGCTTATCTGTTACCCTTGGAAATAAAGATTATCATCATCATCATCATCTCTCTCTCTCCCTCTCTCCCTCTCTCTCTCTCCCTTTCTCTCTCTCTCTCTCTCTCTCTCTCTCTCTCTCTCTCTCTCTGTGTCTCTGTCTCTCTCCCCCTTTACACATCCTCCTGCCCTTTCAGGAGCCCCGTCCAGGGCTGTTGGCAATCAACAATAAGATGAGTTGTAGGCTACATTTCTCCACAGTCACACACAATACGTGGAAATGCTGGCTGGACTGTAACAAATTAACAGATAACAGACATCCCTAAACTCGGTGTTTACCGATAAGACACCCTGCAAGTCGTCGGGTATTGTAACCTACACTGATGTCACCAAACAAAGTTATATCCCTGTATGTGTGTAGTATGACCTACACTGTCACCAAAGTTATATCCCTGTATGTGTGTATTATGACCTATACTGACGTCATCAAAGTTATATCCCCGTATGTGTGTATTATGACCTACACTGATGTCACCAAAGTTATATCCCTGTATGTGTGTATTATGACTTACACTGATGTCACCAAAATCATATCCCTGTATGTGTGTATTATTACCTACACTGATGTCACCAAACAAAATCATATCCCTGTATGTGTGTATTATGACCTACACTGATGTCACCAAACAAAATCATATCTCTGTATATGTGTATTATGACTTACACCTATTTTCACCACACACACAACCAGCAGTAAGTGGGCATTGTTACTTCCCTGATGTCCACACACACACACCACACACACACACACACACACACACACACACACCACATACACGCACGCACGCGCGCGCGCACACACACACACACACACACACACACACACACACACATACACACACACGCACGCACGCACGCACACACACAAACTCACTCTCACACACACACACACACACACACACACACACACACACACACACACACACACACACACACGGGGATCAGGGCCCACTAACCTTCTCTCCACAGACGCAGGGTGAATTCTGAGTTTCCCCATCAGAGCCTCTCAAACCTGCAAGCTTCACAAACATCCAGGACACTGATCGTCCGATGAAAGAGCAGTGTCACTCACGACCCCACAGTGTGCCCAGCGAAAGCAAAGTGAAGTCAGCCAGTGGAGGTCACCACCCAGAATCGGAGCTTCAATGAAGACAGCGCAGGGTGAAGCGAACAGAAACACTCAGCGACTCCCAGTCCTGAGAAGAAGTGCGCCAAGTTTGCAGGGCGGTGGTCGGGGGCAGACAGCACACGTGCCTCGCTGTCCCCAGGGCGCCACAGGCCTTGCTTTGATTGCAGGGTCCGCCGGTTTGAGTGCTCCCCCCCCCCCCCCCCCACCCCTCGTCCCCGACACGTGGCCCGAGGAAATCTCCTCCCCTTCTACACTTCCCCTCCTACACTTTCCCTCCTACACCGCCTCCTGAAAAGCCCCACCACTGGGGCGCTCACCCCCCTCCCACTCCCCTTCCCGAGTATATTACCTCTTGCTCTGCTATCGTCGGCTTCTGCTCGTCGGAGAAGTAGGGGAAGGAGGGCAAAGGGAGGGGGGGGGGGGATACTGTTGGAAGCAGTAAAAAGGACACCACCTCCCCTCCTTCCATTCCTCTAACTTCTCGCGCTCTTTCTGTGTCAGCTGGTAAACAGGATGAATCGATGCCCCTCTCTCTCTCTCTCTCTCTCTCTCTCTCTCTCTCTCTCTCAATTCTTCGTGTTTGAAATTCCGATGAGGATTTCCAAGGTCCTCTACCCCGTGCCTGCCTGCAACAGCCGGGTGTCTTCGTTCAGACACCGTTCTGTCATCGTTCATACATCATTGTATGGTGTCGTTCATACACCATTGTGTGTCATCGTTCATATACAATTGTGTGTTGTTCATACACCATTGTGTGTTGTCGTTCATATACTATTGTGTTGTCGTTCATACACCATTGTGTGTCATCGTTCATAGACCATTGTGTGTTGTCGTTCATACACCATTGTGTGTCATCGTTCATATACCATTGTGTGTTGTTCATACACCATTGTGTGTTGTCGTTCATATACTATTGTGTTCTCGTTCATACACCATTGTGTGTCATCGTTCATATACAATTGTGTGTTGTTCATACACTATTGTGTGTTGTCGTTCATATACTATTGTGTTGTCGTTCATACACCAGTGCGTGTTGTCGTTCATACACCATTGTGTGTTGTCGTTCATACACCATTGTGTGTCATCGTTCATATACCATTGTGTGTTGTTCATACACCATTGTGTGTTGTCGTTCATATACTATTGTGTTCTCGTTCATACACCATTGTGTGTCATCGTTCATATACCATTGTGTGTTGTTCATACACCATTGTGTGTTGTCGTTCATATACTACTGTGTTGTCGTTCATACAGCATTGTGTGTTGTCATTCATATAGCACTGTGTGTTGTCGTTCATACAGCATTGTGTGTTGTCGTTCATACACCACTGTGTGTTGCCATTCATACACCATTGTGTGTTGTCTTTCATACAGCACTCTGTGTTGTGTGTCATATACCATTGTATGTTGTCGTTCATACACCTTGTGTGTTGTCGTTCATATAGCACTGTGTGTTGTCGTTCATACACCACTGTGTGTTGTCGTTCATACACCACTGTGTGTTGTCGTTCATATAGCACTGTATGTTGTAGTTCATACAGCAGTTTATGTTATTGTTCATACAGCACTTTGTGTTGTCGTTCATACAGCATTGTGTATTGTCGTTCATACAGCACTGTGTGTTGTCGTTCATACACCACTGTGTGTTGTCGTTCATATAGCACTGTGTGTTATTGTTCATACAGCACTGTGTGTTGTCGTTCATACAGCACTGTGTGTTGTCGTTCATACACCACTGTTTGTTGCCATTCATACACCATTGTGTACGTGTTGTCGTTCATACAGCACGTGTGTCATCGTTCATACAGCACTGTGTGTTGTCGTTCATACACCATTGCGTGTTGTCGTTCATACAGCGCAGTGTGTGATTGTTCATACAGCACTCTGTGTTGCTGTTGATGCAGCATTGTGTGTTGTCATTCATACACTTCTCTCTCTCTCTCTCTCTCTCTCTCTCTCTCTCTCTCTCTCTCCTCTCTCTCTGTGTGTGTGTGTGTGTGTGTGTGTGTGTGTGTGTGTGTGTGTGTGTGTGTGTGTGTGTGAGTGTGTGTGCAGGCGCGTACTTGTATGCGTGCGTGCGTGCTTGCGTGCGTGCGTGCGGGCGCAGGCGCACTTGTGTGTGTGTGTGTGTGTGCGTGCGTGCGTGCGTGCGTTTGTGCGTGCGCGCGCGCGCGCGCGTGTTAGTGTTAGTGTTAGTGTGTGTGTGTGTGTGTGTGTGTGTGTGTGTGTGTGTGTGTGTGTGTGTGTGTGTGTGCTTAGAGAAAGAGAGAAAAGAAGAGAGGCGGAAGAGTTGTTACAGAAAGAGACTGCATGTGTTTGTGGTATGTTGTATTGACGAGCTCAGGGTGTGGTTAAAATTCTGTTGCATCATAGCTACACTACCGCCTTGTCCATACTGCGTGGCCGGTCATACTGCATCCCAGGCCATACCGTGTCGCCGATCATATTGCCTCCCTGGCCATACCGTGTCGCCAATCATACTGCCTACCTGGCCATACTGTGTCGCCAATCATACTGCCTACCTGGCCATACTGTGTCGCCAATCATACTGCCTACCTGGCCATACTGTGTCGCCAATCATACTGCCTACCTGGCCATACCGTGTCGCCAATCATACTGCCTACCTGGCCATACCGTGTCGCCAATCATACTGCCTACCTGGCCATACTGTGTCGCCAATCATATTGCCTACCTGGCCATACTGTGTCGCCAATCATACTGCCTACCTGGCTATACTGTGCCGCCAATCATACTGGGTCCATAGTGTTATAGGCGCACTGTGTCCCTACCATACCAGGTGTTTTCAAAACCATGCTGTGTCTAAAACCATGCTTTGTTCAAATCCAGGCTCTGCCTAGTCAGACTGTGTCCCTAGGCTGACAATGTCTCTAGCCAGACTGTGTCCCTAGCATGACAATGTCTCTAGCCAGACTGTCCCCAGCCTGACAATGTCTCTAGCCAGACTGTGTCCCCAGCCTGACAATGTCTCTGGCCAGACTGTGTCCCCCGCCTGACAATGTCTCTAGCCAGATTGTGTCCCCAGCCAAACAATGTCTCTAGCCAGACTGTATCCCCAGCCAAACAATGTCCCTGGCCAGACTGTGTCCCCAGTCTGAAAATGTATCTAGCCAGACTGTCCCCACCCTGACGATGTCTCTAGCCAGACTGTGTCTTCAGCCAGACAATGTCTCTATCCAGACTGTGTCCGCAGCCTGACAATGCTTCTAGCCAGACTGTGCCTCCCGCCTGACAATGTTTCTAGCCAGACTGTGTCCTCAGCCTGACAATGTCTCTAGCCAGACTGTGTCCCCAGACTGACAATGTCTCCAGCCAGACTGTGTCCCCTGTCTGAAAATGTCTCTAGCCAGACTGTCCCCCAGCCTGACAATGTCTGTAGCCAGACTGTCTTCAGCCAGTCAATGTCATTAGCCAGACTGTGTCCCCAGCCTGACAATGTCTGTAGCCAGACTGTGTCCCCAGCCTGACAATGTCTCAAGCTAGACTGTGTCCCCAGCCTAACAATGTCTCAAGCCAAACTGTGTCCACAGCCTGTCTCTTGCCAAACTGTGTCCCCCGCCTGACAATGTCTCTAGCCAGATTCTGTCCCCAGCCAGACAATGTCTCTAGTCAGACTGTGTCCCCAGCCTGACAATGTCTCCAGCCAGACTGCGTCCCCAGTCTGAAAATGTCTCTAGCCAGACTGTCTCCAGCCTGACAATATCTTTAGCCAGACTGTGTCCCCAGCCAGAAGATGTCTCTAGCCAGACTGTGTCCCCAGTCTGAAAATGTCTCTAGCCAGACTGTCCCCAGCCTGACAATATCTCTAGCCAGACTGTGTCTTCAGCCAGACAATGTCTCTATCCAGACTGTGTGCCCAGCTTGACAATGTCTCTAGCCAGACTGTGTCCCCAGCCTGACAATGTCTCTAGCCAGACTGTGTCCCCAGCCTGAGAATGTCTCTAGCCAGGCTTTGTCCATAGCGGCATGGCCAGTCTATGTCCCAGCTCACATTTTGGCCATAGCCATACTGTACCCATAGAAATACTGTACCCATAGAAATACTGTATCCATAGCCATGCTGTACCCATAGCCATACTGCACCCATAGCCACACAGCGTCCACAGCCATACTGTACCCATAGCCATACTGTACCTATAGCCATATTGTACCAGCAGCCATACTGTACCCATAGCCGCACAATGTTCATAGCCATACTGTACTCATAGCCATGCTGTACCCATAGCCATACTGCACCCATAGCCACACAGCGTCCACAGCCATACTGTACCCATAGCCATATTGTACCAACAGCCATACTGTACCCATAGCCACACAGTGTCCATAGCCATACTGTACCCATAGCAACACAGGTCCACAGCCACACTGTACCCACAAGCATACTGTACCCATAGGCATACTGTATCCATAGCCACACAGTGTTCACAGCCATACTGTACCCATAGCCACACAGTGTCCATAGCCGTACTGTAGCCATAGATATACTGTACCCATAGCCATACTATACCCATAGCCATACTGTACCCATAGCCATACTATACCCATAGCCATACTGTACCCATAGCCATACTGTACCCATAGCCATACTGTACCCATAGCCAGACTGTACGCAGGCAGAATGTCTAAAGGTGGTGGAGGAAGGGGCAGACAAGTCAGTGCTGAATGCAGTGTTCGCCCTCACTTCATTGAAAACAAAGCTATGGTCGCCACAAGCCATGAAAATTCTGATCCGGGTTCTTTCTCATGTTCTCCTCTTCCTCCTGTGTTGGACACACACACACACACACACCACACACCACACACACACACACACACACACACACACACAGAGAAGCTCCTTGCCTCTTTCATGTCGAGTTCTTGTCCTTCCTCCTCACCGATCTTTTCCGGAACTCTCCCGCCCACCACCATCCACTCCTCACCCCTTTTTCACTCGTCCCCTTCCGTTTCCCTCACTCCACCCAACTGTTGGTGGTGGGTGAGTAGGAGGGAGAGTGGGAGGTAGGCGTGTGTTTGCATTGTGTGCATAGCCCTGTCAAAGGCAGTATCTCCCTGTCAGTGCTGGCGTGTGGTGACAAACGCAGGACCTGTACCGCCACAGCACCATCATCACAGCACGTTACACAGGGAGAAACATGCTGACAGGGACCGTTCCTTTCATGTCACGTACACACACACGCGCAAGCGCGCGCGCGCGCGCACGCACACACACACACACACCACACACACACACACACACAACACACACACACACACACACACACACACACACAAACACACACATAATAGTTGAAACGTGTCTAAGCATTGTATTAGACAGGTAATAAATTGGATTCAGTCAGTAAAAGTGAGTGAGTGACCGTGTGTGTGTGTGTATATATATATATATATATATATGTGTGTGTGTGTGTGTGTGTGTGTGTGTGTGTGTGTGTGTGTGTGGTGTGTGTGTGTGTGTGACCGTTCAGCTGTGCATGCCAGATCTTTAGACGGGATGTCGGAATTCCAGGCAGCGTGCTGTCGAGAAATGTGATGATCAGGACATCATTCCTGACAGAGTGATTCAGAGACATGTGACGGTCAGGAGGACATCATTCCTGACAGTGTGTTGTAGAGACATGTGATGGTCAGGACATCATTCCTGACAGCGTGATGTTGTGACAGGTGATGGTCAGGAGGACATCATTCACGACAGCTTCGTTGTAGAGATATGCGATGGTCAAGACATCATTCCTGACAGCTTCGTTGTAGAGATATGCGATGGTCAAGACATCATTCCTGACAGCGTGATGTAGAGACATGTGATGGTCAGGACATCATTCCTGACAGTGTGATGTAGAGACATGTGATGGTCAGGAGGACATCTTTCCTGACAGCGTGATGTAGAGAAATGTGATGGTCAGGAGGATATCATTCCTGACAGCGTGATGTAGAGACATGTGATGGTCAGGAGGACATCATTCCTGACAGCGTGATGTAGAGACATGTGATGGTCAGGACATTATTCCTGACAGCGTGATGTAGAGAAATGTGATGGTCAGGACATTATTCCTGACAGCGTGATGTAGAGACATGTGATGGTCAGGAGGATATCATTCCTGACAGCGTGATGTTGAGACATGTGATGGTCAGGAGGACATCATTACTGACAGCGTGAGGTAAAGACATGTGATGGTCAGGACATTATTCCTGACAGCGTGATGTAGAGACATGTGATGGTCAGGACATCATTCCTGACAGCGTGATGTAGAGACATGTGATGGTCAGAACATCATTCCTGACAGCGTGATGTAGAGACATGCGACGGTCAGGACATCATTCCTGATAGCGTAATGGTGTGACATCTCATGGTCAGGAGGACATCATTCCTGACAGCGTGATGTAGAGACATGTGATGATCAGGGCATCATTCCTGACAGCGTGATGTAGAGACATGTGATGGTCAGGACATCATTCCTGACAGCGTGATGTAGAGACATGCGACGGTCAGGACATCATTCCTGATAGCGTAATGGTGTGACATCTCATGGTCAGGAGGACATCATTCCTGACAGCGTGATGTAGAGACATGTGATGATCAGGGCATCATTCCTGACAGCGTGATGTAGAGACATGTGATGGTCAGGACATCATTCCTGACAGCGTGATGTAGAGACATGCGACGGTCAGGACATCATTCCTGATAGCGTAATGGTGTGACATCTCATGGTCAGGAGGACATCATTTCTGACAGCGTGATGTAGAGACATGTGATGGTCAGGACATCATTCCTGACAGCGTGATGTAGAGACATATGATGGTCAGGACATCATTTCTGACAGCGTGATGTAGAGACATGTGATGGTCAGGACATCATTCCTGACAGCGTGATGTAGAGACATATGATGGTCAGGACATCATTTCTGACAGCGTGATGTAGAGACATGTGATGGTCAGGACATCATTCCTGACAGCGTGATGTAGAGACATATGATGGTCAGGACATCATTTCTGACGGCGTGATGGGCCTAGAGAGAGAGGTGGTGATAGGATGGGGCTGGGGGAGAATAGGACGGGGGTGGGGTGACATGTGATAGCCAGGACATCATTTCTGACAGCGTGATGTAAAGACATGTGATGGCCAGGACATCATTTCTGACAGCGTGATGTAAAGACATGTGATGGCCAGGACATCATTTCTGACAGCGTATTGTAGAGACAAGTGATGTCATATGTCTCTGCAATAGATGCAATGCACTCCATGTCTTGACATCCTGTGCACCACATCATCGCCATCTTCGTTATCATCGTCATTGTCACCATCTTTATCATCGTAGCTGCTGTTGTCGTCACCAAAGCAATGCCTCTCCATCTCCATCACTGAGAACGATCTTCGTTATCATCAGCTCCATACAAGCCTGCATTACCATTTTGCTAGAATGATCTTCATTATCATTCACCCCATATAGGCCCACGTCATCATTTCGCTACAGTGATCATTATCATCCACCCTATGTAGGCCCACATTATCATTTTGCTACAATAATCTTCATTATCATCCACCTACAATGATCTTCATTATCATCCACCTACTATGATCTTCATTATCATCCACCCTAAGGAGGCTCACATTATCATCAACCCTATGTAGGCTCACATTGTCATCCACCCTATGTAGGTTCACATTGTCATGTTCCTTCTGTTTCTCTGCTCTGCACAGCAGTTACCATCTACAACCTCATCCCACCCCAGTCCTATTCTCCCCCAGCCCCATCCTATCACCACCTCTCTCTCTCTCTCTCTCTCTCTCTCTGCTGCATATTCCATGTTATAGACACACACTGTGCGATTGCTACATATAGATATATTAGTCAGAGGAGAGCACACACATACAGAGAGTGCGCGCGCGCGCGCGCGCACACACACACACACACACACACACACACACACACACACACCGAGTGAGAGAGAGAGAGCACACACAAATAGGTGCACACACACACACACACACACACACACACACACACACACACACACACACACACACACATGCACACACTCAGAAAAGACTGTGAAAAGACCTTGCATTGTTAGACCGGTTTATTATTCTGTTCCTTTGTAATGTAATTTTTAAAAATAGAATAAAACACACACACACACACACACACACACACACACACACACACACGCGCGCGCACTCATACACACACACTCATACAGAGAGAGAGAGAGAGAGAGAGAGATACGGATACCGATACGGATACGGATGATTTATTCAATATAGGCCACGGCCCCTTATGAAGGGGTGGATTAAACATGTACAAAAAGTGATAACATAAACATATCAGGAAAAAAGGAATGAAAAACAGTACTTAGTCAAGAACATGCTAAGCTCCGGCGTTTATAAGCTTTATATAAGTACAATGCAAGCTTTTTCACAACATTTTCTTTAGTGCAAGACATGAGTAAGATGAGTCTAAACAAGGATGGTTGTCTATAATAACTAGAAGGAATGAATTCATCTCTAAGATCACTCAAGGCAGTACACTGCAGTACAAAATGAACTTCATTTGCACATGCGTTTTTACATAATGGACAGGCAAGATCAGAATTGGAATGTTGCCTGTAACGAAAATGATGAACTAAGATATCCGATATTCCAAATCTAAACCTTGTCACTATAAATTTCAGATGTCTGTCCATTTTCATTGACAAGTAAGTCGGAATACAGTGTGAGGAGTTATATTGTCTATACAAATCAAATCTAGTACTATCATTCATGTGAGAATTCCATTCTTGCCATCTGCTATCAACCAGCCTGGCACGGAGTGTTCGAATAAAGGTCGGTTCATCTCCTACTCCCTGATTTAACCAGGCATAACCGAAACCCAGTTCATGTAATCTAATTCTAATTTTTGTGGCCCAGTTTATTTTTCCCCTGGCATCTAGGTTACATAGCATGTTGTAAGCTTTCTTCGGTAATCTACAATCATTCATTTGTATCAGTTTTAACCAGTACCTAACACATCTAACTATGGAATTCAAGTATATTGGGTATCTGTTAGTTTCCCCATAAACCAAATCATTGGACGTTCGTATTGAAACACCAAGAAATCTCTTCAGGGCAAATAAATGGACTTTCTCACAATCGACTGCAGCTTTATCCAAACCCCAAATTTCAGCACCGTATTGAACAATGGGTTGGATTTGGGAGTCAAATAATTTCACAAATACTTCGAATGACTGATTTCCTAAACTTGATAGTTTCCTCATTATACACAAAACAGCGTGCTTTGCTTTACTCGCAAGATCTTTACAAGCAAAGTTAAAACTTAATCGGGTTGAAAAATAGATTCCTAAATATTTGTACACATTTACGACTGGCATAGTTATTCCATTATAATTCCAGTGTTCTCTTGCTCCCAGATAGCCACCCTTTCTGAATACAACTATATTACTCTTCTGCATATTTACTTTCAGTTGTAGATAAGCAGCAGCGCGCCCTAAATTATTCAACTGTGTTTGTAAACCAATAACTGTTTCAGATAACAAAGCAACATCGTCTGCTAGTAGAAGTATAAACAGTTCTAAAAGGTCCTCCGTAAATTGGGCTCCATGTCTACCATTATTTATAACTTCAGATGTTAATTCGTTAATAAACAAAGAAAAAAGAATAGGACTACATACGTCACCTTGTTTAACACCACTAGTACACATAATATAATCTGTCAATTTCCCTCCACTTCTTACTCTAGATTTTACACAGTTATACATACTTACGAGAGAGAGAGAGAGAGAGAGAGAGAGAGAGAGAGAGAGAGAGAGAGAGAGAGAGAACAAGTAGACACACACACACACACACACACACACACACATTCGCTTATTCACTCAGGAGAAGCTCTGTTAGATTAGAACCAGCCAACGCGCTTCTTGCCTCAATCCGCACGCCCTCCCCCTCTCCTTCACATTCCCCCACCACCCTTCCACGACTACACACTTTTAACACCCCCTCCCTCTCCTGACTGCGCCCATTTAATTCCACCACCACCCCTTCCTCCCGCCCTCCCCCCCCCCCCCCCCTTTTTTTTTTTTTTTTTTTTAACCCCAGGGCCAGCCTGCCTGCTGTGGTCGTCACTAGCTTCTGTGACAGGTGGAGCAGGGTGCAACAGGCACACAGCTCTCAGATGACAGAGTTCCCTCCCCTGCCCTCCCTTCCCCTCACCTCTCTCCTCTCCACTTCACACACAATGAACTCCACGAGGGAGAGAGGGAGAGAGGGGGTGGCGCGCTTCACTGCTTTCGCTCACGTCAGCTGGCACGCGCACAGTCGTCACACCTGGACAGAGCGCGTGCCGTCCCCTTCCACCAATCAAACACCTGAACAGAGCGCGTGCCGTCCCCTTCCACCATACACCGGGCTCTGCTTCGTGTCCTCCTCTGTGTGTGTGTGTGTGTGTTGGAGGGGGATTGTGGGATTTCGGTTCCGCCATTCACCTCTTAGACCTTGGTCTGGGGGGGGGGGGGGGGGGGGGGTGGAAACCTCCCCTCCTCTGGGGGGAATTTTTGACTTGGTTTTCTAGAAAGCTTATGATATGGAAGGAAACATTTGACATGTTACCCTCTGGTAAACAGGTTATTTTGGCATTGAGAGCTGCATTAATAGTGTATTTTTTCTTCTTTGCGCCTTGTATTTAGCATTATAGGGTAGGGGTGTTCACTCTCTGTATAATCTGGCTTGATATCTCATAGGTTTGTCGTGAATGACATCTAAAACAAATTTCCTCGATATATCTGCACACTATTCTGCTGGTATTTTACAAAAAGAGATACAGTGATGATGTTTGTGCATGGGCATCCGAATCGCACGCAGCTGAAATCTGTCGTACCACTAAACCACAGCTGTGCGCTGTTCTGTTCCCCCGCGCAAGTGGAGCAGCCGACACCTTTCCACGCGTTTGTTGCTAGTTTTGTCTCCACATTTCAGTTTGTATCACAAAACAGCGTATGTTCACTTAGGCCTAGATCAAGATTTCGTTATTGTGATCATAGAATTTCTACGAAAAGTAAGTACTGTAACATTCGTTTATAACGTCACATCGGTGTGGCACTAAAAGTAATGCGTTTACGACAGCGCGTTGAGGCAATGTTTCTCTAGCGGTGAGAGATTCAATAATATGAACCAGTGATTTGGAGCAACTGGTCTAATAATAAAAATAATAATGCCATGAGTTTCTTTGTCTCTCAAGTCACACCTATCTTACGAAGGCAATTGTGTATTTCTTCTTCTTGTCGCAAAATGTTGTCTTTGTAAAGAAATCTAACATACAAAGCAGTCATGTGTGCATGCCATTGCGTGCTTTACTGTGATGTCTGTCTGCAGCATGACGTATGCATGTCCTTGGTAAACCCACCTCACCCCCATCCCCACCTCTGTGTGTGTGTGTGTGTGTGTCAGTGTAAAGCGTTCATGCACACATCTTCTACACACCTCTGCCCATCCCGTCTACTGCGCGTGTCTCATTATTTCGGCCAGACTCCTGTGCTAAGCATGTGTAGCCTAGATTAGTATAGCAGATGGTACTCGCTGTCACAGCGCAAGATGCACTTTTCTGATTGGGTTGCTGGAGAACTTCTGACATGCGTGTCCGTGCTTTGGAAAAACCGCTGCTTGAGTTCGTTGCTAGTTTTAGTTCTGCGTACTTCACCACTAACTTTGACAAAGTGTATGAATAGGGCAAACCGCTTTGCCGCATTATAGTATCCATTTGTTTTTAATCGTCTTGTTTCAGATCATTGGGAATGGGCAGGTGTGCAGCCTCTAACTACACTGTAATTAAAAATGCGTCATCTTCTCCTGTGTGAATTCAGATTTGCACCATGGCAGATGAACAACCAGTGACCTTTAAAAGCACACCCAAATGCAAAGGAAAATGTTCAAGAGATGGGAGAACATGTGTAATTCATTAAAAAAAGAAAAAAAAAAAAAGAAAAAAAGAAGGCTATAACCCCACTAACTGAAGAAGGTAAAAAAAAAAAAAAACTATCCAGAAGTCTCTCCATTTGAGACGTGCTTCAAATGTAGCAAGTCATAGACTAGATCAGATTTGTGATTGCATTCCAGAAAACATGGACTTTACTCGCCATGGTTATCACAGAAGCTGTTATGCACGGTTTACCAGTGTGAAATTTGCCAGGAAAAGGAAACATGAGACAGAGACTGAAGAAGTTGCAGGACCATCTAAACCAAAGAGGACTGCTGTTGCTACATCAGGCCCATTGCTTCCAAACGACAGATGTATCTTTTGCAACAAAAATTCAGGAAGAAAGCTTCAGAAGGAGTTGCATGTTTTGACAAACTTGTAAAATGAGTCACCAAGACGGCAGAACAGTCTATAAAGGATGCAGCAAAAATTACGCATGATGACATTTTCACTCATTATCAAGATGTAGATCTGGTAGCACGTGAAGCTCACTATCATGAGGGTTGCAGGAAAGACTATGTGAGATCTGAAGGCAGGCATGCTGAAACATCCACAGGCCAGACATCTGTTGAGCAGCTACAGGCACATGAGAGGGCATTTGAGTACATATGTGAGTACGTTGAAAATGCCTTGATCAGAGGTGCGCAGGTGGAGAGAATGACCATGCTGAGAGAGAAGTACCGTGGATACATGCAACAACATTCCCCTGACTTCTACAACCCAGGATACAAGACTTACAAACTGACAGAAAAGATAATGAAGTATTTTGGCTTCAGAATAAAATTTTGGGCTCCAAACCATCGCAGTGAACTTGTTTATTGTGACGAACTGCCCGAGGTCAGGCAGTTGAGACAGCGTTTGTGTCAGCAGCTTCAGAAGAAAGGCGACTTGAGGAGTCTGCATATGTCCTTCGTCGACACATCTTGGACGCTTTTAGAGCTGCACCTGACATGCCATGGCCTCCATCTACAGAGTACCTTCAGTCTGATGCTGCCCATCCTCCAGCTGTTCTCACAGATTTTCTCCAAAACCTGCTGTCTGGAAAAAGTAGTACTGTGGAGCAAAACAAAACCACCAGATTAGCATCCTCCATCGGCCAGGACATACTCTTTGACAGGGGGAAAGTGGAAAATGCCCAAACATCTTCTACTTGGAATGTCTATCAGACATGTTAATGGTAGCTCTGAAGTTCTAAGTCTCTTGAATCATTTTGAGCACGTTGCTGGATACAAAACTGGATTGTAGGACTTGAGACTGCTATGGCCAACTCTGTACATCAGTGTGCTAGTCTTCTGCCTTCAACGGTGAGTTTGGAACAGAACAAAGTGATTCATTTCTGCTGGGATAACTTTGACCTGAACGAAGAAACCCTTTCAGGAGCTGACACCACCCACTCCACTCAGGGCATAGTTATTCAAGAGGTGACAGGAGACACAGTGCATGACACAGTTCCTTCTCAAACAGAACTATCTCCTGCTCCTCAAAACCACCAATGCTCAGTGCAGTCTGAACCAAGAAACGTACCACCCTGCTTTGCAAAAGAAAAGGCAGAACCCAACTTGAATGTTGTCGACACTCATTTCTCAAACCCAGAGGCAGGCTACAAAGCTAAAGTTGTTGACTTTTGGTGGGTTTTCTCCAGATTTGAGGCCAAAGATGGAAATCAACTGGTGCCTGGATGGGTGTCTCTCACAGGAGAAGAAGGGATAGAAAAGATGCAGTCTACTGTTGACTACATGCCACCCATCCACCACCCCATCACGGAAAATTCCACAGTCCAGCATGTCCTCAAAGTGTCACAGGCAGCAGCAAAGCAAGTGGGGCAAGGTATAACATTAGTTACATTTGAATTAGCAGTAGCAAGGAAAGCATACAACTTGGTTTGGCAGAACAATCTCTTCCAAGACATCTCTGTCAGACTGGGAAGCTTCCATACAATCTGCTCTTTCCTTGGCGCTGTTGGCAAACTGATGAGGGGAACAGGTCTTGCTGAAATAGTCATTCAGTCTGCTATCTGTGCGAGTGGGTCAATGGAGCATGTGTTTGCTGGCAAACACTACAATCGTGCTCTTCGAGTACACAAACTAGTCCACCTCAGCCTGGCAGCTTGGCTGATGCTGTCTTTCAAGATGGCTGTGACATCAGCAATGAATAGGATGAGAGGTTTTTTATCTGTACTCAGAGACATGTCATTACCATTGACAAGTTGTTTTTTTGTATCGTACTGTGTTTTCATATGCATTTTAAATTTTGCTCGTAAAGAACATGTTCCGCATTCCTTGTATGGTTGTGAAATGTACATGAGCAGATAGCCTTTTCAATATTCTTTAGTTTGGTACCAAATTTAATACAAATACTTAAGAAGAATTTGATTTAAGAGACTTAAAATAACCCCACCCCTGAATAATCACCATCGTAGGGTTACTATAGTGTAACGCTCGTATATCCTGAAATAACCTGGTTACAGCGGGTAACATATGCCATAAAATTTTAAAATGAACAAAGTATCAGAAAAATTCACTCATAAATCCCCCCCCAGGGGGGGGGGGGGGGGTCTACGGACAGGCCAAGGTCTATCTGGTTGGATACAGAAAGACGGAAGGAAAGATTTGACCGAGTCAAGTGCTCTTTGCCTGTCGACTTCTTCAGCTTAAAATGTGTGTGTGTGTGTGGGGTGTGTGTGTGTGTGTGTGTGTGTGTGTGTGTGTGTGAGGAAGACAAAGACAAAAATTCTTTATTTACGAGGATAATAGATCAGCACTGATGTGTTTTTTTACATCCAGCACTCGCCCTGAGTAGGGACTACAACATGCAGTTGAAATGAAATAATGTAAGAAAGCAAACGAGCAAACAAAGCGGTCATGCAATCATAATGGAACATCAAATGAAAATAGAAGAGAAATGAAAAAAATAATAATAATAATAAAAAAACAATAAAAATAAAAAATGAAAATAACAATAATGAAGGGGAAGGAGAGAGTGGGGATGGGGGTCGGGCTGAGCTGGGGGAATATATGGAAATGTACTACAACGTACAAAAATAAGCATGTATAAAAACAGACAGTAAAATGAATATGACAAAATACGTACATAATTTGGAACACACACACACACACGCACGCACAGAGAGAGAGAGAGAGAGAGAGAGAGAGAGAGAGAGAGAGAGAGAGAGCAGAGAGAACACAACATGTAATCATTTTCCGTAAGACATGAAAATACGTAAAAGGTATTAGCAAAGTGAGATGGAATTGGAGGGGGGGGGGGGGGGGGGGGGGGGGAGGCAAAAAAAAAAGGAGAGACAGACAGACAGACATAGAGAGAGAGAGCGAGAGAGAGAAAGAGAGAGAGGGGTGGAAGGGAGAAGGGGAACAACAGAAATTGAAGGTAGTAATTAAAGCATAAAATGTAACAATTTGAAATGGAGATGTACTAAAACGTACAACAATTAGTATGTATAAAAACAGACAGTAAAATGAATATGACAAAGTATGTACAGAATTCGGAAAACACACACGCACGTACGCAGAGAGAGAGAGAGAGAGAGAGAGGAGAGAGAGGAGAGAGAGAGAGACTCGTGACTCGTGACTTTAATGTGAGGCCATCAGCCTATTCACATGAGTACGCAACAAGAAATATACATCAATTTTACATAATCAGAACAAAATTCACCATAACTGCAACGAAACATTCTTCCCTGACAGTATGTACATGCATAATTCTATCTTGATCATACATTAACACTACATGGTACAAAATCGGAAATGAAATGAGGCAGGGAACAGTAAACGATAAACAGTAAACAAGTTGGGTATTTTTTGCTCCCATAAGAAAACCTAACACAGAGTAACTTTTATTCAAGACTGGCACAGCCTTTTAAAACTTGAATAAAGTCAGACAAATACATAGACGAACAATCTAATAGTGGGGGAAAAAACAAGCGCAGGCCAACAACTGAACTATCTTCATAGTAATGACTTGGCAAAGATTTGGACTTAAGGAGAGGGGGAGGGGGGGGGGGCGGAATTTGAAGATGGAGAAACTGGGAACATGAAATTAAGAAAATATGTTACAGATATGAAAACTCTTCACTAGCTGCATAAGGGAACCATCGCAATCCCTTTTGAAGGCAGATATATTTGCATTGCCTGCTCCGAGGCCTTTCGTCCGCTGGGTCGGACTCATCAGGGAGACACGGCTGGTTGTGTCTGCGCTCCTGGCGTCAAATAGAGACACACCACAGTCCATAATACTGTGGCGTTCTCACCACCAAGAGTGCAAAAAAGAATCCAATAGCACCCCCAAAGCAGCCAGCGAAGAGTAGTAAATGAAACCAAACGAAAGTGTGGGAGGAAAAAAAGTTGCTGAAAAAATAACCGCAAACAGTATAAAATATAGTCAGACCCAGCGGACGAAAGGCCTCGGAGCAGGCAATGCAAATATATCTGCCTTCAAAAGGGATTGCGATGGTTCCCTTATGCAGCTAGTGAAGAGTTTTCATATCTGTAACATATTTTCTTAATTTCATGTTCCCAGTTTCTCCATCTTCAAAATTCCCCCCCCCCCCCCCCCCCCCCCCCCCCCCCCCCCCCCCCCCCCCCCCCCCCCCCCCTTAAGTCCAAATCTTGCCAAGTCATTACTATGAAGATAGTTCAGTTGTTGGCCTGCGCTTGTTTTTCCCCACTATTAGATTGTTCGTCTATGTATTTGTCTGACTTTATTCAAGTTTAAAAGGCTGTGCCAGTCTTGAATAAAGTTACTCTGTGTTAGGTTTTCTTATGGGAGCAAAAAATACCAACTTGTTTACTGTTTATCGTTTACTGTTCCCTGCCTCATTTCATTTCCGATTTTGTTTTGATTAAATTGAGGTTATTTGTGTTTGTTTTCTGTCCGTCTGTGTGTTTGTCTTTTGATCTCCCTTGCATCTTTGGGTGGATCCTCAAGCGTAGGCTCAAAGATTGTCCCCTATATTTGTACTGTTTGCGGCTAGTTTTTCAGCAACTTTTTTCCTCCCCACACTTTCGTTTGGTTTCATTTACTACTCTTCGCTGGCTGCTTTGGGGGTGCTATTGGATTCTTTTTTGCACTCTTGGTGGTGAGAAAAGCCACAGTATTATGGACTGTGGTGTGTCTCTATTTGACGCCAGGAGCGCAGACACAACAGCCGTGTCTCCCTGATGAGTCCGACCCAGCGGACGAAAGGCCTCGGAGAGGCAATACAAATATATCTGCCTTCAAAAGGGATTGCGATGGTTCCCTTATGCAGCTAGTGAAGAGTTTTCATATCTGTAACATATTTTCTTAATTTCATGTTCCAGTTTCTCCATCTTCAAATTCCGCCCCCCCCCTCCCCCCCCCCCTCCCCCCCCCCCCCCCTCTTAAGTCCAAATCTTTGCCAAGTCATTACTATGAAGATAGTTCAGTTGTTGGCCTGTGCTTGTTTTTTCCCCCACTATTAGATTGTTCGTCTATGTATTTGTCTGACTTTATTCAAGTTTAAAGGCTGTGCCAGTCTTGAATAAAAGTTACTCTGTGTTAGGTTTTTTCTATGGGAGCAAAAAATACCCAACTTGTTTACTGTTTATCGTTTACTGTTCCCTGCTCATTTCATTTCGATTTTGTTTTGATTAAATTGAGGTTATTTGTGTTTGTTTATGTCCCTTGTGTGTTTGTCTTTGATTCTCCCTTGCATTTTGGGTGGATCCTCAGGTAGGCTCAAAGATTGTCCCTTTATTTTATATGT
>CM065731.1:15564246-15601746 GCA_033310375.1 Conus canariensis
CCCCCAGCGGACAAAGGCCCCGGGAGCAGGAAATAAAAAAATTACTGCCTTTTCAAAAGGTTTGCGATGGTTTTTCCCCTTATGCACTAGTGAAGAGTTTTCATACTGAACATTTTTCTTAATTTCATTTTCCCCCAGTTTCTCCATCTTCAAATTTCCCCCCCCCCCCCCCCCCCCCCCCCCCCCCCCCCCCCTTTAAATCCAAATCTTTTTGCCAAGTCATTACTAGGGAAGATGGGTTCAGTTGGTTGGCCTGTGCTTGTTTTTTTTTTCCCCCACTATTAGATTTGTTCGTAAAAGTATTTGTCTGACTTTTATTCAAGTTTAAAAGGCGTGCCAGTCTTGAATAAAAGTTACTCTGTGTTAGGTTTTCTTAGGGGAGAAAAAAAACCCAAACTTGTTTACTGTTTATCGTTTACTGTTTCCCTCCCTCATTTCATTTCCCCGATTTTTGTTTTGAAAAATTTGAGGATATTTGTTTTTTTGTTTTTCGTCTGTGTGTTTGTCTTTTGATCCCCCTTTGCTTTTTGGGGTGGTCCTCAAGGTACCCCCCAAAGATTGTCCCCAATATTTGATACTGTTGCGGTTATTTTTTTCAGAAAACTTTTTTCCCCCCCAACACTTCTTTTTGGTTTCATTTTACTAACTCTTCGCTGGCTGTTTTGGGGGTGCTATTGGATTCTTTTTTGCACTCTTGGTGGTGAGAACGCCACAGTATTATGGACTGTGGTGTGTCTCTATTTGACGCCAGGAGCGCAGACACAACCAGCCGTGTCTCCCTAAATGAGTCCGACCCAGCGGACGAAAGGCCTCAGAGCAGGCCCAATACAAATATATCTGCCTTCAAAAGGGATTGCGATGGTTCCCTTATGCAGCTTAGTGAAGAGTTTTCATATCTGTAACATATTTTCTTAATTTCATGGTTTCCCCAGTTTCTCCATCTTCAAATTCCGCCCCCCCCCCCCCCTCCTTAAGTCCAAATCTTTGCCAAGTCATTACTATGAAGATAGTTCAGTTGTTGGCCTGAGCTTGTTTTTCCCCCACAAATTAGATTGTTCGTCTATGTATTTGTCTGACTTTATTCAAGTTTAAAAGGCTGTGCCAGTCTTGAATAAAAGTTACTCTGTGTTAGGTTTTCTTATGGGAGCAAAAAATACCCAACTTGTTTACTGTTTATCGTTTACTGTTCCCTGCCTCATTTCATTTCCGATTTTGTTTTGATTAAATTGAGGTTATTTGTGTTTGTTTCTGTCCGTCTGTGTGTTTGTCTTTTGATCTCCCTTGCATCTTTGGGTGGATCCTCAAGCGTAGGCTCAAAGATTGTCCCCTATATTTGATACTGTTTGCGGTTAGTTTTTCAGCAACTTTTTTCCTCCCCACACTTTCGTTTGGTTTCATTTACTACTCTTCGCTGGCTGTTTTGGGGGTGCTATTGGATTCTTTTTTGCACTCTTGGTGGTGAGAACGCCACAGTATTATGGACTGTGGTGTGTCTCTATTTGACGCCAGGAGCGCAGACACAACCAGCCGTGTCTCCCTGATGAGTCCGACCCAGCGGACGAAAGGCCTCGGAGCAGGCAATACAAATATATCTGCCTTCAAAAGGGATTGCGATGGTTCCCTTATGCAGCTAGTGAAGAGTTTTCATATCTGTAACATATTTTCTTAATTTCATGTTCCCAGTTTCTCCATCTTCAAATTCCGCCCCCCCTCCCCCCCCCCCCCCCCCTCCTTAAGTCCAAATCTTTGCCAAGTCATTACTATGAAGATAGTTCAGTTGTTGGCCTGTGCTTGTTTTTTCCCCCACTATTAGATTGTTCGTCTATGTATTTGTCTGACTTTATTCAAGTTTAAAAGGCTGTGCCAGTCTTGAATAAAAGTTACTCTGTGTTAGGTTTTCTTATGGGAGCAAAAAATACCCAACTTGTTTACTACTTGGTACATTCTTCCTTATGAACGTAATGTAAGTATATATATTATTATTTTAAAACTCATGATATTAATGCTGTTGATACTGTCATACAAAACACATGTTTTCTATTTCGTTACCCTCATCATATTTCGTTTATACAGTGAAGACCTTTCTTCCCTGCGTCGTAAGATTCTCCGGAAAGCTGTACTATTTTAAGCATCTTTTGTTTACATCAATTACGCATGCGCAAAATAAGCCTATCACCCTCTCCGGTGCAAAGGTAAACCCCGAATCTTGAGTCTACATAACAAAGCTGCCATGCTGACCTTTGACACACACAGTGTGTTCTTCTGTGGTCGTGTTCGTGTGGTGTTGGGATTGTGTTGTTTATATTCGTTGGATTTAGCAGCCCCATGGATAAATTACTAAAACCTTGTTGCTTTCCATGCATCAGG
The DNA here is from genome assembly GCA_033310375.1 of Conus canariensis. Classification (NCBI taxonomy): domain Eukaryota; kingdom Metazoa; phylum Mollusca; class Gastropoda; order Neogastropoda; family Conidae; genus Conus; species Conus canariensis. Next base: position 15,566,614 of record CM065731.1, read on the forward strand.
TTGGTACATTCCTTCCGTTTTTTTCACTTTAATTGTCGTTTTCCCTATTTCTTTTCAGCCTGTGACCCTGTCATATTCTGTCCCGTGGGTCTTGTCGGCACTTGACTCGCACACTGTGTCTTGACCGCCCGCCGACCAGAGGAGTCTCTTAATGGTCGAATCCCTAGAGTTCAAAACTTGGATAATTCAAAACAACCGTCGGAAAATAATCAAAATGCATACAACAGCTATCGTTATTCAAAGAGTACAAAACCATGCTCATTATAATCTGATCAACGGGCAGCCATCACAGCAGACGATCCAGCCAAGACTCGACAGACAATTCTCATTCCTACTCCCACTCTCTCTCCCACACTCGCTCCCACCGCCTCCCACTATCGCCCCATCCGCCTCACGCTCCACTAACCCCCCTCCCCCCCCCTCCCTCTCACCCTGAGCAGAGAGCGGAAGAAGGGCGAGAGACGGCCAGAGGGAGATTGACACTGTGTGCGCGTAGCGGAATGGAACGCATTCATCACTGCTTCATGCTGATTTGCATGTTGACCTACTTCTTAATTCTCCTACGTGCCTTCCTGTTTGCTTTACTAAACTGGCCAAATTCTCGTCCTACTTTCGTTTCCTGGATTATCTTTCTTACATACTTCATCACTTCATGGTCAAATTATTTATCTATGTTTCCCTTTTTATTCATTTCGTAGTTTTACATGTGTATGTATATACAGATTTCGTTACTTATTTTAACCTTCCATTTCCATACATGTTTTCTTAAATACATTTGATTTTCTATTATATGCACATTTTCCATACTCATTTAACTTGAACCATTCATATACCTAGACTACCCCCCCCCCTCCCCCCACGGTGGCCACGTTTGGTCCCATATTGTGTTATCCGGTTGCTTCCTCCATGTCCCCCCCCCCCCCCCCTCCCTTCATGCTTCTTCTTGCTTGTCATGTATTCTTAAGTATATCCATTCAGATTATAATTACACGTATTCCCTCTTAGTTGCCTTAATTATCTGTACTCTTGCATAATTACATATTTTTAGTTATACATTCAATTCTACAACACTTCTTGATCCATCTTGACTCAATCAGTCTCATCTTATTACTTATTACTTTTTCTTTTCTATTCTTTTGTTTTTCATTTACACACACACACACACACACACACACACACACACACACACACACATGCATATGTATATATATAGTAATATACCCACATACATGCATATATCACCCACATACATACACACATACACACACATGTACATATACATACACACCCACACACACACACATGCGTACACACATACATACACACATGCACATTTTACAATCTTGTTCATGTTCTTATAAGTATCCCTACTCCATCATCCATTTGTAATAACCTCATTCCCCCTCATTTCCATTCATAATTGTACATTTCCATTCATATTCATATTCATTCATTGCACATAATTTCCTCAAAACATATTCATTTCCATAATTCCATTCCTTCATATTATATTACATTCATGTTCCCTCATATTACACCCTTGTATTCACTTTTATATAGTTATCTTTCCATCATAGTCCTTGTCTTGCTTCACATCTGAGTATACAATTGCATAATCTCATGTGTTCATATAACATCTCATTTGTAAATCTGTTCATATCGTCACACCAATCACAATTTCATACTCATTCAGGTATTCGTGTTGCTTTCCATACTGAGAAACACCTTCCAAGTTAAATCCATGATTCAATCTTCTCTAGATATTATGTTATCACAACACATCCATGTTCATTTATTATGCATATAGATTCACATGTTTATATGCTTTACACATAAGCATTCACATAATCATACATATGTATATATACACATACACACAAACATATACAGTTTGAATTCAGCTATAAATCCACAGAAGCAAAACCAAGTCTCTTTTCTTTGTCTTATATTTGTGTTTCTCTGAATTTTAATGCATAAAAAGTATACATTGCTACATCACGTGTCATTTCCACGTTTTCATTTTGTAATAGGTTTCTTAGTGTAATTGTATCCTTATTTCTATAATGTTTATAAATATATTTCTCCCTTAATTGTCTATAACATGGGCATATCTTGAAAAAGTGTAATTCGGTTTCTTCTGTTGGACAAAAAGGACATGTTGTAATTGCTTCCTTGTCTGTGAACTTGTTGTTTATATGTAATTCGTTTACCCCTAAACGTAGTCTGGTTAGTGCTTTTCTAAATTTCGCTATTGTGATGTCATAGAAATATTTTTCAGTATGGTGTACGGATTTAAAAGAGCGATAAGTATTAAAACGTTCGCTGTTTTCTATTTTATCATGCCAGTTCTGCTTGTGACAGTCTATCATTCTTTGTCTTAATACTGAAATAAATCTGTTCTCATCTCCTACACCTTCATTTAGCCATACTTCTGAAAAGCCATATATATCTAAACAGTGTTTTAATTCTAATGCCCAATTTTGAGATTTGTTTATTTCGGTCTTTTCTCTTTCATATGCTTGTCTGGGGAGTCTGTTTGGTGCCATTTTTATAATTTTAAACCAATACCTAATCGCCCTTATTGTGCTGTCTATGCATATAGGATATCTACCCAACTCTCCATATATTAGATTATTTGGGGTTTTCTTGCCCACACCCATATATTTTTTACAGGCAAACAAGTGTATATTTTCTATTGCTTTATATCTAGTTAGGCCCCATGCTTCTGCTGCGTATAAGAGTAGGGGTTTAACTTGAGTATCAAACAGTTTAAAGTAAATAGCCATATCTATATGTCCTAAACTATACATAGTTTTCATTATTTCCATAATTTTGCCTTTCGCTCTACCTGCATATTCAGAAAGTGATATGTCTACTGAGAGTTTAGTTGTCAAGGTGAAACCTAGGTACTTATAACTGTTTACTACTTCTAGTTCTTGGTCTTTGTAGTACCATTTCTCCTTTTTACCCAAATAGCCCCCTTTCCTAAAAACCATTATTTTTGTTTTTTGTAGATTTACTGTTAAACCTATAGAATCCGAGGCTTGTTGTAGGTTCTTCAATTGGTTTTGTAAGCCGGCTGGTGTTAATGATATCAGGGCTGTGTCATCTGCAAATAGCAATGTGTAAATCTCTTCTGCACCTGGTAGAAATTGGTAACCATGTCTCCCTTTTCTTGTGACATTGTCCGCCACTTCTGTTATTAATAGAGAAAAAATCAAGGGGGACAACAAACAACCTTGTTTCACTCCTGCTGGGCATTCGAAAAATTCTGTTAATTCAGTTCCATATCTAACACAAGCTTGAACTGTTTTGTATATACCTTTTAACATGTTGAGCATTTTTGTAGATACTTTATGTTTCTGTAGTATCTCCCATAATTTGTCTCTATTTACAGTATCAAATGCTTTCTGATAATCTATGAATGCTACATAAAATTTACTTCTACGTCTGCCATAGAGGCAATTTGTTATCATAGTTGTTAATGTAAAAATGTGGTCTATTGTCGAATAACCCCTTCTAAATCCTGCTTGTTCCTTACTAATTTTGTTCTCATCTTCTGCCCAGTTGTAAAGTCTTTTGTTGATTATTGCTGTAAAAATTTTACTTATAATGCATAACAGTGAAATCCCTCTATAATTTCCTGGGTTTTGCTTATCACCTTTCTTGTGGAGTGGTACAATTACTGCACGTGACCATTCTAAGGGGAAGTAACTTTCTTGGAACAGTTTATTGAATAACTTAGTTAGATATGGTATTATTTTGCTATATATTGTTTTTAGAAATTCTGGGGGGATTTCATCTATTCCTGGGGATTTACCTGTTTTCAGTTTGTTTATTGCTAAACCTACTTCCTGTTCTGTTATATCTTCATCTAGCTCTTGTACTAGAATCTCTTCAATATTCACTTGCTGTTCTCTTACAATAACTCCTTGCCTTCCTGTTATTTGGGGGTTCAGTATGCTTTCAAAATGTTCTTTCCATTGTTCAGATGTAATAACTGGTCATTTATTTTTCTTTCTTCTAATGTTTTTTATTGTGCTCCAGAATTTCTGGCTATCCTTCTGATTTTGCATAAGTGTATCATATATCTGTTCCCTGTATTGTTTTTTCTTTCCTCTAATCATTTTTTGATAAGAAGTTCGTTTGTTATTATATAATTCCTTTCTTTCTTCATGTTTAATAGGATTTTTATTTTTATCTATTAAATTAAGTCTACACAGTGCTTGTCTTGTTTCTTTCTTTTCCATCTTGCACACTTTATCATACTACCCATTTGTAGGTTTATAGTCCCCTCCTGAACTAGTTGTTTTGCTCATACATTCTCCAGCATTCTTTAGTAATTGGTTAAATTTAATTATATTTGTATCTACATCTTGATCAATTTCCTCCTTAATTTGTTATAATATTGCTTGTGCTCTTTCAGATTCCATGAAATTTATGTAGAGTTGTGCTTTGGCTGGGTCCCATTTTATTTTCTTTGTAAATGTTCTCTTTTGTTGATCTTTCTGGATATCCTGCACTGTGCTCAGAAGCTCCATTCTAACTGGCATATGGTGAGACTCAATTCTTTCATCCACTAAACAGCTGTCAACATTTTCGACTAATTCTATGGAGCATACATAGAAATCTATAGCACTATTTCCCCTTTCCGAGAAGAATGTGAATGCACTGTCAAAGTTTTTCATATTTAAGCCATTCAGGGGAGTTAGATTAAAACTTGCGCAAAGTTCAATAAGCCTTTTTCCGAATCCATTGATGATGTTATCCTTTGACTTACGTGCATACACATTCTGTTCTCTGTCGAAATATATCATTTTCATCCTCAATATTTAATCCCCATTCCCCAATACGAGCATTTACTAAGTCTCCTCCTATAATATATAAATATTCATTCCCTTGTTCAATTTGTATACAGATGTATTGTTCTATCATTTCTATGGTACAATCATAATCCTTGTCAGCATAAAAACGACTGTCAACCGGATGTACATACACACCAAGAAATAGTACGTCTCTATCACATTGTAACAGGTTTTTTTGTAGCTTCACACATAATACGTTTTCTATATTAGTATTAATCAACTGAACATACCCAGATAGTTCCTTCTTGATCAGCATTATCAATCCGCCAGAGCGTCTGCCCATTCTAGTATATTTTCTGGCTGGACAGTAAAGATGTAGAAATTCCTGAAACTTTGTCTCAAAATCAAAATGTTTTAGAGTAAATGTCTCGGATAAACAACAGACGTCAAAAGCAGTTATAAATTCAAAAAAATCAGGATCTGACAATTTCTCCAGCAGACCTTCAACATTCCAACACATGAAGGAAATTTTCTTATACTTATCCTCTACTTCATTATTACCTTGTATTTGTGAATGGCCTTGGCCTTCCCCTCATTTTTTGTCTTTTTTGCCCTTCCTGTGTGTATTAGCTTGGGTGTTCTGTACTTGTTTATTGCCCAACTTAGTATTGCTTGCGTTGGATCCTAATGTGTGCTTGCTTGCTGTGCGTGTTTTCATTTTGTCTTTGTCCCCCTCTTTTGGCCTAGCACCCATTTTTTCATTCTTCTGTTCATCACTCATATCTGTCACCCTTTCTTTGTCTGACCCGCTCACTCTTTCATCCCCGCTGACCATCTCTCTTCCTTCCATTCTTCCTTCACCTCTTTTCTTCATCTGTATTTCTTCTTCTATCTCCTGCTCTTCATCTGAAAGAGACCCCCCCCAATTCTGTAACAAATTCATTCCATACAAACTGCATGTCAGGCTCACTTCCACTTTCATCTTCACCTCCAGCGTTTCTTCTTTCTCCTCCAGCCTTCTTTCTGACAAATTTCTCATTCTCTCCGTCCATTCCCTTGCGGTTCCGCTCTCTCACGCTCTCTCTTTCCTGTCTTTCTCTTTCCATTCTTCCCTCCATCTCCTTTGCTCTCACTCTTACACTCAGTCTGTCTCTCTCCCCCATACTTTCCCTCTCACTCTCCGCCTCACTTCCATGACGTCCCACTCTCATCCTCTCTCTCTCCCTTCTCCACTCATTGTCCCAGTCCCTGCTCTCGTTTTCTTCATACTCCCCCCCATCGGCCTGTCTCTCGGTCTGGTTCCATGTCGTCCTTGTTCCTCCTTCCAACCCGAGGTGGTTCCTGGAAGTATACTCTCCCTCCTGTCTTCTCTGCTGCGGTCTAGAAGCTCTGTAGGGCACAAAAGATGTTCTGGGTTGTCCTTTAACGTACACCAGCGTTGTAAATGTACCCAGTCTTGCCTTCTTCTCTCAGACTTTTCAAGGCAGCTGTCTGCCTCCTTGTTCTATCTTGGGCCACCCTGATTCCATTTTCTCTCATCCTCTCTCTTGCTTCAGTGTGCTGCATTATCCGGATCGTATCTTTCCACCTCAACAGTTTCACTATTAGGGGTCGCGGATTGTGGCTTGCTGTATTGAGTCTTCCCAGTCTATGGGCCCTCTCTACAACAGCTTCAGCCCATTCCTCGTCCGGCATATATGTTTGCAGTAACTCTTTCACTAATTTTTCACAGTCCTCGCCTATGGTTTCCTTTATTCCAAAAAGCTTCACATTGTTCCTCCTGGAAAAACTTTCTAACCTGTCCAATTCGTCATCGATGCTGTCCAGTTTATCCTACGTGTGCTCCAGTTTTCTTCCTAACTGTTCTACTGCTACCATATTTCTCTGTGTGTTCTTTTTAGTTTCTGCCAGTTCTTTGTGTAGTTGAGTATGTCTGCCATTTGTGTTTGTTTCTGATCCATTCTGTTTATCGTGTCTGACTGGGTGCTGAGTGAGTTGGAGAAAGCTTTCTGCATGTCGGTGAGGTTTCTTACATATGCGAGTATCTGTGCCATTTGTGATTCCATATTTGTGAATTTGGGTTCTAGGTTACGTTGTAACTTCTGAGCCTCTTCTATCTTCTCGTTGACGTTGCTGCTACTCGGGCTAGGATTCGGTCCGGGATTCCGTTCAACATCGTTGCTCAGCAGTAATCTTTTCCGTAGGTATGAGAGGTTCACCATTAACAGGATTGTCCCCAAAACATACATAATCTCTCCTGAACTGCCCCTTTCGTAAACTTGTGTTGTTGTTAACCCGCGTAACAGTGTGTTGTTTACCTCAATCCATGACGTCATCATATCGTGTGTATTTTCATTTTCGTTTCGAACCCCGTTCAAAGTACCAGAGGGAACTGTTTTCTGGTAGTCGACACTGACTGTGCACTGGCCAAACGCGACAGTAGTCATCTCCAGTGCACATCTTATCATCAGCGCGAAGTAGCACAGTCCGATGCATCCCAACAGAACCTCCCTCACCCCCAACACTTTTGATCTGTCGCCATTTTCTCTACGTATTTTAAGTTTTGTCGACCCACCAAAGAGGCCTATCCTGGCTCTCCACTCGGCCAGTTCCACCATTCTTGTCCTAACTCACTTATACTAATATTTGCTGTCTACTTTCGTTTACAAGGAAAAACTGCTTAGACACTTCTACAAGTAGAAACACTAATTTTGTTCAAGAGCTCACAGCATACCTTGCTTCCTTTCCGCCATCTTGTTGCGCACCGGGGGGAGAGAGAGAGAGAGAGAGAGAGACAGAGACAGAGACACAGAGAGAGACAGAGACAGAGACAGACAGACAGAGACAGAGAGAGAGAGAGGGAGAGAGTGAAAAAAAAGGGCACAACATATAATCATTTTTCATAAGGCATGAAAATGCGTAGAAGGTATTTAGCAAAGTGACATGGAGTTTGGAGGGAGAAAGAAAGAAAGAAAGAGAGAGAGACAGAGACAGAGACAGAGACAGAAAGACAGAGAGACAGACAGACAGACAGAACTGGAGGGAATCAGTGAATACATAAAACGGAAACCACTCAGAAACGATCATGTTAAAGACAAACACATTAATAATATGTGTAATATAACACAGGAAAGAGCTGACTAAAAATAATGAAACAATAATATCATATATGGGCAAAATCATGATAAGAATATGAGACAAGGAGAGCATGTACTTGAAGGCGCTGGTGTAGAGAGAGAGAGAAGAGACAGAGAGAGAGACAGAGAGAGACAGAGACAGAAAGACAGAGACAGAGAGACGCAGGAGCGAAAGGAGCGCAGGGAAGGGCGATAGAGAGAGGGAGAGAGGGAGAAAGAAGCGAAAGTGGGTGCGGGAAAGAGCGTGTTTGGAACAATCTAACAATCAAACAAGATGCGAAGCATATAAACGTACTCCCAGTTTTCCAAACCGCTTATAAATCGGCCAAGTGCTTTGTGAGATAAGAAATAAAGGCAAAATAACGGTTTTAACGGTTATTTAACCGATGTACACTTTTGAAACTGGTATTTTAGTCCTCACTGGGCTAAAGCCTGTGTACATACCAAATTTCATCCAAATTGGACAAATTGTCAAGAATAACGGTTTTTAACGGTCAGATTTTGAAACACTACATGGAAGTGCCATTTGTGTGTGATAACCTTTCTATATACAAAAATTCATTAAAACCCACCAATATATAAAAAATGACAGCAAAATAACGGTTTAATGGTTATATAACCAATATACACTTTTTAAACCGATATTTTAGTCCTCACTGGGCTAAAGCCTGTGTACATATCAAATTTCATCCAAATCGGACAATATGTCAAGAATAACGGTTTTTAACGGTCAAATTTTGAAACACTATATAGAAGTGCCATTCGTGTGTGATAACCTTTCTATATACCAAATTTCATTAAATTCCACCTATATATAAGAAATAACGGCAGAATAACGGTTTTTAACGGTTGTTTAATCCATTTTCAGCATTACATCACTTACATATGGACAGAGGCTCCGATTTGTCACAAGATCATCCAAACCGCTTATAAATTGGCCAAGTACTTTTTGAGATATTCCATAAAGAAGAAAAACCGTTATAGGCCGTTACAGCCGTTAGTAACGGCTATGGCGGTAAACTGAAACATCGGGCATCATCCGTGGCCCATAATGAACATACCTACAAATTTTCAGAAAGATCGGCCCAGTAGTTTTGTCGGGAGCGAGTGGAACACATTTTGACCACGGACACACAGACAGACAGAACCACAGACAGCATTTCTTCGTTCCCATTCTAAAGTACTCCCTGTTCTATAAGAATTGGGAGTACAAAAACACCAAGGAGATGTAAGACAATCGATTTGGAAGCACCAGGGAAAAAAAGCACAAATGAAGTGGGGGGGGGGGGGGGGATGCATAATGATAGCCCAGTCACCACGGGTAAGGGGGGGGGGGGGGGATGTCATGTAGATAATATATCAAGTCATTCCAGGAGAACCATGAGAGAGAGAGAGAGAGAGAGAGAGAGAGAGAGAGAGAGAGAGAGAGAGAGTCGCATGAGAATAAAAGCATAACGACATAATGACAAGAGGGCAGGTAGTAGGACACACACACACACACACACGCACGCACGCACGCACGCACGCACGCACGCACGCACGCACGCACGCACGCACGCACGCACGCGCGCACACACACACACACACACACACAACACGCACGCACGCTCACACACACACGTACTCACATAAGACATACTTACTAAACAGAATAACATGTGCGTTTCAAATACAAAACACTTTCTAAATAGACAGGTTCAAACATAAGGCAAAGAGGGTGGTGGTGGTTGGTGGTGGATTTATGGCGGAGTATGCGAATACTGGCACATAAGATGGTTGAAATAATGGTGTTTGAAGGTTAATATGCACTGGTGTTGTTTGGTTGATTTAGGGAGCGAGTTCCATTGATAGGAACCTGAATATGTTAAACTGGATTTGAAAAAGTCAATTCTAGGAACAGGGACATGAAGTTTGGGTACAGTCCTTGAGGAATTAATTGAGAATCTGTGAACTAGTGTGGAGGGTGCCTTCCCAGACACAATCCTGTGCATTATGATCCCATTGTTGTATTCTGATCTCAGACTTAAGGGGAGAACCTGATCTTTTTATAGTCCGAGTCCAGAAGACTACTGGTTTTTAGGAGGACTAATTTGAGTGCTCGCTTGTGTAGGCTTAGTAATGGTTTGAGGGTGTTAGCGCTAGCAGAGTCCCATAGAGTAGATCCGTAGTCTATGTGTGATTGAATATGAGACTGGAAAAAGAGCTTGCGTGAATGCAGGTCGAGGAAGCGTTTGATTTTGGAGAGTTGATAAACTTTCTGTGAAACTTTTTTGCACAGTGAGGTTATGTGAGTTTGCCAACTAATGTTGTTATCAATTGTTATTCCTAGCACTTTGAGGTATGTTACCTGTTCGACAGGTTCATCTTTAAGATGTACAGGAGGAAACTTAATAGTGAGATTTTGTCTTTTTTGCCTGGTTGTGATAAGCATGGATTTAGTTTTTTGAGGGTGAAGCGACAGGTGATTTATTTCTGTCCATTTTACGAGGTCATTCGCACTTTCTTGTAAGTTTGTGCAAGAACAGTAACATCAGAATGATTTGTGTGTATTGTTGTACCATCAGCAAAGAGTTCACATGTGGATGTGATATGGAGAGGTAGATCATTGATGTAAATTGTGAACAGTATGGGACCCAGGATAGAGCCTTGTGGAACGCCATATTAAAGTGTTTGAAATGAAGAGAAAGTTGTATTGATTTTCACATATTGTTGCCTATTTGTGAGATATGATTGAAAAAGCATAAGAGTTTTTTTGTGGATAAGCCATACAATTTTAATTTTCTAAGAAGAAGGTCATGGTCTGTCACATCAAATGCTTTTTTGAAATCGATGAACAGGACACCACAATATCTGTTGTTGTTTATGCTATTTAGCCAGTCATCAACTAAGTTGATTTGGGCTGTGTCGCATGAATGGTGTCGAAACCCGGACCGTCTTGGATGAAGCAAGTGGTATGTATTAAGGTAGTGTAATGTGTGTTTGTTCATGTGTTTTTCCAAAGGTTTGGAAATAGAGGAAATGATTGAGATTGGTCTGTAGTTTGCAGGGTCTGAGTTGTCACCTGCCTTGTGGATAGGAATGACTTTTCCTTTTTTGAAACTATCGGGAAAATGATTTTTGTCTATGCATAAATTGAAGACGTAAGTTAATGTATCTGTAATTGTTGGAGCTGACAGTTTGAGGATTTTTCCGTCTAGGCCATCCACCCCGCAGGTACCTGACTGTTTTAGGTGCGTTAAGTAGTGATAAACTTCAAAGACTGTTATTGGTGGAATATAAAGTTCAGACGTGATGTTTTTATCTTGGCAATATTGTTTCAGTTTTTGAAGATCGTTTGATTTGGAAGAATCTGAGCTAGCCTACGTGGTCAGTCATTTCATGGAAAATGGTTTCATCGTCGTCCGTACAACAGTCCGTGTGTTTCGCTAGCTTCGGTCGTTTGTCTGACGGGTCCAAAGGGGAATCCTTGGACTGTGGTTGTTTAACCGACCCGGACCTATTTCTTCTATAGGTTTTCAGCGTAGTTTGTCTTTGTTTTACTCTTGGTCTACTACGGTCCTTGAAACTGTCTGTCTTGTTCTGGATTTTGTCTTTATTGCTGTCGTCCACTTGGTGTTTAATACTGGAACTGTCTTCACTGGTAACAATGGTACTCTCATTATTGTTTCTAGACGTGATCTGTAAATTGTCTGTAGTCGTAAGGTATGTGACAGCGTGACTTGATGTTTTGGCATGCATGCTACACACAGGATCCCCTGCCTTATGTCCGTCATTGTAACACTGTCTGCATTTCACAGGTTTTTTTGCAGTCTCTATTGCTGTGGCCCTTGGTGAGGCACTTACGGCACTCTGCGTCCTGCTGCTGTCTGACCAATTTCTGTTCCTTGTGGTACAGACTGGCTCTGAACGGACCAGTCTGCACAGTTTTTTGGAGAGGTTCATTCGGAACTCCTATGTGGAGGAAACGCCTCCCTGTTTTCTAGTGTGTTAGTTTTCCTCTGTCATCTCTGTCTCGTTCTAAAATCAGTTTTGATCGAACTGAGACCCCTAGCTCTTTAACAGACTCCAACAGCTCCTCATCTGAGAACGATAACGGAACGTTCCCTATGATAAGTTTAGTTTCTGGAGGCTGATCCTCTCTCTCACTCGACGCACCGCTGATCAGGTCTCTGACGAAGAAAGGATATTGACTTTTCCCATTGATGTGAACGCCACGGAGAGACAAACCCCGAACTAACAGTTAGTCTACTGGCATGATTACGAGGATAGATCCTCCATAGTGAGCCGATGCGTTGAGCTCCATCGATACTGTTGTGTCCACAGACTTCCTCTGCCGTGGCACACAGTTCGTATGTAGTAAATGATTTTTTATCGAAAGCTGGAAGCTCATTGTTTATAACAAAAACAGGCAAAGAACGCTCACCTTCATTCTCTGACGTCGTCATGAAACACAACACAACACCATGAAGTAAACAAAACCCTCTATACACGCGGAGGTTGATGAAAGATGTAATTACATAGTGCAAAAAAAAACAGGGGAGGGGGGGGGGGGGGGATAGTGAAAAAACAAGATGCGAAGCATATAAATGTACTCCCAATTTTCCAAACCGCTTATAAATCGGCCAAGTGCTTTGTGAGATAAGAAATAAAGGCAAAATAACGGTTTTAACGGTTATTTAACCGATGTACACTTTTGAAACTGGTATTTTAGTCCTCACTGGGCTAAAGCCTGTGTACATACCAGATAAGATAATGTTGCTTATAGCCCAGCCGACCGCAAAGGGCCACATCAGGGCTTGTCACCACATTAAAATCAACTCACAAGTCATTAAAAAAAATTTAAAAAAAACAAAACACACACACCTTTCACACATCTCTTTAAATGACATCTTCTAGAAACGCACCAGAAACTTCGTTAAAAATCTTTCTTAAAATCTCAGTTCAGATGAAAAATGTTAATCTCTCTCAAAAACTCAAAGATCACATCAGGCGGGACATCTCTGAACAGGATTTTCATGGACTCTGCCGTAAAATGTTTGTGTCTCACATCGTGCAAGTCCCAACACTCTAAAAGAATATGTTTCATTGTGAGTGGCACATGACATGGAACGCACCACGGAGCTTCTTCACTCTTTAAAAGGTATGAATGGGTAAAATACGAATGGCCAGTGTGCAGTCGGCACAGAACTGTTTCTTCTTTACGATCACCAGACATAGATGAGAGGAACTCCTTAAGGTTTGGACAGATCTGAAAGAGTTTGTTATCCGTCTGTGTATTCCAGTCCTCCTGCCAGAGGTCTCTGACATAATCGTTAATTTTGGGTTTCAGATCTGAGCAGGGAATATATATGTTGGACAATTTCTCTGTTGTGGCATTCTTGGCCAAACGATCAACCACTTCATTCCCTCCGATGCCAACATGACCAGGAACCCAAGCCAGAATAATGTTGTAACCATCCACTTTCAACTTGATCAAAAGTTCAAAGAAGTGTAAAAGTTCCGGATGCTGAAGGTTGAGGCCAGCTATGGCCTCCAACACTGACAGTGAATCTGACAGAACCAGAAAGTCCCTCTTCGTAGATTGTGAGATTATCCTCAGTGCTAGAACCAGAGCTGTAAGTTCAGCAGAGTAAGCAGAAGCATCTGAAGGAATATGTTCTAACAGTATTTGAGAAGGAGCACCAGGGCAATAGGCTGCACAGGCCACTCCATCTTCAGACTTGGAACTGTCAGTGAAAATTTTCTGATAGGATGGGAATTTTGAACAGAGGTCAGCATACAATGCCTTGTATGCCGGAGAGCTGGTAGACTCTTTGCGAAAAGCTGCAAGATCAAAACGAATCTCTGGTGTGAAAAAGGTCCATAAAGGTTCATCTGGAAACTTGGAAAAATCGGGCACAACTCCTAGGTCTAGACCTATATTCCGCGCGTGAGGCTGCATACGAAGACCAAACGGCGGAATACAGTTAGGGTTGTTTTCAAATTTACTTTGAACTGGGGGTCAAAGACACAGTCATAGGCAGGATTCTCCGGTTCAGAGAAAGTCTGATGTGGTAATTCAAAGATAGTTTCAGCCTGCGGTTGGACAGTGAGGGTTCACCTGCCTCTGCGTACAGGCTGTACACAGGGGTGGTGTGGAATGCTCCAAGACAGAACGAAGCCCTTGATGGTGGATAGGGTCCAAGAGTTTTAGGTAAGACGGTCTTGCAGAGCCGTACACAGCACAACCATAGTCCAGTTTGGAACAGACCAAGGCTCTGTAGAGGTGCAGCAAAGTTTTCTTATCAGCGCCCCAGTCAGTGTGTGCTATGACCCGCAGAATATTCAGAGCTTTCTGACAAGAAGTTTTGAGGTTTTTAATGTGGCTGAGAAAGTTGAGTTTTTGGTCAAAAATAACTCCTAAGAATTTGGTCTCTTTGACAGCCGGAATGGGAGATTTCCCTATTTGAATTACAGGATCTGGAAAAAAAAAACTGACGGAAATTATGGAAGTGAATGCACTGTGTCTTTGTAGGAGAAAAAGTGAAGCCATTTTCATCCGCCCACTGATGAATTTTATCCACACAAAGCTGGAGCCTGCGCTGGATACTCGGGTACAGGCTTCCAGTTGCGTAGACAGCAAAATCATCCACAAACAATGATCAGTCTGAACCGTGTTGAACTGACTTGACAATGTTGTTAATCTTGATGCTAAAGAGGGCAGGAGACAGTATGCTCCCTTGTGGAACACCCAACTCCTGCTCATGAACATCAGAGAGAGTGGTGCCAACCCGGACCTGAAACTGTCGTTTTGCCAAAAACGTTTGAATGAAAAGTGGAAGATGACCCCGAAAACCAAGATCCTGGAGATCATGAAGAATCCCAGATTTCCAGGTGGTATCGTAGGCTTTCTCTAAGTCGAAGAATATAGCCACTGCATGTTGTTTGTTAACAAAGGCGTTCCAAAGCGTAGATTCCAGATGGATCAAATGGTCCACTGTAGTCCGATGTTTGCGGAAACCACACTGTTCTTTCGCCAAAGGGCCGTCGGTTTCGAGTTTCCACATGAGTCTAGCATTGACCATTTTCTCCATCAATTTACAGACATAGCTGGTCAAAGCTATCGGATGGTAGTTTGATGGGTTAGAAAGATCTTTTCCAGGTTTGGGAATGGGAATGATGAAGGCTTTTCGCCAAGAAGGTGGAAAGAATCCAGTAGTCCATACATGGTTGTATACATGTAGCAGGATGTGCAGACCTTTTTGCGGAAGATGTTTCAAAAGTTTATAATGGATTTCATCTATACCCGGAGAGGAGTCGCTGCAGGAAAGTAAAGCGGATTTCAATTCGTTTAAAGTGAAAGGAAGATTGTAGTCTTCCATGTTGTCTGACGAAAAGTTGCAGGGTGGTTTTTCTTTAAGGGCTTTGTTTTTGACAAAACTGGCTGATTTGTTAGAAGAGGAGGACTTCTTTTCAATGGTTGAAGCAAGCAGATTAGCAACTGCTTTTTTCTCTGTTATTAAAGAATCAGAAAACTTGAGATGGTTCATAGTGGGGCAGGTGTTCTTCCCTTTAATTTTCTTGATGATTTTCCACACTTTTTTCTTCGATGTTTTGGATGTGAGACTTGAGCAAAACTGTCTCCAAGATAAACGTTTACTAGTCTTATAAATGTGTTTGGATTTGGCCCTCAGTTTCTGATGCGCTCGGACGTTGGTCATCGAAGGTCTGCAAGAGACCCGACGTTGAGCTCTTTTGCGGGTTTTGTTAATTTCCTTACATTCAGAGTTGAACCAAGGAACTTTTGGCATTAGGGGCTTCATGGAAGATGTGTGGATGGTTGACTTTGCGCAATTCAGTATGAAATCTGAAAGACTTCCTGCCGGATCTTCACTTTGCAGGATCTTGTCCTCTTCCAGATCCATAAGAAACTTAGTGGCAAAGAGGTCCCAATCTGCTTTGTTGAAATTGAGGCGTTCTGGTAAAGACTCACTCTCTGCATTCGTATACCAATGCAACACAGGAAAGTGGTCACTACCATGCAGGTCCTCATCAACCTCCCAAACAAAATCCAAAAACAAAGATGGGTCACAGACAGAAAGATCCAGACAAGATGTGGTGCCATTAACGGAGTGAAAGTAAGTTGGCGATTTCCCATTCAAGACACACAGATCAAGCTCCGAAAATGCTTCCTCTAAAAGCAGACCCCTTGGTGAAGATCTCTCACTTCCCCATAGAGGAGAGTGGCCATTCAGATCACCCAACAGCAGGAAGGGTCTAGGAAGCTGCTCCAAGAGCGAAATGAGCTCCCGTTTGGTGACACAGATATGTGGAGACAGATACAAGCTACAGATAGTAACTGTTTTGTGGAGAGTAACCCGAGCTGCCACTGCCTGAAGTGGAGCCTGCAGAGCAACTGGGCTGTACAGAACATAATTATGAATGAATAAGGCTACCCCACCAGAAACGTCATGTTCAACAGATTGTGCAGGTTGGTTTAGAAAGCTGTAGTCAGAAAGTGAAAAAGTTTTGTCAGACTTCAGTAGAGTTTCTTGCAGTGAAACTAGCATCGGCCTAGCTTCACGGCAAAACAGCTGCAATTCTTCGAAATTGGAAGACAGTCCCCTGATATTCCATTGCAAGAGTGTATCCATTGTGGATGAGGATTTTAATCATCTATCTCTATGTCCTCTTCCTCTTCGTCATATAGAGCATCAAACGCATTTTGCAGTTTGTGCTCCGCCTTCTTAAGCCTGTCTGGTGGAATTTGAGGTTTCTTCTTCCCTGGAGGGGAAGAACCCAATGGTTTTGATGGCGTTGGTGGAGGCTTTCCCTGCACTCCACCAACGCCACTTTGCCTGAAGCCACTGTCGGGGCTCCTCCCTTGGGAGGTGGTCTCGGCTTGGGGGCCGTCTCGGGGCGACCCCCTTGCTGGGCAGCCCGCACAGCTGTAGGCTTAGTGGATGCACTGGAAGAGCATCCTTTGGTGGGTTTAAGGCCCCCACCAACGGCCGTTTTCCCTTGCAATGTTCTTGAAGACGGAAGACATTTCAGAGGTTCAAGACCACATGGGTCTGTCTGAACGCCTACTTCTACCTGAGGTACTCTAAGCGATTTTTTGACCACTGTCGAGAAAAGGAGCGGGGTTCCCTTCTGCTCCTGCACCAACGTTTTTGCTTCGAAGAACGAAATCTTTTTTTCTGTTTTAACTCGCTGGATTTCGCTTTCAATTCGCCAAACAGGGCAGTCTCTTGAAAAAGAAGGGTGGTCACCATCGCAGTTCACGCATTTCACGGATTCACATCCACCATCATGAACTGCTTTGCTGCAGGTGGCACACACCTCTCCCGGGCATTTCTCTTTGACATGTCCAAACCATTGACATTTGAAACACCTCAGTGGGGATGGCACATACAGGGCTACTTTCACTCTCAGATACCCCACCTTTATGGACTCTGGAAGAGTCGGTTTAGCAAAGGTGAGGAACAGAGTGCTGGTGGGTTTCCTCTCCGCACCTTTCCAAAAAGTCGCCCTCCTGACCTCGGCCACTCCTTGATCAGCCAACTCAGCCTTTATCTCTCCCTCAGATATCCCAAACAACTCTCGGCAACGGATGACACCTTTCGAGGAGTTGAGACTTTTGTGAGGGGACACCTGGATCAGGTAATTTTTAAGACTTTCTGATCTCAATAAGTTCTCCGAGTGGACTTTTCGGTCGACCTGCACCAGCAAGGAACCATCCCTCAACCTCTTCACTGATTTCGGCTCTGCGCCTGCAAGACCTTTCAGCCCCTTTGCAACAGCAAAAGGACTCAACTTAGTAATGGGTCGCTCGCTATCCGCCGACTGGATAATCAGCTTGCGTACACACCAAATTTCATCCAAATTGGACAATATGTCAAGAATAACGGTTTTTAAAGGTCAGATTTTGAAACACTACATGGAAGTGTCATTTGTGTGTGATAACCTTTCTATATACAAAATTTCATTAAAACCCACCAATGTATAAAAAATAACGGCAAAATAACGGTTTAGCGGTTATATAACCGATATACACTTTTTAAACCGGTATTTTAGTCCTCACTGGGCTAAAGCCTGTGTACATATCAAATTTCATCCAAATCAGACAATATGTCAAGAATAACGGTTTTTAACGGTCAAATTTTGAAACACTATATAGAAGTGCCATTCGTGTGTGATAACCTTTCTATATACCAAATTTCATTAAATTCCACCTATATATAAGAAATAACGGCAGAATAACGGTTTTTAACGGTTGTTTAATCCATTTTCAGCATTACATCACTTACATATGGACAGAGGCTCCGATTTGTCACAAGATCATCCAAACCGCTTATGAATTGGCCAAGTACTTTTTGAGATGTTCCATAAAGAAGAAAAACCGTTATAGGCCGTTACAGCCGTTAGTAACGGCTATGGCGGTAAACTAAAACATCGGGCATCATCCGTGGCCCATAATGAACATACCTACAAATTTTCAGAAAGATCGGCCCAGTAGTTTTGTCGGGAGCAAGTGGAACACATTTTGACCACGGACATACAGACACACAGACACACGGACACACAGACACACACACAGACAGCATTTCTTCGTTCCCATTCTAAAGTACTCCCTGTTCTATAAAAGATGCTCCCAGGATTCACCGAAAGGGGGAGAGAATGATGAATCCATCGGTGCTCAACCAATCACGACTGCAAATCCCAAACGGACTATGAACATGGACCAAATGGAATATCCATGTGTCTGTGGAAAGCGTTTCGCTACCACCCGTGGCATGAAGATCCACAGAACAAAGATGGGATGTGTGAAGACTCATCTGAATGAGCAGCAGCGCACTGCATCAGCAGATAAGACGTCGGAAGACCAAGGCCAGGATTTAAACCACAGTGCCAAGGACATCCACGCTGTTGGTTCGGATGAGGAATTTGCACAGGCCCTCAATGCCAGGCGCCTGAAACTCAACCTGCCACGAGCAAACGAAACTGAAGATTGGGAGAAACTGGATGCAAAAATCGTCCAAAGACTCGATGCACTGATAGGGAAAAGCACCCTGGAACACAAACTAGCCACATATGGGGACATTGTGTATGCCACATGTAGAGACGCCTATGGAGCAAAACTACCCAAAGAGAAAACACCTCCAAAGAAATCCAGACGCCAAGAAGAGATGGACAAGATCAGGGTCCAAAAGAAAAACCTCAAGAAGCAAATGAAGACCACACTGCCAGCTGAAAAACAAGGCTTGGAAAAACTCTGGAAAGACCTGAAAGCAAAACACAGCACCCTCAGCAAAGCGGAATCTGCGAGGAAGAGGAAGAGCAAAAAGAAGGAGACACAAGAGTGCTTCTTCAGAGACCACTTCCAGTTTGCCAGAACACTGTTTGAGCAGCCAAAATCTGGGACCCTAAGTGTGGACAAAGGAGTTCTTGAGCAGCATCTGAGGAAAACATACTCTGACTCACAGAGCAAAGCACCACTCGACAGTCAAGGTCTGGTGTGGCCAACCAACCCTGAGGAACAGTTCAATGACAAGCCTCCAACGTTGGCGGAAATCAAGAAGGTGGTCGACAAAGCCAGAGCCAAATCATCACCAGGGCCAAACGAAATACCTTACCAGCTGTACAAGAAATGTCCCAAGGTGCTGGAGTGGCTCCACAGGCTGCTGCGATCAGCTTGGAGAAACCAGAAGATCAGCGGCCAGTGGATGACGGCAGATGGTGTGTACATCCCCAAAGAGCAAAACTCAAGTGACATCAGCCAGTTCAGGCCAATATCACTACTGAACGTCGAAGGGAAAATCTTCTTCTCTGTCATGGCAGCAAGGCTGACCAAGTACCTGATGGAAAACAAGTACTTGGATGTGTCAGTCCAGACAGGTGGCATCCCAGGCGTGGCTGGCTGTGTAGAACACGCCACAATGATCTGGGACGCAATCCAAAGAGCAAAACCAGAAAAGAGAGACCTGGACGTAGTGTGGCTTGATCTGGCAAATGCATATGGATCTGTACCCCATGAGATGATACAGTTGGCTCTTGGGATGTACCGTGTGCCAAAGAACGTCTGCGACATGCTCAAGAAGTACTTCAATGGCTTCTCAATGCGGTTCTCTACCAAGGAGTACACAACAGATTGGATCAACTTGGAAGTGGGCATTGCAATGGGCTGTGCAATTTCCCCAATACTGTTCGTGTTGGCAATGGAAGTCGTCTTGAAAGCAGCAACAAGCAACGCAAGACAAACAGACCTTGGCGATGGATACAAGATGCCCCCTCTCAAGGCCTTCATGGATGACACTACAGTGATTTCATCCAGAGAAGACGAGACACGTCATGTGCTGGAAAGGCTGGACGACATAGTTGCCTCATCCAGAATGAAGTTCAAGCCAAAGAAATCACGGAGTCTCTCACTGAGGAAAGGAAAAGTGGCCGAATCTGTGATCTTCAGTGTTGCCAACAAGGCCATTCCAACAGTCACAGAAGAGCCAGTCAAGAGCCTTGGAAGATGGTATGATGATACGCTGAAAGACACACAAAGAGCAAAAGAAACCAAACAGATGTCGGAAGAAGGCTTGAAGACCATTGACCAGTGTGGGCTCCCTGGCAAATACAAGGTCTGGTGTCTGCAGTTCATGCTGATACCAAAGCTGCTATGGCCTCTGATGATATACAACATCTGCACCAGCATAGTGGAGGCAATGAAAGCCAAAATCAACAAGTTCACAAGGAAATGGCTTGGAGTCCCACCCTGTCTGACTGACAGAGCGCTGTACTGTCGCCAAGCAAAGCTGAAACTACCACTGAAATCCATCCTGGAAGAATACAAAGCAGGAAAGATCAGACTTCAAAGCATGCTGGAGGACTCAGGAGACAAGGTGGTAGAAGCAATCAAGCCCCAGCTGAAGACAGGCAGAAAACGGAAAGTTCAAGAGGCAATGGATTCTGCAAAAGAAAGTCTCAAGATCAGAGAAATAACAGGACACACACAGACCAACAGACAAGGACTGGGGGTGACCAAAACTGAATGGTGGTCAAAGGCCAAAGGAAAAGCCAAAAGACATGATGATTCAGGAGATGAGAAAAGAAGAAGACCAAAAAAGACTCCAAAAAGCAGTCCAGCAGAGCCAGCAAGGGCAATGGACAACGTGGGAGAATGCACTCCAAAGAAGTCTCACTTGGAATGACATTTGGCACATGGCCCCTCTCAGGTCAGCTTCATTCTCAGATCTGCATATGACCTTCTGCCCTCAAATGCAAACCTGGTGAAGTGGGGAAAAACAGACGATCCTGCATGCCCCCTCTGCCATGAAAAACAAACAGTGGAGCATGTCCTAAGCTCATGTAAAGTAGCCCTGGCTCAAGGAAGGTACACATGGAGGCACAACCATGTGCTCAAAGAGATTGTACAAGTAGTCTGGGCTAGTACCAACACCACAAAAGGGAAAATCAGGACTCCAAAAGCACCCACAACATTCTTCACGGCAGGAGGCGGCAAATCATGGCCAAGAACAACAGTGCCACTCGGAACATGCAGGCAGAGTCTGCTGGATGGGGCAGATGACTGGGAGTGCACTGCAGACCTCCCAGAATGGAAGAGTCACCCAGAGATCATCAGCAAGAGTGGCATGAGACCAGACATAGTAGTCCACTCTCAGTCAACCAAGCAGCTGATCATGATCGAGCTCACGGTGCCATATGAGAACAGAATGGAAGCAGCTCAAATCTACAAGACTGAAAAGTATGCTGATCTGGCAAACAGCCTGAGGAGAGAAGGCTATCAGGTCAAAGTCCTCACTGCAGAAATTGGAGCTAGGGGGGTTGTAGGAACGTCTGCATACAGTCTCATGAAACAGCTCTCAGTTGCAGGGAGGGAAAAAAACAGAGCCCTGAAAGCAATGGCAGAAGCAGCAGAGAGGTGTTCAAGCTGGATCTGGTCAAGGAGGAACAAAAGTGAACTTCATAAGGCTTAAATTTCCTACAAATATCAGGTGTCCCTGTGGCTCAGTGGTTAGAGTGCGAGTCATTAAGTGGAAAATGAGCATGTCCAGAGGGTCACAGGTTCGAATCCCAGCCATGGCTCGTCCCAAGATGGGAAAAAAAGGGGCAGCAGAGGGACATCCGGAGTCATGAACTGGGTGTGGCCCAACCCCCGTAGAGTGTCAGGAGATAAGGGCCGAAACACTTGCTTGAAGGTGGCTTCTCTTCTGAGGACTCTCTGCTGCCACGCTCTCCACGAGTTTCTTTCTACTAAGAACTGGGAGTACAAAAAACAAACAGAAAAGCACTCGCACACACTGATGGTCTTTGAAAAAGAGACACAAGCAAACCCTGAAAAACTTCAAGTGAATTTTGTAGACGTAGATATCGGTAAACAAGGCCTGTGCTCAGAGCAGTGGAAAAAACACGTCCTGCTGACTTCAGCGTGAACTGTGGCGGCACGGATTGTCGCAACGGCACGGATTGTCGCAAATTCACGAAAACGACAATCCGTGCCGGACCTGCTATGGGTCTACCGGCACGGATTGTCGTAACGACAATCCGTGCTGCATGTGCACATATGTTCACAGGGAATGTTTGAGGAATGACTGATTTTTCTGTTGCGGGTCTGCGATGTGGTACGGTGACCGATCCCTTTTCACGTGTCCTTTCATCCATCCATTTGTCTCTCAGCCTGTCGGCCCGTTTGTCCACTGCGCTTTCTACTTTCCTGGAGGGATTTTGGTCATATTTATAACCCGCGAAGTTTACGAAGTGGGTTATATTGTTTTTGTCGTATAAGTGGCTATGTGTGGTGTGTGTGTGTGTGTGTGTGTGTGTGTGTGTGTGTGTGTGTCAACAGCATATCATCATGAAGGAATAAAGATAGGAAGGTGAAACTTGACACACATGTAGGATAGGTACTGTAGATGTGCCTTTTTGGGTAAAAGTGAGACGACTGCAGGCGGAAATCTGAACAAATCTTAAATAAATGTTAGCGAACCGCCCAGAAAAACGTGGACAAATGAGTCACAAGACAAAACACAACGCGTTTCGACCTCCTAGGTCTTCCTCAGGTGAAACACAAACGAATAAAACAACGAAAATTTACTTAGCTTTGATCGCTTCAGATCGCTTCAGAGTTCAGCACAAGGAAGAAGGCGTTGAATGAGAATGAGGCTGTCGGAAGGGAAATAATGTGTGAGTCAAAGTCGTAATGATGATAATAATATTACTGATAGGAATACTAATAATGGTCAAAATATTGAAGAAGAAAAAAATAAGACAAGATTACTACCAATCTTGGTGTCAATAAATATGGGTATGGGAGAAAGGAGAGTGGGTTAGAGGATTCTTAAACAGCAGGGTTGCCGTGGCAACAGTCCCATCGGCGAAGGCGATGGTGATGTCAATGCTAGTGGTGGTAGTATCAATACTAGCAATAGTATTACTGAATGATACTGCTAACAACGATAGTGAAGGTTAAGGTAATAAAAGCATGATACAGAAATATATTTAGAAAATACATTTTTATAATAATCAAATAAATAAATAAATGAAACATTAAAAAAATTAATAATAATGATAATAAATGCATAAATAAATAATTGAAAAATAATAATGGTAATAGAATAAATAGATGAAAATAATAATAAGTAAATAACAAAAAATAACAATATTATTAACATTTATGGTACTAAAGGTATTAATTCTGATAGTAAGGAGGAAAACAAACAAACAAAAACAACAACAACAACAACAACCAAGGGGAGGAGGGAGAGGGGAGGACAGGAAGAACAGAAAGGAAACAGAAGATGTAAGTTATGGGAAGGATGGAATCCAATAGGTATATTAATAATTACAGTAATAGTTTTGTTAATAATTGTGATTGTAACTCTACAGTAATGGTAGTGATGCTATAGGAGGCTAGGAAAGTGGTAAGCTGAAATGTTAGAAATATTGTAAAGAATAATGATTACATTAATGAAAGTAGTAAATATAACATTTGTAATACTAGTTATGAAGTTGTAACAAAAGGTATACTGATTAGATAAACAAATAAATAAAATTAAATAAAAAATGTTTGCAAATATATATCTATATATACATACATATATACATACATATATATATATATATATATATATATATATATATATATATACTAGCAGGGGCACCCGGCGTTGCCCGGGATATGAACATTCTTTGCGATACTCACGTGACGGCAAACATGTATTAATTGTTGGGATTTACAATCAATCACCCCCCCCCCCCTCCCCCAACATCTTCCCACCCCCTCCCCCCACACAAATACACATTCTGTCTGTCTGTCTCTGTCTCTCTCTCTCTCTCTCTCTTTCTCTCTCTCTCTCTCTCTCTCTCTCTCTCTCTCTCTCTCTCTTATACATTCTATTGTTTTCCGCCTGCCTCTGGCCCCTTTCCTCTGGATCTTCCCTAGCATGTCGAGAAGCTTTTCTCGCTCGATTTTCCGCCTGCACTCACTGTTCTCATTCCCATTCTTCTGATTGCCCTTTAATTTTGTAGGAATAGACTTTGTGCAGAAGTAGTTTATTTCAACGGGTCTGTGTCCAATGAAAAAATACTGTATCAGGCTTTGCACTGTACAATCATTTTTCTGGCCCCTCTCATTCCTCCCTTTTCATTCCCCTACCCTGTCCCATCCATGTTGCAAAATTACTTACCGTTACTGGACATACGCATACCGAATTTTATCAAAAGCAGTGTAAATTTTGAAAATAACGGTTTTTAACGGTCAATGTTAAGTTTTGGTTCGTAAAATTTGCATAACATTGTTCCGCGCTTAAAACTGTACGTGCATACAGAATGTTATCAAGAACGGTGAAAATTTAGAAATTCAGAAAATAACGGTTTTTTAACGGTCAGTGTTAAGTTTCGGATCTTGAAAATTGTATATCATTGTTTAGCGTTCAAAACTGCACATGTATATCGAATTTCTTCAAGAATACTCTAAATTTATAAAATAACGTTTTTTAATGGTCAATTTGAAATTTTGGTTCGTAAAAGTTGTATATCATTTTTCGGCATTTAAAACTGCACATGTATACCGAATTTCATCAAGAACAACCTAAATTTTGAAAATATCGGCTTTTAACGGTCAAATTTAATGGTCATAATGACTATCTAATGACCCTATGTTACCCGCTGGATGTTCCTGTAGGCTTATGTCAAGTTTGGTGGCGATCCGATAACTCTCGTGGCCGGCAACCTCAGAAGATCGGGTTTTAAACAGTTTTTATAGGGTTTGGTGTTTTTAACGGTTTTTAACTGTTATAAATAACGTTTCTTAACTGCCAAATAACGGTTCTAATTTTCGAGAAGTAGCCCTGTACCTGTGCAATGTCACAACGGCCATTTGATGAAAAGCAGAGGAAAAAGATGTCTTTGAAACCGTTATAACAGTTTTTAACGGTTTTTAACGGTTATATCTTTTTAGAGATTAGCCCAAAACCATCCTCGTGTCACAACAGACGTACCTGCTAAATTTCAAGAAGATCGGGTTTTAAACAGTTTCTTTCATAGGGTTTGGTGTTTTTAACGGTTTTTAACTGTTATAAATAACGTTTTTTTAACTGCCAAATAACGGTTCTAGTTTTAGAGAAGTAGTCCTGAACCTGTGCAATGTCACAACGACTATTTGAAGTAAAGCAGAGGAAAAAGATGTCTTTGAAACCGTTATAACAGTTTTTTAACGGTTTTGAACGGTCAATGTTAAGTTTTGGTTCGTAAAATTTGCATAACATTGTTCAGCGCTTAAAACTGTCGTGCATACGGAATGTTATCAAGAACGGTGAAAATTTAGAAATTCAGAAAATAACGGTTTTTAACGGTCAGTGTTAAGTTTCGGATCTTGAAAATTGTATATCATTGTTTAGCGTTCAAAACTGCACATGTATATCGAATTTCTTCAAGAATACTCTAAATTTATAAAATAACGTTTTTTAACGGTCTATTTCAATTTTTGGTTCGTAAAAGTTGTATATCATTTTTCGGCATTTAAAACTGCACATGTATACCGAATTTCATCAAGAACAGCCTAAATTTTGAAAAGAACGGTTTTTAACGGTCAACTTTAATGGTCATAATGACTATCTAATGACCCTATGTTACCCGCTGGATGCTCCTGTAGGCTTATGTCAAGTTTGGTGGCGATCCGATAACTCTCGTGGCCGCCAACCTGAGAAGATCAGGTTTTAAACAGTTTTTATAGGGTTTGGTGTTTTTAACGGTTTTTAACTGTTATAAATAACGTTTCTTAACTGCCAAATAACGGTTCTAATTTTCGAGAAGTAGCCCTGTACCTGTGCAATGTCACAACGGCCATTTGATGAAAAGCAGAGGAAAAATATGACTTTGAAACCGTTATAACAGTTTTTTTAATGGTTTTTAACGGTTTTAATTTTTTAGAGATTAGCCCAGAACCATCCTCGGGTCACAACAGACGTACCTGCTAAATTTCAAGAAGATCGGGTTTTAAACAGTTTCTTTTGTAGGGTTTGGTGTTTTTAACGGTTTTTAACTGTTATAAATAACGTTTTTTAACTGCCAAATAACGGTTCTAATTTTAGAGAAGTAGTCCTGTACCTGTGCAATGTCACAACGGCTATTTGCAGAAAAGCAGAGGAAAAAGGATGTCTTTGAAACCGTTATAACAGCTTTTTAACGGTTTTTAATGGTTTTATTTTTTTAGAGATTAGCCCCAAACCATCCTCGGGTCACAACCGACGTACCTGCCAAATTTCATGACAATCGGTTGAGCCGTTTTTGACTCTATAGCGTACACACACACACACACACAGACAGAATTTGCCATTTATATATTAGACTAGCAGGGGCACCCGGCATTGCCCAGGATATGAACATTCTTTGTGATACTCGCGTGACGGCAAACATGTATTAATTGTTTTGATTTACAATTAATCCCCCCCCAACATCTTCCCACCCCCTCCACCCACACAAATACACATTCTGTCTCTCTCTCTCTCTCTCTCTCTCTCTCTCTCTCTCTCTCTCTCTCTCGCTCTCTCTCTCTTATACATTCTATTGTTTTCCGCCTGCCTCTGGCCCCTTTCCTCTAGATCTTCCCTAGCACGTCGAGATGCTTTTCTCGCTTGATTTTCCGCCTGCACTCACTGTTCCCATTCCCATTCTTCTGATTGCCCTTAATTTTGTAGGAATAGACTTTGTGCAGAAGTAGTTTATTTCAACGGGTCTGTGTCTAATGTAAAAATAGTGTGTCAGGCTTTGCACTGTACAATCATTTTTCTGGCCCCTCTCATTCCTCCCTTTTCATTCCCTACCCTGTCCCATCCATGTTGCAAAATTACTTACCGTTACTGGACATACGCATACGGAATTTTATCAATAGCAGTGTAAATTTTGAAAATAACGGTTTTTAACGGTCAATGTTAAGTTTTGGTTCATAAAATTTGCATAACATTGTTCAGCGCTTAAAACTGTACGTGCATACGGAATATTATCAAGAATGGTGAAAATTTAGAAATTCAGAAAATAACGGTTTTTAACGGTCAATGTTAAGTTTCAGATCTTGAAAATTGTATATCATTGTTTAGCGTTCAAAACTGCACATGTATATCGAATTTCTTCAAGAATACTCTAAATTTATAAAATAACGTTTTTTAACGGTCAATTTGAAATTTCGGTTCATAAAAGTTGTATATCATTTTTCGGCATTTAAAACTGCACATGTATACCGAATTTCATCAAGAACAGCCTATATTTTGAAAAGAACGGTTTTTAACGGTCAAATTTAATGGTCATAATGACTATCTAATGACCCTATGTTACCCGCTGGACGTTCCTGTAGGCTTATGTCAAGTTTGGTGGCGATCCGATGACTCTCGTGGCCGCCAACCTCAGAAGATCGGGTTTTAAACAGTTTTTTTTTTTTTTTATAGGGTTTGGTGTTTTTAACGGTTTTTAACTGTTATAAATAACGTTTCTTAACTGCCAAATAACGGTTCTAATTTTCGAGAAGTAGCCCTGTACCTGTGCAATGTCACAACGGCCATTTGATGAAAAGCAGAGGAAAAAGATGTCTTTGAAACCGTTATAACAGTTTTAACGGTTTTTAACGGTTTTGTTTTTTTAGAGATTAGCCCCAAACCATCCTCGGGTCACAACAGACGTACCTGCTAAATTTCAAGAAGATCGGGTTTTAAACAGTTTCTTTTATAGGGTTTGGTGTTTTTAACGGTTTTTAACTGTTATAAATAACGTTTTTTAACTGCCAAATAACGGTTCTAATTTTAGAGAAGTAGTCCTGTACCTGTGCAATGTCACAACGGCTATTTGAAGAAAAGCAGAGGAAAAAGATGTCTTTGAAACCGTTATAACAGCTTTTTAACGGTTTTTAACGGTTTTATTTTTTTAGAGATTAGCCCAAAACCATCCTCGGGTCACAACAGACGTACCTGCCAAATTTCATTTCAATCGGTTGAGCCGTTTTTGAGTCTATAGCGTACACACACACACACACACACACACAGAGACAGAATTTGCCATTTATATATTAGATATATATTATATATATATTATGTATGTATAAGTATATGTGTATGCGTGTGTGCGTGTGTGTGTGTGTGTGTGTGTGTGTGTGTGTGTGTGTGTGTGAGGGAGAGAGAGAGAGAGAGTGTGTGTGTGTGTGTGTGTGCGTGGATGAGTGTGTGTGGGGGGAGGGGGGGGGGGTCCGCATAGTTATCAACATTTCCACAACATATGCACAGGAAAGAGGGAAGATGGAACAGGAGTTCATGTTGAAGAAATAGTAAATGAAAATAAAAGAAAACCAAATGAAGGAAATGGAGTGGACAAGTATCTGAATAAACAATAGACTGATGTGAGAAATAGAGAGAGTGTGGTGAGAAGGGAAAGGAAGATAGCTATAAGTTATGTGTGAGGTAAATAGTGGGAGATATGGTAGTATGTGTGTTTTGTGGGAGGATACTGTGGGCTGAGATTGTAATGGTGGGGTGGTACATGTTACTTTAAGGTGTTGATGTTATGAGGGTGGAGGGAAGAAGGGGATGGGTTCACATACTAACTGGGGGAGGGGGGAGGGGCAACATATTCACACCTATACACAATCTCTCTCTCTCTCTCTCTCTCTCTCTCTCTCTCTCTCTCTCTCCTCTCTCTCTCTAAAAGTAAGTTATTGTATCTAAGTATTATCATTATTTTAATTCTAGAATTAATGCTGGCAATGGGATTAGTGATAATAGGACATAATGCTTATAAGTATAATGGTAAAAATGATAATGACGGAAATAGCAACAATGACATCTGTTTGTTGTAATGATGTAATGATGTTGATGAAGATAACAGTAAAGGTAATGATATGATGATAGTGATACAGTAATAATGGTTTTAAGTAATATAGGTAGGATGATATTAGGTGGAAAGGAGCTGAAATGCTCAATGAACAACAGCAGA
The DNA here is from genome assembly GCA_033310375.1 of Conus canariensis. Classification (NCBI taxonomy): domain Eukaryota; kingdom Metazoa; phylum Mollusca; class Gastropoda; order Neogastropoda; family Conidae; genus Conus; species Conus canariensis. The sequence continues at coordinate 15,596,021 of CM065731.1, forward strand.
CAGTACTAGAATGATGATAATAATGATAGTAGCAATGGTAAGTGCAGTAACACTGGCGGAAATAAAGGCGCCAGGAAAGGAATGGAAACGACCAACGATAAAGGAGCTAGCATTCTATTTATTATGTGTGTGTGTATGTGTGTGTGTGTGTGTGTGTGTGTGTGTGTGTGTGTGTGTGTGTGTGTGTGTTCCATTTGTAATGTCAGCCTTATTCATTGGTTACCCCCACCGTTCAAGGTCAGGTTCAAGGTCAAGGTCGTATGATCTTGAACACTGAAATATATTTTTTAGCCATAGATCAAGCACCAGTCAACGTAGGATATTCAAACTTAGTGTGAAGGTGTTTTGGCTCATGCCCCTCCGAATACTTTGATCGATTAAGGTCAAGGTCAAAGTCGTATGACCTTGAACACTGAAAAGAATACTTTTAGCCATATCTCAAGCACCAGTCAACATAGGATGTTGAAACTTGGTGTGAAGGTGCTTTGGCTCACGCCCCTTCCGAATATTGTTAAACGGTCGAGGTCAAGGTCAAGACTGGACCCTACAAATATCGCTGATATAAAGGTTTGACTAAAGAAAGAGTAAAAAAAAATCCCCGACTTGACTTTTTGGGGCGTAGGCGAACTTTCGTACTTTTGGCTTGTAGCTCAGGGTATTGTGTGGACGGCCTGTTCGCTGTAGACGATTAATTTTGTTAAACGCAACTTCGCGGGTTATTCTCGAATGCTGCATTCGAAACTGTATATCCAGTATGTGAATGTTTTATTGGAGTTTCTTTAAAACGCTACTTAAATTAACAGAACAGATTTTTGTTTATCTGTTTGTTTTTATGTGTGTTATTGAATGACCATGGAATTTCTTTTTGAATTTTAGTGTTTTGTTTGAAATCTACATTACTCAGTGACTCACCTTTAAAACGGGAACAAATCGAGGACTGACCAGCCCGGCAATAGCGGACCTCCCGAATAAAGGGTTCGATCAGTTGTTCGACATCAAACTTGCATAGTTGAGCTGTAGTGATTTAAACTCTGTTCATTCCGCCAATATTGAGGTCAAGATCCCCAAGAAAGCTCTTCGTGTGTGTGTGAGTGTGGTAATGTGTTGTCTTGCGAGTGTGCATCAGTGAGACACTTGAAATGCGTGAAACCATTATGAGGGTGCGTGTTGGGTTCAATTCGCAGCGCCTTGATAAAAAAAAATATTGTGTTTTGGAAACGTGCGCGTGTACAATACTCTTTACTTATTCATGTATGTATGCATGTATGTATGTATGTATGTATGTATGTATTTATATATTTATTTATTCACTCATTCATTCGTTCGTTCATTGATCGATTGTTTGATTTATTTATTTATCATTACAGTATTTATTTATTTATTTATTTATTATTTTTTATGTATTTATTAGTTCTTATTTATTACTTATTTATGTATTTCATTTATTTATTTTGTTAATTCATTCATTCATTCATTCATTCATTCATTCATTCATTTCATCCATTCATTCATGTATTCATTCATTGTTGGTTGGTTGCTTGGTTCATTCACTTACGTAATAATTTTTTTATTGATTCATTTATTTATTCATAATTTTGATGATTTAATTAGTTATTTTTTTCATTTATTTATTTATTTATTTACTTAATTAATTTATTTATTTACTCATATTTATTCAATCATTCATTTATTTATTTACTAATTAATTATTTCTTTCTTTCTTTCTTTCTTTTTTTGTTTTTTGTTATTTAGTTATTCAGTTATTTATTTTTCTATTTATTGCCTATTTATTCATGTATTCATTCATTCATTCATTTATTTATAATTTGTTTTTCTTTCTTTCTTTATTATTTAGTTAGTTAGTTATTCATTTATTTGTTTATTCATTTGTTCATTTATTTTGTTAAAACGTCATGAGGGTTGTCTGTCTAGCTGTGTGGGTTGGGTATATATACGACTCATTTATTACTACCATTATCATCACCGTCACCGTCGCTATCGCTATCGTCGTCGTTTTAATTGTGGGTGGTGGTGGTGGCGGGACTGCTGTACTGCCGCTGATGTTGTTACAGTACGTTTTTTACATTTGCCCAGCGTGCCCTGCACATGTGTGTGTTTGTCTGTGTAAATGTAAACAACGTATATATATATATATATATATATATATATATATGACCACTCAGACTGTTCCATATCTTTGATCTCCCTTGCATCCTTGAATGGATCCTCAAGCATAGGCTCAAAGATTGTCCCTACACTTTATACTGTTTGAATAATGCTTTTAGTTTTTCAGCAACTTTTTTCCCTCTCCACTTTTGTTTTGTTCCATTTTACTACCCTTCGCTGGCTGCTTTGAGGGTGCTGTTGGAGTCTTTTTTTGAACCCTTGGTGGTGAGAACACCACAGAATTATGGACTGTGGTGTGTCTCTATTTGACACCAAGAGCACAGACACAATCAGCCGTGTCTCCCTGATGAGTCTGATCCAGCGGACGAAAGGCCTAGGAGCAGGCAATACAAATAAATGTGCCTTTGAGAGGGATTACGATGGTTCCCTCAGGCAGCTAGTGAAGGGTTTCTCATATTTATAATATATTCCCCCATTTTATTCATCTTCAATTTTTTTTTTTTTTTTTTTTAAAGTTCAAATCTTTGCCAAGGCATTACTATAACGACTGAAGAATTGTTAACCTGCACTTGTTTTCCCCCACTACTTAATTGTTCAGCATTATATATATATATATATATATATATATATATATATATATATATATATGTGTGTGTGTGTGTGTGTGTGTGTGTGTGTGTACTACTAAATATATATCCTGCCCTGTGGGAGAAAATGACAAAACTGTTTTATTCTTCTATTTTATCAGTCATATTTTTTATCATTGTTTTGTTCATGGGAAGTGCGGACAAAAGAGATTATTATGTGTGATCATATATATATATATATATATATATATATATATATGTATATATAAAACAGAGAGTTTAAAAACCACAACAGACAAGATAAAAAGATTTCCAAAATTTTCGGCTTTAATGCCTTCCACAGTGGTGAGTTGCTGGGGCAGCGTGGCAGTTCCTGGGGCAGCATGGCAGATGCTGGTCTGTGTGGCCAGTCCCTTTGGGCACAGCTGAAGCGACTGCAGTTTCGGCATGAATGCCTCATCTGGCTTCCTTCGCAGTGGTGCTGCAGATCCAACTTCACCCTGCTGATTTGAGGTCGTGAGAATATTCTCACTTTTATCTATATCTTAACTTCCTGGTGACGGTGTGGCATTTGTACGGGCTGTTTATGCCCTGCTGGAGGGATGTGACACCAGAATTTTCTGGAGTCGCTAACGACCTCAAATCAGCAGGGTGCGGTTGGATCTGCAGCACCACTGCGAAGGAAGCCAGATGAGGCATTCATGCCGAAACTGCAGTCACTTCAGCTGTGCCCAAAGGGACTGGCCAGACAGACCAGCATCTGCCACGCTGCCCCAGGAAGACCTACCATTCTCTCTCTTTTTTCTTTTTCTCTAAAGTCATTTTGACAGAGAAAATGATTGTCTGGCTAGTTTTCTCCCACTGCTTTTCTGATATATATATATATATATATATATATATATATATATATATATATATATATATATTCAATTATAAACAAAGCTTGCTCTTATGTCTTAGATTGAAGAAATAGGGGGAGATAAGCATTCATATCTGCAGTGGTAGATCATTCTGCCAACTAACAGTATGTGCTTGAGTGGGTGAATGGGGAAAAAATAAAGTAAATGCTTCTCAAAATGAGCCTTTAGCAAGCTTATAGTCTCCAAGTGGGAGACGATCTCCAATGGGGAGAAAACCCACTAACATATAACTCCTGGTCAGATACCGATATTTCGAAACCTGATTGTTTCTCCTCAGTGACCGCGGAAAGTGGTAATTTGACTCCTCTGCCTTTTCGGTTTTAAGAAGAATGCTATCCCAGAAAAGGCTGGTGTGGCAATACCGTAGTATGTTTGTTGAGTTTTCAAAAAACCAACCAAAGGTGCCACCTAAGAAGCAAAAGAAAATCATGAAAGAGCAAAACAAGCTACATTTTCTTATGACATAAGAAAATGTATATATACATATATATATATAGGCACAAAAACACAAATATGCACGCAGAGAGAGAGAGAGAGACAGACAGACAGACAGACAGACAGGCAGACAGATAGACGGACGGAGGACAGACGGACACAGAGAGAGAGAGAGAGAGAGAGAGAGAGAGAGAGAGAGAGAGCGAGCGATGAGGGGGGGGGAGAGAAAGAGAAAGAGAGAGAGAAAGAGAGGTGGGGGGAAGACAGAGAGAGTGAGGGGGGAGAGGAAAGAGGGGGGAGAGGAGAGAGAGAGAGAGAGGGGGGGGTTAAAGTAAAGAGAAAGAGTGAGCGATGTCAGACAGAAATGCATGTATTGCTAGGAACACGCAGCCAGTCAAGACAAAGAGAGAGACAGAGAGGGAGAGAAAGAGAGATATAAAAAAAAAAAAGACAGAAAAAACCCAAAACACACACACGCACGTACACACACAGATTAATTGACCCATATTCAACTTTTATTAAACGTTTATAGAAAATGACTGTAATAAACTCAAAAGCTTATTTCCTATTGCCTCTGTATTTGGTCTCTCTCTCTCTCTCTCTGGTCTCAGGGTCTTTATGCGCACGTGCGAGCGCGCTTGTGTGTGTGTGTGTGTGTGTGTGTGTGTGTGTGTGTGTGTGTTTGTGTGTGTGTGTGTGTGTGTGTCCTTTCTTACAGATAAAGATATTTAGTAGTTCCTAGTACTTTGCGCATGCTACGAAAACATGAACATCTCAGCTTCGTTACTTTTACCTTAATTTGTCTTACTTTGCTGTTTTGAAGCAAACCAACAGCAATATCTTATGTACATGAATTGCGCCTTCTTCTGAGAAGTTGTTAGGCCTCCCTATAGCAGTGATCTGTTGACAATGTTATATTGTAAACAGCAAAAACCATGAAAAGTCTTGAAATATCTACAGTGTGAACTTGGTGTTTAGACTCATCGCCTAACCGTTAAAAACAAATCGTTCCACGTGAAACCTTAAAACAACTGTCATGACACCATTATCCTGTTTGACAAGAGCAGTGATTTTGTTAATCCGCGCCTAGACCAAACGAAAGTTATTTCATATGTTCTGTGCATGTCTTCACGCAACCAGAGCCACGCATTGTACCACCCGGGCGAATTCTCAATTCTCCTCACTTCTAACACAAGACCACTACCCCTTCCTGCTGCCCGAATCAAACGTCGCACACTCACGGGATTGGGAACTGAGGGCAGAACAGAACAAGAAATGTGTAATCTTGGAAGTGGAACTCGATACCACGGACAGGAAGAATGTATTCACACATTGGAGTCTGTACCTACTACTTGGATTTAACCTCAGGCTATGATGGATGATAATCTCTTGAATCTCCCGTGGTAAGAATTCAGCATTTGAGTCCAGCGGATGACGTCTGATGCAATTCACAGAATCAGGCCGGTAGCGTTCATAGGATCCATGTCTATTTGTCTGGAGACATCAGGACTGTTTTGCCTGGAGACGTCAGGACTATTTTGCCTGGAGACGTCAGGACTGTTTTGTCTGGACTGTTTTGCCTGGAGACGTCAGGACTGTTTTGTCTGGAGACGTCAGGACTATTTTGTCTGGAGACAAAGCAATTCAGGAATTGATC
>CM065731.1:15609246-15619246 GCA_033310375.1 Conus canariensis
CCTCATCAAACCATTCAGATCTCTGAGAATGCTTCTTAGTAGACACTGTTTTCTGCATACACTGACCAGCTCTAAGCAGATATTGCGTAAACAAATCCATTGCTGAATCAACATCTTCATCAATCTGTTCCATTGCTTCCTTTAACATAGTCATACCTTCGTAGTCATTAAGACAATCTTTATATTCTTTTTCGTTGTCCACATTCCACACTATTTTTTCTCTACTACTGTCTTTAAGGCAATTAGCATTCTGCATAGTTTCCACATTCATGACCTTTGTGTACAATGTTAGTTGTAGCGGTAGGTGATCTGAGTCGATCAACTCTTTTACAATTAATCGTATGTCTGAGAGATGAGAGGGGAAATTACATGACATCAAAAAGTAATCTATCACGCTTGACCCTTTTTCTGACACGTAAGTACAACCAGAGTCACAATTCCATTTTGAGGAACCGTTTACAATAAAACAGTCTGCAATTTTGCACAATTCAACTAGCTGAGTCCCAAAGAGATTCATTTCCATATCATCAGACTTTCTGGCAAAAGTATTTATGTCGGTTGCAGCACTGCTGACCGTCTGCTAAAAAATGTCGTCAGTGTAATCAAAATTTCTATCATCGGTGCGAGCATTTAAATCCCCACATAACAGAATAAGAAAATCGTCGAATTTCTCATACAAATACATAATACATTCATCAAGTACTTCTATACCATATCCATCAGCATTGTTTCTCCAGTAACTGGAATCATATGGTCGAATATAGGTTGAAATGAACATAACATCATAATCACAACCAAATAGCTCTTTTGATATTTTTAACACAACTACATCATCATTTTTAACTTGTATTTGGGAAATGAATTTAGAAAAACACTTTTTGACAAAAACCAAAATTCCTCCAGAATATCTCCCCTGCTTTGACAGTTTCTGAGCTTTGGCAATAAAAGAATCATAATCTGAAAAAACAATTGAATCAAAATCTTCTGAAATAAAAGTTTCGGTAAACGTAATGAAATCGTGGGTAGTTACAAAGTTAACAAATTCTTGATCATGTAACTTTTCATACAATCCACGCACGTTATAATTCAAAAAGCTGACGGATCTAGACATGTGTTGAGCAGAAAACACATTTGAACTGTTACACAAATAGCTGTTTTCCGGGCATTTGTCCTGTTTAGAAAAAGTACCTATTGTACCCCGTGCCCCTTTCATGCACCCACTTGGATAGCATGATGCCCGGCCTGCTTGTCATTTGTCTTCTAACTGACATTCAGGAGAGGGAACCTGTCTCTGTGTGCGTTTGTCACTGCATTGTGACCCACAACCAGACCTGGCCCTCTTAAACGCCTCCCTGATGCTACCCTGGCTGCCTTGGCTGACTGATCGTCGTTTGGTACTTCCCGCTCGTGTTACCACCCTAGCTAACTTCCGCTCCTTTGCATTTGCTCGTGTTTTAGGACGAGAAAGTCTTTCTGTACCATTCTTAGGGGAATCTCTGCCCCCTGCCTCGATCCGACCTTCAGCAACGGCCCGCAGAAGTTGATCTCCAGCTCCGCTGTCACACATGCCGAAATCATTCCTAGTTAAATCTGGAACTGACCGACTGGGCAGAATGTCAGACTGGTGACCTGGTCCCATGGTTTCTGCAGCTTCGTTTCCTCCTTTTGAGATGTCGCTGTCTTCTTCTGGCAGTCCTGCCTCTTTTCCCTTCAGGGTTGACTCCTGGTTATCATCCGCACACTGAGGTGTTTTCCTGTAGTCCTGTAACATATCAGCAGCAGCCAGATCACGCTGCTCTTCCTCTGGATCATAATCTTCATTGCAGTTTAAGGACAGGTTTGCAACCATCACAGTGTCTGTTTGCAGATCATTACAGGAAGGCTGCTTCCTTTCATCTCGTCCTTGTTTGTTGTTTCTAACTGGAATCCTTGTTTTACTTGTATTATGTCTTCTATCCATATCATACTTTGTTTTGTTTGTAATATTTGCTGTAGTACCAGTGTCCCATGTATCTATTTTTCCACTTCTTTCATCATCAGACGATACTGACTGTCTTGAATGAAACTGTTTTTTCCTTCTCATTTTGACGATTCTTCGGTGTTCCGCTCTTGAAGCGTGCTGATGAAAAGGAGAACTCTGATTATCATGCCTTTCATAAGAAAAATACTCATTCATTGGGAGTCTTTTCGAGCTCGAAGAGTTTCTCAATGTTCTTTCTTTGTTCTTTGAAACATTATATGATGTTCGACCGTTTTTGACTGCTTGGCTGTAACTCATGTGTCCAGGCACTACATGTTGTTCTTCAGTTCTTTCTAAAACACCACTTGATCTTCTATCATTCATATCTCTGTTGAAGTCATTGTAGTGTCTCTGGTTCTCAGCTGAAGCCCTTGCGTCGTGGTATTCCTGGCCGTTTCTTTGTTGAAAATCAGGGTTTCTTTGCCCATAGCGAAGATCAGGGAAGTCTTTTGGGCCCATCCTTTGAGAGTATTCTTCCACCTGCAGTTTGCCCTTCCAGTAATATGCCCTTTTTCCTTGTTTGGTATGGAAGTCTATCATTTCTCTTTGTCTGGTGGTGAGTTCTGCAGAAATCCTGATGTTGTCTCTACGTAGCGATTCCCTCAGCTCTTGGTCTTGCAGAATGTCCAGTTTATCTGACCACCTGTGCATCTGCACAACTATTGGTCTTGGTCTGTCTGTTGCGTCATTCCATTCCCCCACTCTGAATGCCCGGTCAATATCATTGTGACTCCAATTTCTTCCATACGAATACTGGTTCAGAACATCAATAATTACATCAGTTGTTGGAAATGTGTACGTACCTCCTTCTGGTATTCCTGTAAATCTCAAATTGCGGCTCTTCAGGTCTACTTCATTTTGATGGACCTGTTCCTCCAATCTGTCGAGTCTTTGACTAATCAGTTCAAAATTCTCGTTCACAGTTGCAATATCTTCTATTGCAGTATTAATCTCCAATCTATTTCTCTCAGATGCATGCTTCAGTGAATTTATGTCAGTGTTGAGTTTTCCTATTGCGCTGTTGAATTGTTGGAGATTGTGGCTAAGCATATTACTGAGGTTACGGGAGTGTAAATTCATCATTTGCATCATCTGACTAAAACGCCAGTCCATCATCTGTACCAGATTGCCACATCCATCACTTAACGAAGAAGAAGTCGTCATTTTGCTCCCAGTAGTATAGTTGAAAGGAATAATGTTTCTCACACCGATGATAATTTGACAGCAGTTTTTAGTCAGATCGTGTACCTATTTCCAACATCGCAACATGAAGAAAAGAATTCCTTTAAAGCGCCTGTTTTCCTTCAGTTTGTAAACACACTGTGCTATCCCACATGCGACACTGTCAACCAGTCGAACAGCTTCACTGTTCTCACACCAAGGACACACTCAGCTATCGTAAATCAATCACGTGCAAGTTGTACACTTTATAGCAACACGATCCGAAGTTTGAGCTGTACTCCAAGAAATCCCCTTCTTCATAAATCTTTGTAAAACTTAATGAAGCAAATTAGCCTGGATCTTGATGAATAATTCAGAAAGTACCCAAATCACTCCAATTACCATACCTTTAAGTTCCTCCATGCAAAAAATTGCGATGATCAACACACTCCTAATATGTTAAAATCTCATTTTTAACAGACGCTCACAAATCGTGCCTGATGGGTCAAACTTTGCAGGTGAGAAAACCGAGAGAGAGAGAGAGAGAGAACAGAGACAGAGAGAGAGAGAGAGAGAGAGAGAGGAGACAGAGAGAGACACTGAGACAGACAGACAAACAGACAGATGGACAGACAGAGAGAGAGAGAGACAGACAGACAGACAGACAGAGACAGAGAGAGAGTGCGAGAGAGAGAGGAGGGGAGAGAGAGGGGGGGCAGAGAGAGAGAGAGAGTGGAAAGAGAGAGAGAGAGAGAGAGAGAGAGGGGGGGGATTGATCCGGGTGGGGAAGGTGGGGGGGGGGGGTGGAGCGGAGGTGGTATGAAAGAGTGAGGATCAACAAATTGTGGTCATTTGCGAGCACCTCAAAGAAAGTGTAGACTGCGACAATCCGTGCCGTTGCGACAATCCGTGCCGGGAGGTCGGACACAACCTGTCGCACAAGACAATCCGTGCCGTTGCGACAATCCGTGCCGCCAGGTCCGGCACGGATTGTCGCATTCGTGAATTTGCGACAATCCGTGCCGTTGCGACAATCCGTGCCGCCACAGTGAACACTCGTCTCCTAATGTTTTAAGAATGTAAAGTAATATGCCCGTAGATTTGGATTCGGTGGGATCTCTGCGTACAATATTGTAGTTCAGTGTGGTCCTTGTAGTGCACACTCATGCTGTCACATACCTGTTGCGGGTTCCTGTTGCTAAGATTAATGACAGTGACAGTGGCATCAGGGACAATATCTGAAAGTCTTGATTCAGTGAAGCCAAATATAATGAAAGGGTTTGTCTTGAGTGAAGCCAAATATAATGAAAGGGTTTGTCTTGATTATACAGTACAGTGGGTACCTCCTGTAACTTGCTTTGTATATAGTTTATATATAGATGTCCAGTACGTAGTCCGTCTTCCTGTGGCCACGCTAAAGATGATTGCACCATTGGTGCAACTAAAACGAAAACAAATGTGTCCGTATTGTATGCACACAGAACAATCTTCAAAGCAAAAGATAATGAATATGAGAAACAAGCAAAAGTTAAATTTACAAACAATTGTGAAAACACACACACACACACACACACACACACACACACACACACACACACACAACACACACACACACAAGGAAATAGCGTTGTAGATTATTTCATTGTATCACAAGACCTAATGAAAGATGTTATTGCATGCAAAGTTCATAAACTCACTGTATATTCTGATCATTGTCCTATAGAACTGTCAATTTTACTTCCTACTGTAGGCAAGGATAGACCTAATATGAAAACAAATGCGCATGCGGACAGTGCTTTCTTACGTAATAAAACGTCAAACAGAAATGACACAAAAGTTAACACAACCATTACGTCATTTATTTGGGATGACGAATCTGCAGTAAAGCTGAACATTGCTTTAAATAACCCTATCATGAAGAGTCGTATAGATGAAATAGAGAAACGTATGGAGAAGACACAAGATCATGATACGGAGACCTCAGTCTTCATTGACAACATGGTTAATGATCTGACCCAAACAATAAAAGACGTAGCATCTCTATCACTCAAACAAAGACAAATGCGTGAAAGAAAGAGAACAAATCCGAAACACAAAAAATGGTTTGATGAAAAATGTTTTCTTCTAAGGAAAGAAGTAAGATCACTTTTAAATGCACTGAACAGACACCCTTTCAATCGATACTTACAGGCAAAGTACTTTTCAACTGTGAAGGAATACACAAGTATTTTAAGAAGACAAAAAATATATACAGAGACAAACTTGTTAGAGAACTAAATGAAGCCTTTGAAAAGGATCCAAATCAAGTATGGAGAACACTAAACGAATTAACAAACATGCAAAACACGAATCAAAATAAAAGGAAGGAAATCCATGAAGACAAATGGATATCTCACTTAGAAAAATTAATTAGCAGTAATATTGAAATAACAGAACAGAGAAAAAAACTGACTGAGCAAAAATTGTCTGAAGCAAGAAAAGTTATATATAATCCAAACGTTGATGAACCAATTAGTATATTAGAAATCCATAAGACATTCCGAAATCTAAAAAATAAAAAAGCCACGGGAAAGGACGGAATCTCAAATGAAATAATCAAAGCCAGTTTGCCTAATATAATTATACCTCTTAAGAATATATTTAACTGGGCACTAAGATATGACCAGTATCCCACTCTGTGGAAACATGGCATTTGTGTGCCAATTTATAAAAGCGGCGATCCTACAAATCCTAACAATTATCGTGGAATTACTTTAAATTGCTGCCTGAGTAATGCTTTCTGTCAAATATTAAACAATAGGATAACAAATTACATAGAAAGCAGAGATTTATTTATAAAAGAACAGGCAGGATTTCGAAAATCCTACAGACCAACAGACCAGATATTCATTAAAAAATTTTTTTTTAAAGATCATTGACAGTGAAATAAGAAAAAAGAATGGCAGACTATACTGTTGTTTTGTAGACTTTAGAAAAGCATTTGACAGCATCTGGCATGACGCTTTACTTCTGAAACTATACAATATAGGTATCAATGGCTATTGCTATCGGGTTATAAAAGATATGTACACAAACGCGATGGTTTGTGGAAAATCAAATAATGGATTTACAAGATCAGTCCCGGTCAAACAAGGACTTCTTCAAGGCAGTTCGCTTAGCCCGACGCTGTTTAATATCTTTATAAATGATATTTCAAACTATATTGATAACCATGATTCTCCTGTTATAAACCAGCTGAAAGAAACACGAATATCGCATTTATTATATGCTGACGACATAGTTATGTTGTCAAACACAAAATTGGGATTACAAACAAAACTTAATCAACTTCATAATTATTGTACAGAATGGGGCATGAAACTAAATAAAGATAAAACAAAAGTTGTCATATGCACTAAAACTGACTCAAAAATTTCAACCGCATTTACATGTGGAAATGATCCTCTTGAGACAGTAAATGAATACAAGTATTTAGGAATAATTCTTCATATAAGCGGAGAGTTACATAAAACACAAGATCATCTAGCAAAACAAGGTAACAAAGCTGTACATTCTTTACTACGTAAAGTAAAGGGAGGACATGTCAATGTATCATCAATAGCAAAACTCTTTGATGCTTTGATTTCACCAGTTATGCTTTATGGCGCAGAAGTTCGGTTTCCATTTACAGAAAAGATAGGACATGTTGAAAAGCAGTCTACAATGTTCGACATTTATCACCTATTATCCAATAATCCGATCGAGAACGTACATGTAAAAGTTTGCAGACATATATTAGGCGTACACAGAAAAGCAATGAAATTGCAGTACTAGCTGAACTTGGAAGATTTCCTTTGTGTCAAGAAATAATGAGTCTCATCCACTGTGTTCTGCTTAGCGTTTTGCACGATGGCTGTCGCCGTGTTCATGTCTGGCAAACATATGTGTGTGATGAAGAGTGGGTCAGGGCTTGCAGTCACATCCAGCGTGTGTATAATGGCACGCAGTTTGTCGAACACCTCATCGACCCACTTTAGACACGCTTTCCCTTGAATTAGAATTGTATAATATACATGTATCTTTAGAATCTTGATTTCCTATGACCTCATCTCTTTCGTTGACTGGGCAGGGTTCAGAGGGAACTGGAAAGATGGTGGTGAAGTCTTCAGTACAGTCAGTCTTTGTGTTGTGCAGGGTAATTTTTCCATGTACTTTGCTCTCCTTTAGGTACGAATTTCCCCATGTACCTGTGATGTGGTGCAAACCTCCAGTGGGGCACACATTGTTTAGCACACGTAACTGTTTTTTTGTATGGGATCAAGCGTATCCCTTATTTGCTCGAGGTTACCCCCACTTACAAATATACTGGTGTCTTGGCCCATGGATCGAGTAGTGGGTCCCAAAGCTAGCGTGATGGGTGGTGTAACCTACAATCGACACGCCCAACTATGCACCACAGCTCCTGCGTTCTGCTGGCCGGCACGCACCATGCCATAGCCGGCCTACGGCAATAGGTTGAAGGCTTTTTTTTTCCCTAGTTACACCACAAAAACGATCTGATGCGTCAGCACTACATAGTGGCCTACATCTCATTATCACAGCATTTTTCGAAATTCAATTTTACGTTGTTAACACTTACTTGAGTAAAAGATCAGTATTTTTTCCTGGACTGACGAAGAAAACACCTCATGCCTCGCGCGCAGCACAGCACAGACCGAGAGAGAGAGAGAGAGAGAGTGAGAGAGAGAGAGAGAGAGGGGGGGGGGAGTGTGCGTGTGTGTGTGTGTGTGTGTGTGTGTGTGTGTGTGTGTGTGATGATGATGATGATGATGATGATGATGATAATGACGATGATGATGATGCTGCACATTTTATCAATACTTCATTCATCGCGGATTGGCCCTATTTGAACGTTTAATAAATTCTGCTTTAGACTGCATTTGGGAGTCACCACAGATTTTGTCTTCTGAAAAACATTGTCCAACAAGAATTAATACAAAGTGCAAAATGTTTCTTCTGCGGAAGAGTTCAGTATGGTTACTGACAAGAACAGTGCCATAACTTAATTCATTAGCAAACAGATTCAGTAAGTTTGTTTTTTTTCGCCAGTTCGTTTTTCATGTAGGCGTGCTTGCAACAAACGTAAAATTGAGTGATATTGGAAACTGTAAAGACTAATATCAGAATAAATTGTGACATCGATTTTTTAACATTTCCATTTAATCTCAAAATGCTCCAAATAGTCGGTTCTTTATAAAGAATGTAGGCCTCTCCGAGGAATGCACATTGCATAATTTGTGTAACATCTTTGCTGCTTCTTGTCAGCTGGTAAACATTATAAACTAATATTAGCAACATTTATTTATTTTGGAAATTGTATAATGGATTCTGGCCTTTCGATTTTGTGATGGGTCTCCGACGTTCCCCTCGTTATTGAAATATGATTATCATATGCAGGGATGCAGGGGGGTATAGACAGAAGCATTCACGTTTCACAACCAAAATGCGCTCTTGCATAGGCACATACACTTTGTCACTCACATCGGGCCCGCACAAAGGTGACGGGAAACCAATAACATTTCATAGAAAATAATCAAATTTTATTTAACTTGGCTCCGAGCCCCCACCCGTCACTACACAACACACTTATCTGTATCATACAAAAATGTAAACATCATACAGATAATCTGATAATCGCATCCCCTTTCCTTCAATCGCTCTTCATTAACCAGGAAAGACAACATTCCACTATTCTGGTTGCACACTTATAAACTTAAGAACAAATAAACGTTCATAACTTGCCAGCATTCCTTGGTTGACCAGTCAGTTCTCTCATCACTCAGTGCGACTGCGGTCGCTGAAGCTGCCACACTGTTGTGTCCTCCCTATTGGCCAAATCCCAGTTGGGGGACACTAGCAACGTAGCTCGAGTTGAAACCCTCAGACCGAGTCTCCCGGACTCTACTAAACTTCACCCTCTCCACGGAAAAGGCTCCTGTCAGCCTCTCCCACAGGTCTTCTCTTGCTGCAAACACCCCCACTGTTGTCTGGCAGCTCCCTGCCTAGGCCCCAACAGGCTGATACGTCTTGCTGTCTACCGTCCCCACACAGGAGACAATACTCTAATGTTATCGGCTCCGAGGCTACAGCAACCTCCACTGTCTTACGTCCCCACCAGGAGACAATTCTCTACCGTCGTCGGCTTCGAGGCGACAGCAAGCCTCTGCTTCTCGCTGTATTTTCTTGAGCGCCCAGTAAGACGGGATGAGTTCACTTTCCCTCAGTGAGTCACACATTTCCTGGTTTTCCGAGCATCTTAATCCATTCTCAACCAAAGAGAACTTCCCCGAAGTTGGAGTATGGCTGCCTTAATGGCGGGATAAAAAAAAAAACGGTCATACACACAAAACTCCACTCCCTTTGTTGGGTACTGGGATTAATCCTTGCCTGTCTATACAGGGAGTGGCCGCAGGAGCATCAGCCTGAGTACACAGAAAGAACCAAAGAGAACCTGAGTTAAAGTGGTTCAACCAATGGAATCACTGGCACACATACACCACAACGATTTGCACCAATCACTCCCCGAGTTATTTTTATTCCTCCAATGGAATCACTAGTCACGTACACATACACACACACACCACAGCTTCTAGCACCAACAAAGAGTTGGGTACCGAGTGGTTAATGCATAACCTCTACTTCAAACTCATGTTCGATTCGCTGAAGCTACCCATTGTACTAACAGCCCGGACTTCTCCACAAGCCAGGACTGATGTTTCAAATGTTTACTGCACTCTATAGCCAACAAGGTGCAAAGCTCTCAACAGGCCGAAACTTCCT
>CM065731.1:15621746-15636746 GCA_033310375.1 Conus canariensis
CTGAGATTGACATTGTTTTCTACAATTACAGGTTAACCAATGATTAACAACACCGTGCTAGAAAGATGAATGTGCATTATGCGATGGACCCAGTAATATATTTCCTTCTTAATTGTATGTTTTGTTCAAAAATTATTTGTATTGTGGATAATTTTTTGGTTTTTCGCGCAATACTAATTGACATTTTAGCAATTAATATAATGTGATTTATTTTTGAACGGGTATATCTACTCATCTGGTCTGATTGAACACCAAACAGAACGTCAGTCAAAGAGAGTTTTATCAACATGCCAACTTCATATGAGATAAGCGTTTCCACACTTTTCCAAAGCTTATTTATAGGAGGGCAATAAAAAAAGAAGTGTTCAATAAAATCAATTTCGTTCGGACAGTTGTCGCATTTACTTGTTTCTGCTACCTTCATTTTGTGTAAAAGTATATTTGTAGGATACATATTATGGATGATTTTCCATTAAGTTCTCGTAGTCTGACCTTTGAAGAAGCTAACCTTGGTGAAATCCAAATACTTTCGTCTATTTCAAAGTTCAATTTTCTGTGCCAAAAGTCCTTGCACCGTGGTGTTACATTTCTTTGTTTCCTTTTGTCAAGTATTTGTTTTATATTCCCAGAATTTCTGTTGCTCTCTATCCATTGCAACCAGGTTGCTGGCAAAGCATTTTTTAACGCGTTGTATTCGAAGATTGCCTCACCACTTTTGTATCCTAGAATAGTCTCTATTTCTTCAACATGGAGCAGTCTGCCTTCGGTTGTGTGCACTACATCTCTTACATGCTCTAATCCCTTTTCTGTCCATCTTTTGAAATATAATGTTTTATCTTTATACTTTATCAAATTATTGAAAAATAATGGTTGGGACAGAAAGTTACAGCAAGATATTTCTTTTAACGTAATCTCTTTTTTGTTGTCCAAGTATATGGTTAGCACGTTTTTCCAGAATTCGTTATCTATTTTCTCTATCTGCCGTACATGCTTTGCCCTACTATTAATTTGAAATATGCCATTATGCTTTAATATTTTATTCAAGTGCCACTTGGGAATTTTAGACCAGTTTTCTTCTGTTGAGACGAATAATTGTCCCGCCCATTGTAAATAAATGAGCGTTTGAAGTTCTTTTATATTTAGCATGTTTACACCACCATATTTATATCCAGACTCCATTATTTGTCTTTTTACTTTTTCAAATGCTCTTCGGTTGCTGTGTTTTCTTTGCCACATGAATTTGTATAAAATTGTGTTCATTTTATTCAATATATTTTCGGGAATACCAATAGCTTGCATAACGAAAACAAGCTGGCTCACTATAAAAGTCTTTATCACTACAATTTTACCTTGAATGCTAAGATCTCTTCTGCTCCAGTCCTTTATTAGTTTTTGTATATATTCAATTCTCCCTTTCCAATTCTCTTCGATGTGTTTTGCCATGGTGTCATTTCGAAAATAAATTCCAAGGATTTTAATTCCATCGACCAATATAAATGGAAGATTCTGTTCATAAGGTTGTCGGCCCATTCTTAAAGCCTTAGTTTTGTTCATGTTAAGTTTTAGTCCTGAAAAAGTTTCAAATGTTTTTAGAATATCAAAAGATAACAACATGTCTTGTTTTGTATTAAAAAAATAATGTTGTGTCGTCTGCCAGTTGTTTTATTTTTATAACCTGGCTTCGTTCGTAATCATTATTTGGCACCCTAATGCCAGTTATGTTACTGTTTCTTACTTTAATAGCCAGTAGTTCTACTGCTAATACAAAGGCTAAAGGTGAAAATGGACAGCCTTGCCTAATACCACATTCCACATCAAATGGTTCAGATAACCATCCACCATGGTTGACACTGCTTTGGCTCCTGTTGGTCAAAACCTGTATCCATTTCTGGAAATCCGTTCCAAAACCAAACATTTTAAATACATGCAAAAGATACGTTTTTGAAATGGAGTCAAATGCTTTTGAGTAGTCCAAGGCCAGTAAGTACCCAGCTTTACCAGTTTTATTCAAGTAATTAATCACATCATCAATGGTTCGTAAAACGGTTGCTATATTTCTTCCTTTTATATATCCTACTTGATCCTCATTTATCAATTTATGTATTATTTTGCTTAATCTTTCTGCCAGAACCTTTGCCAAGACTTTATAGTCTGTATTTGTCAAGGTTATTGGTCTCCAGTTACTAAGTTTATCTCTTTCTAAATCTTTCCCCTTATGTATCAGAGTTATAATGCCTTGCCTTTGAGTAAATGAGAGCTTTCCTTTATCAAATGATTCAATGAAGGAGTTAGTCACAGTACTACCGATCCTACCCCAAAAGAATTTTAAAAATTCTACTGTCAGACCGTCGCTTCCTGGAGCCGAATCATTTTTCAAGTTTTTAAGAGCAGAAGTCTCACTAAGCATAACCATGCCTTCGCATACTATGGCTTCACTTTCATTTAAGCGTTTTAGTGGTTCATTTTCCATGAATGTATCAGCTGCGCGTTTTACATCATCCACTTCAGTCATCTGACTGTACAACTTTTTATAAAAAGAGGCTTGTTCGTGTAGAATTTCTTTTTGATCTGTGAGAATTTCCCCCGATTCTTTGCACAGTTTTGTAATAATCTTATTTTTACTTCGCGCCTTTTCCAGGCTGCAAAAGTATTTAGAATTCTTCTCTCCTTCCTCGATCCATCTGATTCTTGCTCGAACCTGAGCGCCTTTAGTTTTATGAATTTGCATTATCTCTAGTTTTTGTTTGGTTTTCATATAATCCTCAAGAATGATTTCATTTTCGGGATTGTCTACAAGTTGTTTTTCTAAATCTTTCAAGTGAGTTCCAAGTTTCAGTGATTCGTTTCTTTTCTGACATGATATTTTTTTTCCAAATTCAATACAAAAATTCCGTATTTCCACTTTACACAACTCCCACTTCTCTTCGTTGTTCATGTCTCTGTTTTCTGAGAAAAATGAGTCTAAAGTCTCGTTCATTTTTTGAACAAAAATAGTTTTTTAAGTGACTATTATTAAACCTCCAATACCCCGGACCTCGTACACACGTATTCTCATTAAGATCAAGAACGACAGCTTTATGGTCGGAATTAGGAACTGTAAAGTGTTCACAAGAAGTACAAAAACTCAAAACGTTCTCGGAGACAAAGTGCAATGTATGGATTTGGCCGCATCCAAGTTGCCTCTTTTTCATTTGGATGATACAGTCTCCATGCATCAGTTAATTCTAACGTATCTATTGTCAGTTTAAAGGCATCAATTTCAGATTTGTTGTGTGGATTTCCTGATACTATGTCCAGGTCACTGCTGAATGAACAATTGAAATCACCAAAAATCAATAGATAATCAACAGGAATGAAAGTTTCAATTAGATTTTGAAAGTATGCTATCTTTTCTTTTGTATTGTTGGGTGCATACACATTTGCTATTGACAAATTGTATACCTCATTCACAACAGAGACAAGTAAGATACCGCTTTGTACCAGTATTGGCTTTACCTCACCCTTAAAATTTTTAGACACCAAAATAACTTCCCCCTTACTCCTATTAGTACCTGGATTACAGAAAATGTTCCCGCCCCACTGCCTTTCCCATGCTTCTACATCTGTATCCGTGACATGAGCTTCCTGTATACATATTATATCAAAGCGATGTTTTCTAAAGTAAGAGAACAAAGATTTCCTTTTCATTACATTTTTTAGACCTCTGACATTTAGAGACACTATACGCAGTTTATCCATTGAAACAAAATTAGGTGTGTCTTTTTTTTTCCCCTTTAATATTTCAGTTACCTTCAAATAGCTATGCAAAAATCACAGTCCAAAATCGCAATCCGTAATCATTATCAGGGTCGTTTACCGTCAAATCCAAGTGATCGTGGCACAGTCGCTATTGCCACTGCGCCGCTGTTACCGTACGGAAGCCGGTGTCATCCTTAACAGGATCCGCAGGGTCGTTGGACTCCTCGCCTTGTCGTCGCTGCTTCCCCGCTCCCTGCTCTGGACTGGTGTGCTGACCAGACAGGCGCCGTTTGGTGGGGGTGCTCGACCTGTGACGGGGGGAGCGGTCAAGGGTGGTGACCAGCGTAGCCTGACGCGTGAGGGGGCGGCTTCTGTCGTTCCTGCCAACAGACTTAGTGCTGGGTTCTGTTATCTTACTGTCATGTCTGGCCTCATTTGTTGGTTTTCTTGGTTTGGGCAGTGGTTGTGTATCTCCCGTTTGTTTATCTGCGAGATCACACACTGCATCCCCTCGTTTGTGTCCCGGTTTGCCGCACTGTTTACACACAATCTCACCTGAGCATTGAGACGCATGGTGGTTAGGTTTGAGACATCGGGAACACACAACAGTTTTCTCTGCCTGTTTTTGTTCTTTGTGAAAAAGCTTTGCAGAGAATATGTTAATTTTAATGAATTTATCGAGAGGAGTGGGAGGGACTGTAATGAAAACAAATCGTCGACCCGTTAAGAAACGAGTCAACTTGTGGTCCGCATCCCTTGCTCTCTCCATTTTTATCGCAGATCTTAATTCACATCTGAGTTTAGTGAGGGAATGTTCAATTTCCGATTCTGCAACTGATATTGGTATGTTGTCGATCCACAGTTTTGTTGTAGGTTTCTGCTCACCTGTCTCGTTGCGGAGAATGAAAGGGTTAGTGTTTGATACCTGGAGAATAGCTCCTCTCAATCCAATCCCCTTCACCAGGATGTCCGTGCGTGCCTCCTTCGTGGCCGGATAAATGCGCCAAAGGCCACGTATGTTCTGTGCGCCGAGAATGGAGCCTTGACCAGCAGCGCGTTCACCCGCCAAACATATTTCTAGAACGGACGGTCGGTTCTCGTAGTCGGGAATGTCTTTAGATTTTAGAAACACTGGATTAACCGTTGAAAAATGTTCCATTGATGTAACCAGTAGACGGAAGGGAACTCGAAATCGAAATCGAAGCGTAAACGCAAAACCTGAAAACAACTGCGTTTGCGAGTGACAGAGTTCACAAATTCGGCCTGAACAGAGAGCGTGCGATCCGCGTCCTCACTCGACGAATGTCGCTCACCGAATTCCTATGGAGAGTTAAACTACACCTGTCCTAGAACAGTCTCCTTCCAGGGGAGTTAAATTGGCACCGTTATGGAACAGCCCCCAGGAGACTTAAACTAGACAAGTCCCAGAACAGCCCCCTCCACCTCCTGGGGAGGTAATCTGGCCCCGGCCCAAAACAGCCCCCCTAGAGAGTTAAACTGGACCTGGCCTAGAACAGCCCCCCCCCCCCCCCTCTCCTGTCGGAGTTAATCTGGCTCCAGCCTGGTACAGGCCTCCCTGGAGAGTTAAACTGGCCCTGGCACAAAACAGACCCCCACCCCCACCCCCCCCCCACCCCTCTCCTGGGGAGTTAATCTGGCACCAGCCCAGAACAGCACATCTCGGGAGAGTTAAACTGCACCTGTCCTGGAACAGCCCCCCTCCAGGGGAGTTAATCTGGAACCGTCATGGAACAGTTCCCCTGGAGAGTTAAACTAGACAAGTCCCAGAACTGCCCCTTCCCCTCCTGGGGAGTTAATCTGGCACTGGCCCAAAAAAGCCCCCCTAGAAAGTTAAACTGGACCTGGCCTAGAGCAGCAGCCGCCCCCCCCCCCCCACCCCCCTTTACTAGGAGGTTAATCTGGCTCCGGCCTGGTACAGCGCCCCCCCCCCCCCCCCCCCCCGAGAGTTAAACTGGCCCTAGCACAAAACAGCCCCCCCCCCCCCCGCCCCCTCTCCTGGGAGTTAATCAGGCAACAGCCCCTCTGGAGAGTTAAACTGCACCTGTCCCAGAATAGCCCCTCTAGGGGAGTTAATCTGGCACAGTCATGGAACAGCCCCAGCCCCCCCCCCCCCCCCCCCCCCCGTCTCCTAGGGAGTTAATCTGGCTCCAGCCTGGTACAGGCCTCCCTGGAGAGTTAAACTTGCCCTGGCATAAAACAGCCCCCTCCCCCCTCCCCCCCTCCCCCCCCCCCCGTCACCTCCCCCCTCCTGGGGAGTTACTCTGGCACCAGCCCAGAACAGCCCCTCTGGAGAGTTAAACTGGACCTGTCCTAGAATAGCCCCCCTCCAGGGGAGTCAATCTCGCACCGTTATGGACCCCCCCCCCCCCCCCCCCCCGACGGGGGGAGTTAAACTAGACAAGGCCCAGAACAGCCGCCTCCCCCTCCTGGGAGTTAATCTGGCCCAAAACAGCCCCCCTAGAGAGTTAAACTGGACCTGGCCTAGAACAGCCCCCCCCCCTCCCCTGGGGAGTCAATCTGGCTCCAGCCTGGTACAGGCCTCCTTTGGGGTAAACTGGCCCTGGCACAAAACAGACCCCCCCCCCCCCTCTCCTGGGGAGTTAATCTGGCACCAGCCCAGAACAGCCCCTCTGGAGAGTTAAACTGGGTCTGTCCCAGAACACACACCCCTCCAGAGGAGTTAATCTGGCACCGTAATGAAACAGCCCCCCTGGAGAGTTAAACTAGACAAGGCCCAGAATATCCCCCTCCCCCTCCTGGGGAGTTAATCTGACACCGGCCCAGATCTGCAATCCAAGAGAGTTAAACTGGAACTGGCTTAGAGCAGCCCCCCACCCCCCACCCCCTCTCCTGGGGAGTTAATCTGGTTCCAGCCTGGTACAGACCCCCCTGGAGAGTTAAACTGGCCCTGGCACAAAACAGCCCCCCCCCCCCCTCGCCTGGGGAGTTAATCTGGCACCAGCCCAGAACAGCCCCTCTGGAGAGTTAAACTGGGTCTGTTCCAGAACACACCCCCCTCCAGGGGAGTTAATCTGGCACCGTAATGAAACAGCCCCCCTGGAGAGTTAAACAAGACAAGGCCCAGAACATCCCCCTCCCCCTCCTGGGGAGTTAATCTGACACCGGCCCAGATCTGCCCTCCAAGAGGCAGACTGGACCTGGCTTAGAGCAACCCCTCCCCCCCCCCCCCCCCCTCTGCCGGGAGTTAATCTGGTTCCAGCCTGGTACAGACACCCCTGGAGAGTTAAACTGGCCCTGTCCCTGGCACAAAACAGTCCCCCCCCCCCCCCTCTCCTGGGGAGTTAATCTGGCACCAGCCCAGAACAGCCCCTCTGGAGAGTTAAACTGCACCTGTCCTAGAACAGCCCCCTCCAAGGGAGTTAAACTGTTAAACTGGCACTGTCATGGAACAGTCCCCCCCCTCCCCCCACTGGAGAGTTAAACTAGACAAGTCCCAGAACAGCCCCTCCCCCTCCTGGGGAGTTAATCTGGCACCAGCCCAAAACAGTCCCCCTAGAGAGTTAAATTGGACTTGGTCTAGAACAGCCCCCGCCCCCCCCCCCCCCCTCTCTCTCTCTTTTGGGGAGTTAATCTGGCTCCAGCCTGGTACAGGCCTCCCTTGGGGGTAAACTGGCCCTGGCACAAAACATGATCCCCCCCCCCCCTCTCTCTCTTTTGGCGAGTTAATCTGGCTCCAGCCTGGTACAGGCCTCCCTTGGGGTAAACTGGCCCTG
This sequence comes from Conus canariensis, assembly GCA_033310375.1. Taxonomy (NCBI): domain Eukaryota; kingdom Metazoa; phylum Mollusca; class Gastropoda; order Neogastropoda; family Conidae; genus Conus; species Conus canariensis. Next base: position 15,629,240 of record CM065731.1, read on the forward strand.
GCACAAAACATGATCCCCCCCCCTCTCTCTCTCTTTTGGGGAGTTAATCTGGCACCAGCCTGGTACAGGCCTCCCTTGGGGGTAAACTGGCCCGGGGGGGGGGGGGGGGGGGGGGGGGGGGGGGGGGGGGGGGGGGGGGGGGGGGGGGGGGGGGGGGGGGGGGGGGGGGGGGGGGGGGGGGGAGTCAATCTGGCTCCAGCCCAGAACAGCCCCTCTGGAGAGTTAAACTGGGTCTGTCCCAGAACACACACCCCTCCAGAGGAGTTAATCTGGCACCGTAATGAACAGCCCCCCTGGGAGTTAAACTGACAGCCCAGAATATCCCCTCCCCTCCTGGGAGTTAATCTGACACTGGCCCAGATCAGCAATCCAGAGAGTAAACTGGACGCTTAGAGCCCCCCCCCCCCCCACCCCCCCACTGGGGAGTTAATCTGGTTCCAGCCTGTACAGCCCCCCCTGGGAGTTAAACTGGCCCTGCAAAAACGACCCCCCCCCCCCCCCCTCGCCCTGGGAGTTAATCTGGCACCAGCCCAGAACAGCCCCTTGGGGTTAAACTGCCCTTCCTAAACAGCCCCCTTCCAGGGGAGTTAACTGGCACCAGCCAGAAACCACCCCCCTGGAAGTTAACTAGACAAGTCCAGAACACTCCTCCCCTCCGGGAGTTAATCTGGCACGGCCTAAAACTGCCCCCTAGAGAGTTAAATGCACTGGCCAGAAATCCCCACCCCCCCCCGGCATTACTCCACCCGCCCTCTCTTCTCAGCATTCTGACTCTTACCCTCTCTCCTCACCCTCTACCCCTCTCTCCTGGGAGTTAATCTGGTCCAGCCTGGTACAAGCCCCCTTGGGGTAAACTGGCCCTGGCACAAAACAGACCCCCCCCCCCCCCCCTCCCTGGGGAGTTAATCTGGCACCAGCCCAGAACAGCCCCTCTGGAGAGTTAAACTGGGTCTGTTCCAGAACACCCCCCTCCAGGGGAGTTAATCTGGCACCGTAATGAAACAGCCCCCCCTGGAGAGTTAAACTAGACAAGGCCCAGAACATCCCCCTCCCCCTCCTGGGGAGTTAATCTGACACCGGCCCAGATCTGCCCTCCAAGAGAGTTAAACTGGACCTGGCTTAGAGCAACCCCTCCCCCCCCCCCACCCCCTCTGCCGGGGAGTTAATCTGGTTCCAGCCTGGTACAGACACCCCTGGAGAGTTAAACTGGCCCTGGCCCTGGCACAAAACAGCCCCCCCTCCCCCCCCCCCCCCCCCTCGCCTGGGGAGTTAATCTGGCACCAGCCCAGAACAGCCCCTCTGGAGAGTTAAACTGCACCTGTCCTAGAACAGCCCCCTCCAAGGGAGTTAAACTGGCACCGTCATGGAACAGCCCCCCCCCCCCCCCCGCCTCCCCCCCTGGAGAGTTAAACTAGACAAGTCCCAGAACAGCCCCCTCCCCCTCCTGGGGAGTTAATCTGGCACCGGCCCAAAACTGTCCCCCTAGAGAGTTAAATTGGACTTGGTCTAGAACAGCCCCCCCCCCCTCTCTCTCTCTCTCTTTTGGGGAGTTAATCTGGCTCCAGCCTGGTACAGGCCTCCCTTGGGGGTAAACTAGCCCTGGCACAAAACATGATCCCCCCCCCCCCCTCTCTCTCTTTTGGGGAGTTAATCTGGCTTCAGCCTGGTACAGGCCTCCCTTGGGGGTAAACTGGCCCTGGCACAAAACATGATCCCCCCCCCTCTCTCTCTCTATTGGGGAGTTAATCTGGCTCCAGCCTGGTACAGGCCTCCCTTGGGGTAAACTGGCCCTGGCACAAAACATGATCCCCCCCCCCTCTCTCTTTTGGGGAGTTAATCTGGCTCCAGCCTGGTACAGGCCTCCCTTGGGGGTAAACTGGCCCTGGCACAAAACATGATCCCCCCCCCTCTCTCTGTTTTGGGGAGTTAATCTGGCTCCAGCCTGGTACAGGCCTCCCTTGGGGGTAAACTGGCCCTGGCACAAAACATGATCCCTCCCCCCACTCTCCTTTGGGGAGTTAATCTGGCACCAGCCCAGAACAGCCCCTCTGGGGTAAACTGGCCCCTGGCCAAGAACAGATCCCTGCCCCCCCACCCCCCTTCCAGGGGAGTTAATCTGGCACCAGCCATGAACAGTGGAGGTAGCCCCCCCCATCCGGGGAGTATCTGCCCATCATGAACAGCCCCCCCCCCGAGAGTTAAACTAGACAAGGCCCAGAACAGCCCCCTCCCCCTCCTTGGGAGTTAATCTGGCACCAGCCCTAAACAGGCCCCCCTGGAGCGTTTAGCTGGACCTGGCCTAGAGCAGCCCCCCCCCCCCCCCATCCCTCTGGAGAGTTAAACTGGCCCTGGCACAAAACAGCCTCCCCCCCCCCCCCCCCCTCTCCTGGGGAGTTAATCTGACACCAGCCCAGAACAGCCCCTCTGGAGAGTTAAACTGCACCTGTCCCAGTACAGCCCCCCTCCAGGGGAGTTAATCTGGCACCGTCATGGAACAGCCCCCCCCCCCCCCCCCCCCCCCGGAATTTTAAACTAGACAATGCCCAGAACAGCCCCCTCCCCCTCCTGGGGAGTTAATCTGGCACCGGCCCAAAACAGCCCCCCTAGAGAGTTAAACTGGACGTGACCTAGAACAGTCCCACCTCCCCCCCCCCTCTCCTGGGGAGTTAATCTGGCTCCAGCCTGGTACAGGCCTCCATGGAGAGTTAAACTTGCCCTGGCACAAAACAGCCCCCCCCCCCCTCGCCCCCTCTACTGGGGAGTTAATCTGGCACCAGCCCAGAACAGCCCCTCTGGAGAATTAAACTGCACCTGTCCTGGAACAGCCCCCCTCCAGGGGAGTTAATCTGACACCCGTCATGGAACAGCCCCCCCCCCCCCCCCCCCCGGAATGTTAAACTAGACAATGCCCAGAACAGCCCCCTCTCCCTCCTGGGGAGATAATCTGGCACCGGCCCAAAACAGCCCCCCTAGAGAGTTAAACTGGACCTGGCCTAGAGCAGCCCCCCCCCCCCCCCCCCTGGGGAGTTAATCTGGCTCCAGCCTGGTACAGGCCTCCCTGGAGAGTAGAACTGGCCCTGGCACAAAACAGCCCCCCTCCAGGGTAGTTAATCTGGCACCGTCATGGAACAGCCCCCTGGAGAGTTAAACTAGACAAGGCCCAGAACAGCCTCCATCTTGGGGAGTTAATCTGGCACTAGACCAGAACAGCCCCATTGGAGCGTTAAACTGAACCTAATCTAGAACATCCCACCCCCATCCTGGAGAGTAAATCTGGCACCAGCCCAGAACAGCCCCCCCCCCCCCCTCCCCGGTGAGTTAAACTGAACCTGTCCCAGAACAGCCCCCCTACTGGAGAGTTTATCTGGCACCAGCCCAGAACAGCCTCCTGGAGAGTAAAACTGGACCTGGCCCAGAACAAACCTCCTCCTGGGGAGTTAATATTGCAACAGCCTAGAATATTTCCCCTGGAAAGTTAAACTGGATCTGGCTCAGAACACCCCCCCTCCCCCCCCCCTCCCTTGAAGAGATAATCTGGCACCGGCCCAAAACAGCTCCCCCCCCCCCCCCCCCCACCTAGAGAGTTAAACTGGACTTGCACCAAAACAGCCACCCTAGAAGGAGTTAAATTGAACAGCCTGTCCAAAAAACTATGCCCCCCCCCCCACCTCCTGAAGGTAATCTGGCTCAACAGTCCCAAGAATAACAGCAGCCCCCTAAGTACGAGTTTAATCTCTGGAACCCTGGCCCAGAACAGCCCCCTCCTGGGCAGTGAATCTGGTACTAGCCCAAAACAGCCCCCTAGAGAGTTAAACTGGACCTACCCCAAATTGCCCCCCACCTGAGGAGTTAATCTGGCACCAGCCCAGAACAGCCCCCTGGAGAGTTAAACTGGACCTGCCCCGGGAGTACTTCTGGGCCCGCGCGCCAGAATGACTCCCGGGACTACTTCTGGGACAGTACCTCCCCTTGGTCCCAGAAGTACTCCCCCCTATTGACAACTTTGCAAATAAATGTTTGTTTTATGTAACTATCTTATAACGATGATTCCTTTAGACAGGGGAGTACTTTTGGTACCAGTCCCAAACTGACACCCGATCCCCCCCCCCCCCCCCCCCCCTTCTGCACCAGAATGACTCCCGGGAGTACGTCTGGGCCCAGCCCAAATGTACTCCCGGAAGTAACTTTGGCGCGGCTCCAGATGGCGCGGCCCCTAAAGTTGATTCAGAGAATATTTCATTGTTGATTCAGATAGAATGTCCATGTATGAGTTTATGTCCATGTATGAGTTTCTAACCAGTAAGTAACAAACCTGAACACATAAATGAATGAGATATGCAAGGGGGGGGGGGGGGGGGGGGTACTTCTGTGACCGGCCCAGAAGTTCTCACCCTAAAGTTGAATCAGTCTATATGACAATGTTGATTTAGATACAATGTCCATGTGTGAGCTTATGACCAGTAAAAAAAAAAAAACAACTCTGAACACATTAATAAAGGAGATATGCAAGGGGGCTGGGGGCTGGAGGGTACTTCTGGGACCGGCCTAGAAGTACTCCCCCTAAAGTTGATTCAGACTCGTTTTTAATGTTTATTCAGATCAAATGTCCATGTATGAGTTTTTGGCCAGTAAATAACAACCCTGAACACATCAATAAAGGAGATCTGCAAGGGGGTACTTCTGGGACCGGCCCGGAAGTACTCTCCCTAAAGTAGATTCAGACTATACTTTCATGTTGATTGAGATAGAATGTCAACTTGTGAGTTTATGACCAGTAAATAACAACCCTGAACACATTAAAGGAGATATGCAAGGGAGGTACTTCTGGGACCGGCCCAGAAGTACTCCCCCTAAAGTTGATTCAGCCTCGTTTTCAATGTTGATTCAGGTAGAATGTCAATGTGTGAGCTTATGACCATTAAATACCAACCCTGAACTCATTGATAAAGGAAATATGCAAGGGGGGTACTTTTGGGACTGGCCAAGAACAAATCCCCCTAAAGTTGATTCAGACTATGTTTCAATGTTGATTCAGGTAGAATGTCTTATAACCAGTAAATAACAACCCTGAACAAGTTTATAACCAGTAAATAACAACCCTGAACACATTGATAAAGGAGATATGCAAGGGGGGTACTTCTGGGACCGGCCCAGAAGTACTCCCCCTAAAGTTGATTCAGACTGGTTTTCAATGTTGATTCAGGTAGAATGTCAATGTGTGAGCTTATGATCATTAAATAACAACCCTGAGCACATTGATAAAGGAGATATTCAAGGGGGGGTACTTTTGGGACTGGCCCAGAACAACTCCCCCTAAAGTTGATTCAGACTATATTTTAATGTTGATTCAGGTAGAATGTCCATGTATGAGTTTATAACCAGTAAATAACAACCCTGAACACATTAATAAAGGAAACATGCAAGGGGGTACTTCTGGGGCCGGCCCAAAAGTACTCCCCCTAAAGATGATTCAGACTGGTTTTCAATGTTGATTCAGATAGAATGTCCATGTGTGAGTTTATGACCAGTAAATAACAACCCTGAACACATTAATAAAGGAGATATGCAAAGGGGGTACTTCTGGGACCGGCCCGGAAGTACTCCCCCTCAAGTTGATTCAGACTATATTTAAATGTTGATTCAGATAGAATGTGCATGTATGACTTTATGACTAATAAATAACAACCCTCAACACCTTGACGGAGATATACCGAGGAGGGGGGGGGGGGGGGAGGATACTTCTGGGACCGGCCCAGAATGACTCCCGGGAGTACTTTATGAAAACAGGGGGTCCATTTTTTACCCGACCCAGATGTACTCTCGGGAGTCATTCAGGCACGGCCCCAGTAGTACCCCCGGGAGCACTTCTGGACGGTGAGTACTTTTGGGTTGTTACACCGTCGCACAGAGACAAAACGGTGGACCTTCAACCTCTGTTTTGTCGCTATCCCGCCGTTTAGTCGCATGTGTGACAAAACCGTAGGGTGCGACAAAACAGCGGTCTACAGGGAGTGCTATTCTGGACCAGGTCCAGTTTAACTTTCCGACTTTCCGGCAGGGGGGGAGGGGGGGGGGGGGGGTGGTGGTGGGGGGGGGGGGGGGAAGGCTGTACAGTGCCAGATTAGCTCCCCAGGAAGGGGGCAGTTTCGAACCAGGTCCACTTTAACTCTCGGGGGGGGGGGGGGGGGGGGGGAGGGGGAGAGGCTGTTCAGGGCCAGTGCCAGATTAGCTCCCCAGGAAGGGGGCAGTTTCGAATCAGTTTAACTCTCTAGGGGGTGGGGGGTGGGAGAGGTTTGTTCTGGGCAGGTGCCACATAAGCTTTCGCTTGTTGTGCTCCGTGTTGTGATGTTCACTGCAAAATGTTTCGGTTGAATAATGTTTGTTTAAAGCAAAGGGGGGCTGTTCTGGGCTAGGTCCAATTTAACTCTCTTGGTGGGTTGTTCTGGGCCGGTGGCAGATTAACTCCCCCGGTGGGGCTGCTTCGGGGCAGATCCAGTTTAACTCTCTAGGAGTCTGTTCTGGGCCAGGTTAACTCTCGGTGGGGAAGGGGGGGGGGGGGTCGGGGGGGGGGGGGCTGTTCTGGGCTAGTACTAGATTAATCCCCAGGAAGGAGGCTGCTTTTGGCCAGGTCCAGTTTAACTCTCTAGGGGGCTGTTTTGGGGCAGGTCTAGTTTAACTCTCTAGGGGGGACTGTTCCGGGCCGGTGCTAGATTAACTCCCCAGGAGGAGGTGGGGGGGATGTTCTGGACCAGGTCCAGTTTAACTCTTTATACTGGGGGCTGTTTTGGGCTAGTAACTCTCGGGGTGGGGGTGGGGGGTCAGTTCAGGGCAGGTGCCGGATTAACTCCCCATATAAGCTTTCGCTTGTTGTGCTCCATGTTCTGATGTTCGCTGCACAATGTTCCTGGTTGAATAATGTTTGTTTAAAGCAAAGTCTCCCCACAAGGGGGGCTGTTCTGGGCCAGGTCCAATTTAACTCTCCTGGTGGGTTGTTCTTGGCCGTGCTAGATTAACTCTCCACTGGAGCGCTTATTGGCCATTTCTTCATTAATTGAGGCAGAGGGGAGGGGTTGGGGGGGGGGGGGCTATTCTGGGCCTGCGCCAGTCTAACTCCCGGGGGGGGGGGGGGGGGGGGGCCTTTCCAGGCCTGTCCTGGAATGACTCTCCACTTGCGCTAGATTAACTCCCAGGGAGTCATTTTGATGTAAAAAAATTGGGCCCAGAAGAACTCCCGGGAGTTAGTTTGGAACAGCACCAGTTTAACTCTCCAAGGGGTTGGGGGGCTGATTTGGCACCGCCCCATATGAACTCCTGGGAGTTAGTTTAGAGTTAAAATTTTTAGGTTCAAAATAACTCCCGGGAGTTATTCTGAGACTGGTAGGGGTTCATTTTGGAACAGGCCTGATAAACAGAAAGAAGAGATGGGGGGAGGGGGGGGGGGGCGTTCTGAACCTGTTGGGGGGCTGCTTTGGTGCAGACCCAGATTAACTCCTGGGAGTTAATCTGA
>CM065731.1:15641746-15679246 GCA_033310375.1 Conus canariensis
CAGACACAATTACATCATACATTTTGGTGTGTTGGTGTTGGCAATGCAGTCCCGGAGGACAATGCTTTATGCGCCAAGTGAGGTTTCTCCTAGGGTTGTGAACAGCGCCTGGTTATGGCTGTGCAATCCAATTCTGGAGTGACAGTCTCTGTTGCAGTTGGTACAGACGAAACAGGACGACTGGGAAGAAGCAGAGGCTGCTCGCTGTTTGCGGCGTGCTCGTTTCTCTACTGCCTGCTGGGTTCTCTCCTCCTCTGCTTGTCTGATTCCTCTCTGCACCATTTGACGCCAGCAGTCGCGGTCGTCGGCAGCTGTTTCCCAGGCATCAGGGTCAATGTTGCACACTTTTATGTCACGTTTGCACACATCCTTGAACCTGAGAGTGGTGCGTCCTGTGCGTCTGGTACCAGTGGCAAATTGGCCGTAGAGTAGGTCCTTGGGAATACGCCCATCTCCCTTGCGCCTTACGTGCCTGAGCCAGCGTAGACATCTCTGGCTCAGCATGGCAAACATGCTTGGGATTCCAGCCCTGGCCAGAATGTCGCTGTGCGGTACTCGGTCCTGCCAGGTGATGCCCAGAATGCGTTTGAGGCAGCGCATGTGGAAGGTGTTCAGACGGCGTTCCTGCCTCGCGTGGGTGGTCCATGTCTCGCTGCCATACAGGAGAATGCTGAGGACGCAGGCCTGATAGACACGCATCTTGGTATTCTCTGTGAGCTTCTTGTTGTCCCACACCCTTTTGGACAGCTTGGCCAAGGTTGCTGCAGCTTTTCCTATCTGCCGGTTGATCTCTATGTCAAGTGACAGGCTGGTAGAGATGGTCGACCCAAGGTACGTGAAGTCCTCAGTCACTTCCAGGGTGTAGTCGTTGATGCTGATAGAGGGTGTGCGGCTTGCATCCTGTGTGCTGACGTTGGTCTTCTTCGGACTGATCGTGAGTCCAAATTCTTTGCATGCAGCAGCGAACCTGTCCATGAGTCTCTGCAGGGCCTCTTCAGTGTGTGAGGCAAGCGCTACATCGTCAGCAAAGAGCATCTCTCTGGTGATGATCTGGGACACCTTGGTTTTGGCTCTCAAGTGGGCGAGGTTGAACAGCTTTCCATCAGAGCATGTGTGCAGGTAGATTCCATCTTGCAAGGAGCTGAAGGCGTACTTCAGAAGCATGGAGAAAAAGATGCTGAAAAGTGTCAGCGCGAGTACACAGCCCTGTTTTACTCCGCTTGTGATGGAGAAGGGTTCTGAGCAAGACCCGTCATACATAACGTGCTCTTCATGTCCTCGTGGAAGGAAACCACCATGCTGCGCAGCTGAGGACAGCCGATCTTCTCTAGGAGACGGAAGAGGCCTTTTCTGCTGACAAGGTCGAAAGCCTTCGTTAGATCGATGAATGCCAGATACAGTGGCATGCCCTGCTCTCTGCATTTCTCCTGAAGCTGGCGCACTGAGAAAATCATGTCAGTTGTTGACCGGCCTGCCCTGAAGCCGCACTGGGACTCTGGGTACACTCGGGCAGCCAGTGTCTGGAGCCTGGTGAGGAGAATGCGAGCGAATACCTTCCCGACTATGCTCAGGAGGGATATCCCTCTGTAGTTGTTGCAGTCGCTGTGGTCGCCTTTGTTCTTATAGAGAGTCACAGTGGAGGCATCACGCATGTCCTGGGGGACTGCACCCTCCCTCCAGCACAGACAAAGCAGGTCGTACAGGCGCTGCAGCAGCGCTGACTTCCCACACTTGATCACTTCAGGTAGAATGCCGTCACTTCCTGGTGCTTTTCCACTGGGGAGCATGTCGATGGCTTTGCCGAGTTCCTCAAGCGTGGGCACCTGGTCCAGTTCTTCCATCACAGGCAAGTCATCGATGGCATCAGGGGCAGCGTCAGTGACTACTGTTTCCCTGGAGTTGAGCTCTGAGTAGTGTTCGACCCATCGCTTCATCTGTTGATCACGGTCAGTGATTGTCGCGCCTGTTGAAGACTTCAGAGGAGCAGTTTTCTTCAAACGTCATGCCCCGCACTCCTTTGGAGCCCACTGGCGAAGCCGAGAGGGGGATACTGATGCATGGGCAACACAGCATCTCCATATTTCTCGCCCAGGCTTGTGCACTGGAGAGGTCACTCCAGCTTCACTGCTTCAGCGAAGAACCAACACGGGAGACAGCAGTTACGGGTTATAAGTCCACACTCGATTGGCGTAGAGTAGGATGCCACGGGTTGTCTCCGACGGTGGGAGGGATCATCGTGTCCCATTGGTCAGCTACCGCCCGCCTCATGCCGGGCAGTCCCCAGCCAGTAAGGTGCTGACTCGCCAACATCTGCCTGCTTCAATGGGTGCTTGGAGCTCAAATGTTTAGGCATGACAAGCAGACGGAAACATCACACCAGGCAATTCAAGAAAATCCAAAGAAGTTTCCAGCACTTCGTTTTGCAAGCTGGAATGTGAGAACCATGTATCCAGGAATCTCAGACGACCTTGCACAGGTAAAAGACTCCAGTAAGACTGCTATCATAGACAGGGAGCTTACAAAACTCAACGTGAGCATTGCGGCCCTCCAAGAAACCAGGCTACCCTCTAGTGGCTCTCTCAGGGAAGAAAACTACACGTTTTTCTGGAAAGGGAAAGAACCCAATGAACCACGAATACATGGAGTTGGCTTTGCAGTAAAGAACAGCCTTCTGGCATCAGTGGAACCCCCAACAGGTGGCACAGATCGTATCCTGTCAACCCGCTTGGTACAGATGCAGGATTTGTCAACATCTTCAGCATTTATGCTCCTACTCTGAGTAGTTCAGAAGACATCAAGGACCATTTCTACAATGAGCTTGACACCCAGGTTGGCAGGGTACCGAAATTGGAGCCTCTGTTCCTTCTTGGTGACTTCAACGCCCGGGTTGGATCTGATCACCAGTCGTGGCCATCTTGCATCGGTCACCACGGGGTTGGAAAGTTGAACGACAATGGACAGAGGTTGCTGAAGCTGTGCTCATACCACAGCCTTTGCGTCACCAACACCTTCTTCCAGTCCAAGCCCCAATACAAAGTGTCCCGGAAACATCCAAGGTCTCATCGCTGGCACCAACTGGACCTTGTGGTCACGAGACGCTCAGCTGTGAACACTGTCCTGGCAACGAGAAGCTACCACAGCACCAACTGCGACACTGATCTCGCCCTCGTGTGCAGCAAAGTGAAGATACAGCCACGCAAGTTGCACCGCTCCAAAGCAAAAGGTCATCCCCGCATCAACGTTGCAAGAACAGGAGACCCTGATCGCAGACAGGAATTTGTAGCTGCCGTCAAAGAGACACTCCAAGACTTGCCAGAACAGGATGCCACAGCAAGGTGGAACACCACCAGAGATGCAGTCTACGATGCCGCCATCTCAGCCTTCGGCAAGAGAGTAAGGAAGAACCAGGACTGGTTTGATGCCATCCTCTCTGAAATGGAGCCAGTCATTGAAGCCAAGCGTAACGCTCATCTGGCATACAAGAAATCCCCCAGTGAGAAGACGCTCGCAGCATTAAGAACTGCACGGAGCAACGCACAGAGGGTCGCAAGACGATGTGCCAATGACTACTGGCTGCAACTGTGCGAGGACATCCAGCGTTCAGCCGACTGCGGAAAAGTTCGTGGTATGTTTGATGGGATCAAGAAGGCAGCTGGATCATACATTTTATTTTGTGAAGAAATCATTGTTCAAACGAAAACAATAAACGTCTATCCTAACAACAAGCCATGGTTGACCAGGGAACTTAAATGCTTAAACGAGAAAAAGGCAGCATTTATTCAGGGTGATGATGTGACTGTTCAAGCCAAAACTAAAGAATTTAGATCAAAGGTGCAGCAGGCCAAGTAGAACTACAAGGATAAGATTGAGCAGAAATTCTGTACTCAAAATTTAAGACAGGCATGGGATGAGTTAAACACAATGATGGGGAGGAACAAGAAAAAACATGTTACAATAATAGGCAACTCACGACAGCTTGTTAATCAGCTGAATGCACACTATGCTCGTTTTTATACCACTGATTTCCACAGTGAGCGCGAGTCAGTGTGTGAAATTGTTCCTCCATATGCACCCATTCAGGTGACAGAGGACGAGGTTGGTGCGTGCCTGTCACGCATTAAATCCAACAAAGCTCCTGGGCCTGATGGTCTGTGTGGCAATGTTTTGAAATCCTGTGCTTTCCAGTTACGTGGGGTCATGACTTGTTTGTTCTTGTTTGATATGTTTGTATTTCCTCATGTATGGAAATGTTCTATTCCACTCCTTAAATTGCCAAAACCTCAAGAACTTAATGATTTTAGACCTGTCGCTCTCACCTCTTTACTGGCCACGTGCATGGAACGTGTAATCAGTAAACATATTGTCTTGAGTCTCTGATCACCTTGATCCTTTTCAGTTCGCATACCGGGCCCGTAGGGGCACGGAGGATGCCACACTGACTCTGGTAAATATGGTCGCAGAGCATCTCCAGCAGCAGAAGACTTATGTAAGAATCTTGTTTGTAGATTTTAGTAGTGCTTTTAACACCATGCAAATTCACACTCTACTTAACAGACTTCTTGATCTTTCTGTAAATGGGGGTGGGGGGGGGGGGGGTTATTAAGTGGGTCAGAAATTTTCTTGAAAACCGACCCCAGATGGTTGTTTGTCAGAGGAAATTGTCTTAAACACAGGTGCTCCTCAAGGATGTGTTCTATCTCCTCTGTTATTTTCAGTTTACACAAATTGAATGAAAATCCAGGGTGCACTTCTGAACCTATTTAAATATGCTGATGATATGGCTCTTGTAAGTCTTTTGTTTAAAGAAGACTCTATAAATGAGCAAGCATACTTCAGTCACATCTTAGAACTACAGGATTGGTGTTCTTCCAGCTTCTTGCAACTTAATTGTGGTAAGACCAAAGAACTTGTATTAAACTTTTCAACATCAGATAGTTCATTTCAACCAGATGTGATAAATGGATAGACAATAGAAACTGTTGACTGTTTCAAATATCTTGGTATACACATTGACCATAAGCTGTCTTTTAGTCAACATACTGACAGTATCTAAAAAAGCAAATCAATGATTGTTTCTGCTGAGAAAATTACATAGTTTTAATGTCAGTCAACATGTACTAGAAAAGGTATATGTAAGTTTAATACAAAGTCTGATGTCATTCAGCATTACTGTCTGGTTTGGAAATCTTTCAGAGAAAGATCGAGCAAAGCTCGCCAGAATTGTCAATCAGGCAAGTAAGGTTATAGGGAAAAAGCAATCTGCTCTCAGAGAAGACTATACTGTTTCTGTTAACAGGAAATCTGTGAACATTACCTCTGATCCCTTACACCCACTCCACTGCCTTTTTGAAAAACTTCCATCAGGAAGACGCTACAGAATGCCCAGAGCACAGAAGAATGTCTTCAAGAAGTCTTCTATTCCAAGTGCCATTAGCATTTTAAACTCTAAAGCTTGTGATTGACTGCCATGACCCTTGTCTCTCATACATGAACAATTCAGTTTGCAATATTATGCTTTTACTGTGACTATGACTCTGTGTGTGTGTGGGGGGGGGGGGGGGGGGGGTACGCATGTGTGTGTGTTCGAGTGTTTGGGCGTTGGTACGGGTGAGTTTGTATTTTAATTTATTGTTTTTATAATCTATGTAATGTTTTATGTCTTATGGATTTAATGTTTATTTCATGTGTGTATGCGTGTGTGTGTGTGTGTTGTGTGTGTGTGTTGTGTGTGTGCATGTGTGTGTGTGTGGGGGGGAGTGTTGATGTATATATAAATACATATAATAACACAGGCGTTAGTGTAACGATTTATAATGTCTTTTTGTAATGTCTTATGTCTTTGTGAAATGATGTGGAGCAGAAGAAAAATTTCCGATGGACAATAAAGTTGATTGAATTGAATTGAATTGAATTGAATTGAATTGAATTGAATTGAATTGAATTGAATTGAATTGAATTGAAATTGAATGAATCTTAAGGTGTTTTCAAAACATTTAAAGGCCGGGTCTGCTTTTGTTATTCCGTCACTTAAAATAGAAAATTGATATTTCGTCGGAAATTACAGATCTATGTTCAATGCTGAAATGATAGCCATATTATAGGCTTTGACATATCTAATTGACTTACCATGGTCAATTGTGCGAGTGTTTTTCTGCGCAGATTCGATGCCAGTATTACAATCCCATTAACTTTTGCAAATCGAATGCAGATAATTCTATTTTAAAGGAAATGTGTTATTTAATGCATAGCTTGATATGTAAAGGAACTGACTTAACTTTTCTTTGGATTCCTTCACACTCTGGAATCCTGGGAAATGAACACGCAGACAGAAGTGCGAAAAAAGGTGCTAGAAATGAAATGTGTGCACAACTCCCCTTCACTTTACAAGAGAGTCATGAAATGTTAAGACAAATTACATAGGACTGTTTCAGAAATAGTAACTTAGTTCTCATGTTGAAACACGATGTAGTCAACTTTTCGGTATTGATTACGTCAAAGGTGTCCAACACCTGTCATATTGTGATATCTATCAACACAGAAACTTCGTTTCAACACAAAAACTAGATACTTTCAGAACTAAATATAATGATTCAACAATATATATATATAGCAAAACAAAAAAAAAACCCTCAGACATCAGATTGTTTGAATGTGTGCCCCTTAGGACATACCTACCATATTTATCAGACATGTCTGTAACTGTTTTGTTTTCCTGATTCTAATCTTGCTTTTAAAGTTGCCTCTTGTTTGATATATAGTCCAGTTAGGTATTAACTTTAAGATGTTATTATCGGTCTTTCTATGATTTTATCCAGATACCCACACCGGCAAACACAGACACGCACGTACGTACGCACACACGCATGCACGCTTATTAGCACTCTCACTCTCTCTCTCTCTCTCTCTCTCTCTCTCTCTCTCTCTCTCTCTCTCTCTCTCTCTCTCTAATATTACATGATTTTGTGAAAGACTTAAAAGTTAAGTACTGCTACCAGTACTATGCAGAAGAACGAAAGAAGGGAACGATATGTTACAAGGGGAGTCTATGTTATTAAAAGAAAACCAGAGTAAGGAAAGGGAATGGTTAGTAGAACAAGAACAAGAACAAACTTTATTGCCCTATGAAAACCAGAGGTTTTGTGGGGCACAGACATTCAATTAAACTAATTCCCACATCGTCACATCTTGATTTATAACATTAGTAGCAAAAAGAGATAACATGGTGTGTATCAGCGTCTGATTAAATTTTCTGTCACCGAAGAGAGAAACGCAACAGGATATACCGGGCAAGTACAGGTTGGAAGCAGTCCATTAACATGAGCTCCGAAGTTCTTTTTTTAAAGTTTAGTCTGTGGTGGAAAATCTGTTTTTTGTGATCCTCGTCTTCAGGTCATAATGGTGTTGGTCAAATAATTTACAGTCATCGAGAAAATGTAGTTCGTCCTCAACAACGTGGCATGTCATGCATAATCTGTCATCTCTGTCAGTGTTAGTATAATGACCCTCTCAATCTGGAGTTCATAATTTATTCGTAATCTAGTTAATGTTCGTCTGCAATCTGTGTCAATGCGTTGCACCAAATAAGCCGCCTGTTTTTATTCAATAGCAACTGTGGTATTTTTGTTTCCTCCAGACGGCAACATAAAACGTTGAATATGTGAGTAAAGAACCGATCGATGGAGCCAATGGAGTGAGTGAATGGAGGGGAGATGGGAAGACAGCTGCGAATTATACATAAGGTAAATAATGAGTAGTATGGCAGAGTTTCTGTGGGAAACACTGCAGGCTGGTGTTGTGAAAGTGTGTAGGCGCACGCTATTTTTGGATGATGATGCCAAATGGGCAGTGTTCCCAGTCTGGCCAAATGGGCAGTGTTCCCAGTCTGCATAGTGCGCTCCAAGTTGTCACTTTGTGATTGCCAAAGCGCCAGGACTTTGACATGGTTGATGTTGTGTTGGAAATGGTTGAAGTGTAGATTACTGGTCTGGGTCGATGATGGCGGATGTCAGCCAGGTGTTCAGAGATGAGCACCTTACCACAAGGTCTTACCACACAGTTCACAGTGGATAATGTACACGATGTTGCGGCTCTGACAAGAGAATGTGCGTTTGATTAAGATCGAACCTTCAGGGCCATGCAGGATGGTGTCCGGTTTGGTGAGAGGACAGATTTCGCGAGACTGAGCAGGATACGGTACCTAGTGATGTTAGTGTGGAGACAAGTAGGTCTTTGAGGTTGTTTGTGCATCTGAAATTAATCATGGGTTTAGTCTTAAAGGCAGGTTTGTGATTTTCTTCTATGCGCCAGTTGGACGTGAGGATCCTGTAGATAGGAAGAGTGTGTGAATGAAAGAGGAGGGAGATGGTGGGGTGGAGGCTAGGCTTCCAGTGCAGATGTTCTGGACTCAGCTGTGGTGCGGCTGAGAGCATCTTTAATGACAGGTATCCACGGTTGGTGAAAAGCTCAGGCATTGCACACGAGTAGTCACTGACATGAATACTTTGTTCAATGGTCTCTTCATTGACATGGATACTTTGTTCAACAGTCTCTTTAATGACATAGACACTCTGTTCTACAGTCTTATGGACACTTTGTTCAACAGTCAGTTCATTGATATGAACACTTTGTTGAACAGTCTGTTCATTGCTATGGATACTTTGTTCAACAGTCTGTTCATTGACATTAAGACTTTGTTCAACAGTCTGTTCATAGACATGAACACTTTGTTCAACAGTCAGTTCATTGACATGAACACTTTGTTCAACAGTCCTTTCATTGATATGGAGACTTTGTTCAACAGTCTGTTCATTGACATGGACACTTTGTTCAAAAGTTTGTTCAATGACATAAAAACTTTGTTCAACAATCTGTTCGATGACAAACACTGTTCAACATTCTGTTCATTGATATGGACACTTTGTTCAACAGTCTATCCACTGAGGTATACATTTTGCTTAACACTGTTCATCAATATGGATGCTTTGTTAAACTGTATATTCTGGGTCACTTATATACATCTTGGTGCCGCTGAATTATGTGGTATCATGCTTAACATCGACAAATATTTCAGGAAGTAAATATTAACATCCGTTGTGTAAAGACTGCAGCAACACACAATAACACAATGAACACAACCCAGCAACAGTATTTCTGCCATGGTAAACTGGCATATTCCCTGTGGGGACAAATGTGCGTGTCTCAAATATCTTTCAGAAGCAATCCTCATTTGTCTCTTGCCTCGTCAGCCAGCAGACTTTGCGAGTAGTTCTCCCACACATGCCCCACGTTCTCCTATATTATCCTAAACATAAAAGCAAAGCACTTGATGAAAGGGAAACTCGGAGGAATAAAAGAGAGGGAATACATGGACGAATTTGAGAAGAAACAGGCGAGAAGAGCAATAAACATTGAGGACAAGAGAGAGAGAGTGAGAGAGAAAGAGACAGACAGACAGACAGAGACAGAGAGAGACAGAGACAGACAAAGACAGATAGACTGACAGACAGACAGACTACGACACCGAAGCCAAAACTTGATTCCTTCCTGTAAGGATTCCAAATCAAAGACCGTTATCATATTGATCGCTTTCTCTTGGACGGGCCCCATGGCTTCAGGGAAATTGGGCGGCATACTTCACAAGTGGCGCTCTGTGCTTGTCTGTGGAATGCCGAGTGTTTGCGGCAAGTCCTGCCTGTCAGACTGGGCAGCCGGGCTGTGCATTTGCATTCATGGCACTCTTCAGGATTTCCCTCAAAGCCTGGCTGCTGGAAGGGGGCTAGGCTGAAGGATGGAGTGAGGGGGGGAGAGGTAAAAAGGCGATTGCGATGTGGATTTGTGGAAAGAGATGTGGAGGGGTAGAGGAGGTGGAGGGCTGAGGCGCTGAGGGCGATAAAGACAGGAGGGAAGAAGGGAAGGAGGGAAGGCAGCAGCTGCAGTCTTGCAGTTTCTGGGAGCATCCACAATCGATTTCGTCTCACTTTATTTTAGAGAGAGAGAGAGACATGCACATATTTTTATGCTTATACATGTGTGAATGTGAGCGCGTACAGACACGTATGTTGATGTCCAGCCCGATGGTATTGGCAAGGCCAGACACTTTCTGAACTCCCGGCAGGCTGGCAAGTTCAGCAGAGCTGAAAATTCGGCAAAACATTCCTCTCTGTGGATCAGCCCCCGGCGACATGACTTTGTTCTGTGCAGAGACAGAACTCAGAACTCAGATAGTTTACTTCATTTAAAGGCTATTGCCCCTTATGAAGGGGGTATGGAGAAAGTAACAACAATGTATGAATTTTACGTAACACATCAAAGACTGGATGAAATTCTCATCCACGAAGTCATAACTGATCGAAATTGAAATGCCTTGAACAAGTAAATTGATAAATTTATTACTACACTTTCATTTTGAGATGCCATAAGCAGACTTAACCGAAATTGACAGGGATCCCTGGAAAACTTAACTGGTATGTATTGCGCTCTTAGACTAGATAACTTGCAGCAGCATAAAACAAAATGCAGTTCGTCTTCATTTCCATCATTGCAAAGTGGACAAGTCAGATCCATTCCAGTATGTTTACAGTAGCGATACCTGTGTTGTGCAAAATCTGAAATTCGAAGTCGAAATCTGGTCATAATTAACTCCAAGTGTTTGCCTAAATCCATTTGCAGATAAAGTTTGACATCGTGAACTGTACAAAATGTCCAATACATGGTAAATCTATCGCTATTTTTGACGTGAGCGTCCCATTCTTGCCACCTGCACGCAATCAATCTTTCTTTAAATTCACAAAGAAATAATCTATCATTTTGCACGCCTTGGTTCATCCAAACATAACCAATCCAAATTTATATAATTGACTACAGACATTTGACACCCGGTTTCTTTTATCTCTTACATCTAGGTCATATAACATCACATAAGCTTTCCATGGTAATCTATAATCATTCATTTTAGTTAATTTCAACCAGTATCGAATACAGTTTAATACAGAATTTAAATAAATAGGATATCTATTGGTCTCTCCATAGATAAGGTCATTGTGTGTTCGCATTTCGACTCCTAAAAATTTCTTTAAGGCAAAAAGATGTACTTTTTCACAATGGCGGGCTGCAACGTCTAGTCCCCAAAGTTCTGCACCGTTACTGAACAATGGGCTGAACCTGGGAATCAAATAACTTCAACAACAAATCTAAACTAGAATTCTTCAAAACATGAAGTTTTCTCATAATACAAAGCAGAGCTTTCTTTGCTGTACTTACCAGGTCATTGCCTGCTAATGTGAAGCTGAGTTTTGTTGAAAACAATATACCCAAGTTTTTATAAGCATTTACCACAGGCATCACAGCATGGTTATACGTCCAGTGTTCTCTTGCTGCTAAATAACCACCTTTTCTGAACACAATTATATTGCTCTTAATTAAATTCACTTTCAAATCAAGAGAAAAAGCTGCGCGTTGCAGACTATTTAACTGGGTTTGCAAACCAGTCATTGTTTCTGATAACAGTACAACATCATCTGCGAGTAGTAAGATAAAGAGCTCAAAATAGTCGATTGTAAACATTGCACCATGCTTACCATTTTGAATTATAAGTTCATTAATAAACAAAGAAAATAAAACCGGACTGCACACATCACCTTGCTTAACACCATAAGTGCACATAATAAAATCAGTTAATTTATAACCACACCGTACCTAAACTTTAACATTATTATACATACTTTTAATGCAATGGTATAGATTACCACTTATACCATTTTTTAAAAACTAGAATTGACCAAAGAATTTTCCTGTTTATAGTATCAAAAGCTTTTTCAAAATCAATAAATACAACACATAATTTTCTGTCGAAAGAGAACTGTTTTTTGAACAAGAGCTAACAAAGTAAACATGTGATCAATAGTCGAACAGTTCTTTTTTAACCCTGCTTGATATTCCCCAGTAATGTTATTTTCTTCAACCCACTCTTGTAAACGATGATTGATAACTGTACTATAAATTTTACTACTAATATTGCATAGCGAAATGCCCCTGTAATTGTTAGGATTGTTGACATCACCTTTTTTGTACAGAGGAAATATAATACTTTCTGTCCATGTATCAGGGAATATACCTTTCTGAAACAAAGCATTAAAGAATATGACAAAGAAATCTGCAACACAATCACCTGCATTTTTTAACAACTCTCCACTTATTCCATCCGGTCCAGCAGCTTTTTTTTTAATTTTAATCTTTCTAATTGCTAAAAGAACTTCCTCTTTTGAAATTGGTCAATCAAAATAATTATCATTATCATCAACATTAAATTCGTCATCATCTGCTTCACTTTCTTTTTCGGGTAAATTTTTGAAGTGTTGAAACCAGTCATCCAGAGTGATATCATTACTAATGTGTTTTCTTTTACATGAAATTTTATTTACATTTTCCCAAAATTGCTTCTGATTATTTACAGAAGATAACAATTCATTTAACAACGACTTATGGAAATTGTTCTCTTTGCGTTTTAACAGATTTTTATACTCTCTACGTGCGATACAAAAAGCATTTTCGTCTTCATGATCTCCTGTGCTTTCTTAAATTTTTCTTTGTTGTCTTACATTCATGATCGTACCAGTCATCTGATTTATCATTGTCACCAGTGCTGATCTGCTTATTCATGCATTCAGCGCATCGCTTAATACAATCATTAAAAGTAGACAAAGCTTTGTCAATATCATAGTCGATTAAACGTACAGCCAGCTCTAATGTTCTTCGAGATTCTTCAGAGAGTATTGAGTTAATAAACACTGGCGCTGCATTATTGTTCCTGAGTATCCTATTTAATGTTTGCTTCACATCTGGAGATTTCATACTGCCATGCTCTTCCGAAAAATGTAAGTAATTCAAATGGCATATGATCCGAATGAAACATATCATGAATAGTAAGTTCACACAAGGATTCAAATATGGCAAACATGTCATTTGACATTAAAAAGTAATCATTTACACTACTGCCTGAATCTGAGATGTATGTGTAGCAACCATAGTGGTCGCCATTACATGCACCATTCAGAATACGTAAATCAAATGTAGTACATAAATTCAACAAAAAATAACCATATTTATTCACCACTTTGTCTTGAGATTTCCTATTGTTGATCGAACTGTTTGTTTTTAATGAGTAAATAAAATTTTCACTAAAAAAATCATCAAGGTTTATATCAGCAGTTCGACTGTTGAAATCTCCCGACAATACAATGTATACATCATGATACGCAACTGAACAATCTGCCAAGCATTCTTCCAGAAGACCACTGCCATTGTTTACATAAAAAAAAGAATAAAATGGTGACCCTCAGGCGGAACATATGCACATGTACAATATATCTTTCATGGTACCTAATAGAGCTTTGTCTATAAGAAAAACAATAATATTAGAGTAATCTACGTCAATAGATCGAACAAATGGAGCATACAATCTCTTAATAAGGCACACAACTCCACCAGAAAAACAACCATGTTTAGACAATTTAACAGCAGATTTACAAAAGATCATATAATCAACAAATAAATCTGATTGAAATGTCTCTGTAAAGGTTTCAACAAAACAAATGATGTCAAAGGAACGAACATGAGAAAGGAAATCTTTACGTTTTAATTTAGGGAGCAGTCCATTGACGTTCCATTGCAAGACTTCAAAACGCTTAACAGAAAGCGCACGTGCTTCACAATCAGAATTAACTTGACCTAACACTGAGCGCGACCATGAACTTTTTTGCACGACTGCACGGCCTGTAACCCGTTCGCTCACACATTCCTCACTGTCACTGACAATGTCACAAGCTTCAAACATACAAGCACGTGCAGCGTCAGCCTCACAAATGTTCTCTGGTTGTTCGACCGGTGTCAACTTTTTGGATGTTCCCCCTAAACCAAATGTGGAAAAAACATTATTCACACAACAAAACATAGAAGAAACACCTTCACAAGAAGAGCAGCCACTGTCCTATTTCATATCTCTCAGCTTGCCCTCCGAGGCTACAGAAAACTTAGTACCTTCTATGATGAGATGGTCAAATACCATTGACGCCTTTTTATTGGCTGCCCTTGCTTGTTTCAAATGGGGCAACAGTTTCTGTCTAATTTCTCTAACCCTGAAAGAAAAATCCTCCCCAATGAAAATCTTAGTGCCTTTCAATTTCCCTCTCGCCCTAAGTAACTCTACCTTGTCCTTGTAGAAGGTACAGCACCCGATTATCGGAGAGTTGGGCCGTTGGTTCAAACGATGTAGGCGGTCGAAGGGAACGTCCTTGGCCAGCTCCAGTCGGTCAGTGAAGAGTTCCCTGACAGCAGCTTCCAGGTCATCTGCCGACTCCTTCTCTGGTTTGTGGAGCCCATGGATGATGACGTTCTTCCGTTTGAATCTGCATTCCAGGTCGTCAGTCTTCCTCTCCGTCTCTTCCATTCTCTTCTCTAGGCGGTCGTTGCTCTCCCTCAGTGCGGCGTTTTCTTATTGCAGACGGGTGCACTCTTCCTTCATGTTCTTCATTTCCTCGTGCATCATATCAAAACCGTCTCTGAGGCCTCTGATGTCATCCCTCACCGCATCAAACTTCAGGTTCAACTGATGGAGCATAGACAAGACATCACTAGAGCACCAATCTCTGTTCTAGGAAGCACCCGATGGTGTGTCTCCTGCACTAACACTAGGAGAACGTGAGGACTGAGATCCAAGCTGCGTTTGTTTCATGGAAGTACGGGGTCCTGGATTCAGTTCAACGTCGCCGCATCGTAACAACAGCAAACTCCCCCAGAAGAAATGGGTGAGGAGGAAACCACTAACGACACCGGTTGTCCTGGTTTTCAATGTCAGTCCCAGTCGCGGTAGATTTGAATTTGCATGTTTCTTCATAAATGACACAAAAACAAAGACAAAGAGACCACATCGCTGTCTAAAATCCAACGTTTCTGAAGGCATGGCACCTCACAGCAGTCTCTGCCAGAAATGGGTCCACAACAATGAGTATAACACTTATAATTTACTATTTTTTTTCAGACGTGATCCGACATGGTGTTCACCGGCTGACATCCCCTCCAGCTCCCCCAGAGACAGAGAGAGAGAGAGAGAGATAGGAAGAGAGAGAGAGAGAGAGAGAGAGAGAGTGACACTGACACTGACATCTTTTATTGACATTGGCTAATAGCCTTTTTGTCAAGGGGGTACAATGTCTTTTTTGCATAGAAGAAAAGAAAACAACAGAAAAACTGCAAATTAGGTGTCTACACAACTAAGCAAAATTAACAAATTATTTCCATTTCCATCACTCATTTGTATTTCTTGTGTATGTTCTAGTACAAAATCATTCTCACATAACAACCATTCCCTTCACATACGCACACTGATCCATCCTATCTTCCATCGACTTGCACGCACGCATTTATATTCTCCCCATTCACACATATTCTCTGTACAGATTATTTATCTGGCTTGATATTATGAAAAACTATTCACTTGAACCATCAAGCTTCAAGGTCAAATAAGTATGTTAAACAATAAAAATTAAATATAATTGATATCCCCTCAGTGTTTTGAACTTTTATTCATTCATAATTTTCTTCCGCGTGTCTACAGCTTCTGTTACATATTTTGCCAGCATCTTTAACAATGTTTCATCACTTGTTTGCAAAATATTGTTAAGGTTTTGACTCTTGACTGTGTTATGATCAAATAGTCTTGATTTTTTCTAATGTTCCCATAAGCAGGACAAGTGAACAATTGAAGCTATGTTATTGGACGAATGAATCGGAATATTCAGAAACCGTTTGACTGTATAACTGTGCACTCTTTCTATGGTTGAGATTATTATCAAGTCCCCATATTTCAGCACCATATGTAAGAATCGGTTCAATCTGGGTATCAAATAGCTTCCAAAATATGTGTGGATCAGTAGTATTTAATTTCCTTAATGTTCTCAAATTTCTATCACTCCTTTTTTGCCTTTTCTACTTGTTTCACACCAACCTGAATTCCATCTTAATTTTGTTGTAAAAACATACCTAAGTATTTGTACGAATTGGTTACTTTCACCTCAGAATTACCATACCACAAAACGTCATTCTTAGCTAAATATCCACCTTTACAAAACAAAATAAAGTTGGTTTTATCAAGGTTTACTGTCAACTGTAGTTTATCAGCTTCCTGTTTCAAAACATTCAATTGGGTTTGTAATCCTATTGCTGTACAAGACAACAGAATTACATCATCGGCAAACAGCATCATAAAAATCTCCACAGCGCCTGGAATAAGCTGAATACCATGTTTACCATTTCTTGAGAGTTCTAAAGCAAGCTCATTGATAAAAAAGAAAAGAAAAGAAAACAACTGTAGGCTTAAAAGGCAGCCTTGCTTGATCAGAATAAACACATTTCTCACGCACACATGCCAATACTCAGTCGTACATTTCACGTAATGCCATATATAACTTTCCGTTGACTCCGTTTTTTCTAAGAACTTTCCATAAAATATTTCTGTTTACAGAATCAAAAGCTTTTCTGAAATCAACAAAAGCAACATACAATTTTGTATTTTTAAGCATGTATTTTTGTACAAGAGCGAACAACGTAAATATATGATCAGTTGTGCTGTACCCATATCTCAATCCTGCCTGCTCCTCCATGATTTTCTCTTCCCAGTCCCCCAAGGTTTTTGTTATTGTTGTTGTTGTTGTTGTTGTTTTGTTTTTGTTTTTTTGCTGTCCCAACCTCTGCGCCACCTCAGAGGCAGTGTACCCACGCCGCTCATTCCGACACCCCGTCCACAGCCACAGCCCGTTCGGCCCCGCCGCAGCCCCGGCACCGGCAATCCACAGGGAGCAGTCAATGTCAAGTCGTCAAGAGGCAACCCACCGGAGGAGACACTGCACTGCTGCCAAGTCACTTCGGTGTTGTTCAGTGGAGCCTGTTCTGATCTAACATACGCAGGACACCACCTACTAAGCCCCCTACTGACGACAACAATTGCTTAGTCGCGGAGCCGGCATGAGTGAGCTCTCCCTCCGGAGGGCGCCACCACGTCCGTCCAATGACAGCCCCCATGGACTCGCCGATACCGGTGACCCCGACGGAACCAAACCAAGATCACAGACGTGGAGAGGACATCGAAATTGAGGTCACCATGAGAGCAGGGCATGAAGGGCCACAGAGCTTGAGACTTTTTTTTATGCTGATCGATGAGAATGAGGATGATTAAGATGATGATACGGATTTCCATTTCGGTCTGAGACTACATGACAGGGCTGTACTCTACGCTTCCTTTCATAATATATCCCGGCGTCAACCAGGCCCGAGAGATACAGGCACCTGCAGTGTTGGTCAGGAAATTGAGCAACACTCTCAGAAACGCATCCATTAAGTGGATGAAACTCGACTATGTGGTCCCAGTCTTCCCAACTGAGTACGCAGTAAACTCAACTCTGGGTAGGAGCCGGTCGGGGCAGAAAAACCCACATGACTCTGATGGGATTCGAACCCACGACCTCCCAGCCGGGAGTCGCCCAACGTTTTAATCTTATATTTAAAATGTGTGTGTAAACTTTGCTGACAACACTTGTCAGTGCTACACCTCGGTAGTTATCAGGAGTGTTTACATCTCCTTTTTGTGGATAGGAACGATGATTGATTTAGCCCATTCAATCAGAAATGACCCGCTCTGAAAATAGTTATTGAAAATCAATAACAGAACATCAGTTACTAAATGATTAGAACTTTTCAGTATTTCCACTACAATTTTATCTGGCCCTGCACTCTTCCCACCTTTCAAATGTTTTTATGCCGTCAATCACTTCTTGTCTAGTAATCGGTTCGTTGAATAAAGGTTCGTCTATTTCCGTCAATTCTTTTTCTAATTCTTGTGTTTCTACTCCGTTGCCTTCCACTGTGTTACTAGAATGGTTAAAGACATTAAAGAAATTATCATACCATTGCTGAGATGTAATACCATTGCTTATCGTTGTCTTTCTGTTCACTTGTCTTACCGCTGACCAGAAACGCTTTGGGTCAATGGCTGACTCTTTTAGTCTCTGTAATCTAATCTCATCAAATTCTTTCTTTTTCTTGTTCCTCAGTTTAATGTATTGTACTCTTTCTTGGACGCACTCACCTTTACGCTCTGTCTTATATGGCTCGGTTTTAGCTCTCCTGTATCTCTGAAGTACATTTTTGACCAGACATTGTTTTTATCGACATTCCATGTCAAACCAATCATCACACTTTTTCCTTACGTTATAAACCTTTCTCACCATGCACGCTGCGGCACCACACAAAGCATTCACAAAAAGTTCAATACATAAATCAATGTTATGACAATTTTGTGTAATTCTTTCCATAATGTTCCTAAAATCATTTGATTCTAATTCATTTTTAAACAATTGTTAATTTTCGTCAATCCATACAATCTTTTCTTCATTAGTCTGCGGTGATGACTTGTCTTTTTTGGTTTCGTTAAACCCATTCTTCCATTTCATTTCTACAGGCAAGTGCCATGAAAACAGTCTGTCCTCAACTTTCATATTGCAAGATTCCTTCAGCTCAAAAGAGACCAAAACATAATCAGTTACACTACACCCATTTGGGGAAATAAAAGTGAATTCGCCTTCTTTGTCATCAATCAACACAACCATTCAATATGAACAGATCTAACAAATAGCACAAATCTAACAATTATTTTCCAAAACTGTTAATCGATTGGTCTTTTGAATAACGACATTTATGAAATTCCAAATCATCCACATCATCATTATCATCCTCATCATCATTTTCATCACCTGCTGCTAAAAATAACTCCTCGCACAGCGGCACCAGTGGCGCGGCGTGTGACAACACAACAGAGGGGAATGCACGGTTATCTTAGGGGCTCAGCGTCTCGTGTCAGGTCTTCCGGTAGCCATAGAGGCAGCCCCAGTGCCAGCGCCAGTGCCAGCACCAGTGCCAGCGCTAGAACCTTACGTTCAACGACTAAATAAGTCGTTGAAATCAACAAAAGCGACATACAAGTGCCTGATAAATAAGCATGTTTCCCTGCCTTGATTGTTTGCATCCCGTTCTTGCATTGAGGTCTCCACATATCATGAGGCAAACATTGTCATCACGTATTACCTCTGACAGAGCTTCTTCAAGAACGACAACTCCGTCTTTACCTGCATGTGGTTATATGCTGGACCTCCTTCTGGCACCACATAGAAACCCACATAAATAACATCTTTTCCAATGTTGAACAGTCTACTGTCCATCTTTAGTACAATGACATTACTGCAGTCGACCTTAATTTGTTTTACAAATGGTTCCAAATATTTCTTAACCATCACTAACACTCCTCCAGAGTTTCTCTCATGTACTGTAAATTTTTTAGCTGGAGCAACAAATTTTGTAAACTCTGGAAAAATGGTTTCATAATCAAAACTTGCACCGACAAAAGTTTCTGTCAGACAGACAACATCAAAGGAATTAATATAATTCATAAAAGAACATTCATGCAATTTATTGAACAAATTTTCAACATTGTAATTAAAAAAGTCAGTTCCAAAGCTTGATGGTTCGCCTCATGCTATTTAGTCGTTGAACGTAGACATGTAGACAATCCACAATCTTCCAGTCTGCTGTCCACCAACCACTGACCCTTGTCCGGTGATGCGTGCTGCTGCACAAATCGAAAGCACAGAAAGGATAAATCAGAATAGTTTAACTCTGCTACTAATCGAAAAAGATTTCAAGAAGGCTACAGCCTGACCATACAAGAAGCGCACAGCAGGGGAAAAAGTGTGTGAGAACACAGCTCCCTCCCATTTGGCGTGGTCAAAGCGCCCCAAGTTAAATAACAAAACAATCATATTTAGGAACTTCTCCAAATTTGATAATAGAGTTTTCTCGTTAATTTATTGAATTCGCCTCTAAAGTATGTAGATTATTATACAGATCCGAATCGAGTTTTGGATGTATGGTATACTATTCTCAATAACATATACAACAAGCATGCTCCTCCTCAAACTACAAGAGTCAAACATTGGATGAAACCACCTTGGCTAACAAGAGAAATGCAGCACGCTATATCAAAGCGATTTCCTGTTAAAAAGCGGTCTTCGTGAAGAACACAAAAAGCTACGAAATCAAGTGACGTCTCTGTTACGAGCAGAAAATATTTTTGGACCTAACTGATAAAAAGACAATCGGCCGATCTGTTTGGAAAGTCATACACGGACTGAGAAAAATACTGACCTTGCATCAAACTTAACAGAAGATATTTTTGCAAGTTAACTGAACTAACATTGTAGCAAATGAAATAATGCAAAATGATTCATAAGAAAATGACGATCTACAAGAATTGCAGAGATGCTGTCAAGAAAAGAAGATCCATTTGAATGTAGACATTAGTGCCATAGATGTTCACGGAGTTTTCTCTCATACGATTAAAGCACACAGCAACTCGTGGCATGGACGGAATTGACGGGAAAATTCTGAAACTGTTAGCACTTTTTACAGCAGAAACTCGTACTTCTATTTACAACCTTTGCCTGGATAAACGAGTGTTTTCCGAGTGCTTTAAAACAAGTAAAAAAATCATACCATTGTATAGATCAGAAAGGTGGCTGAATCTCCAGTTATCCACCTATTTCTGTTCTATCTGTACTTTTAAAACATTAGAACAACACATCAGAAAGTTCCTTCTTTCACTATCAACAGACCTGTTACATCTTAATCAGTTGGATTCAGAGAGAATCATTCTTGTCAAACTGCTCTCACCAGGTTAGTTGACCGATGGCTTTTAAACACAAAGTGCACACAAGTACTTTTCGAGGGTATTGCTATAACTCATTGCACTTAGACTTTTGCTCAGAAAGTTGTCGTCTATCGACTATCCTTAGACACCATAACATTGATTCCATCTTTTCTTTCTAACAGGCTATAACTAGTATCTTCAACTACTGGTCGATCTAAATTGATTTCTAACAATGTTGATGTACCACAAGGCTCAACTGGTAAATGTTCATCAATGAAGCGATGCAAGTGTGTAAAGTTGAGAGTCCACAGACGTGGTTGTGAACGCAATGGCGCGCGCGCGCGCGCGCCTGTGTGTGTGTGTGTGTGTGTGTGTGTGTGTGTGTGTGTGTGTGTGTGTGTATGTGTGTGACCATATCTCAGAGAGTCTGCAAAACTAACCACATGTAAATAGATTCAAGTCTACTTTTCATTCCTGCTTGATGAATCAGTCAAATCTAACTTTGCGACACTCTAAAATGTGCTGATAAAAGCTTCCCTGCCCCTCGTTTCTTCTCACCTCCTTCCCTCCATTCCCTCGTCCCTGTCTTCTCTCCTGCTACCCACCCCTTCCCTATTCCCTCCTTCTGTCTGCTTTACTTGTACATAACTGTTTGTTCTGTTGTATACAGATTTATTTGCAATGCAAAATCCTTTTGTTTTGTTTCTTTCTTTCTTGGCCCAGGATGTCTGCGTGTAAAAAAGCTACAACCTGTAAATAAAATCCCTTCGTTTGTTCGTTCGTTCTCTGGCTTACACACACACACACACACACACACACACACACACACACACACACACACACACACACACACACACGCACAATCACACACACAACACACACACACACACACACACACACACGCACGCACGCACGCGCGCGCGCGGAGAGAAAAACAACTGGTTTTCAAAGAGCGACGATTGCATAATGACACAGGCTGTTTGCTCGTTTTTCCATGCGATTTTCGCCACGAAAATCACATGGAAAAACGAGCAAACAGCCTGTGGCACAGTTTGCATGCTTTGATACAGCAGGGTCAGATTGGATAAATTCTCTCTCTCTGTCTCTGTCTCTGCCTCTCTCTCTCTCTCTCTCTCTCTCTCTCTCTCTCTCTCTCTCTTGTGTGTTCATGGGTAAGCGTGTTTGAATGAGCACCCCTCGGACCGTCCATCCCAGGCATCACAAAGCAGTTGAGCATCCACGGGTGACTGGCTCTCGTTCTCTGCCAGAATGAACACTGCGCACCATGTTCCCCCCATGGCGGCAATCAGCGGCATCATGATGCCTTTGTGGTCACAACGGACACTCATCTCATCTCATCTCATCTGATCCCCGTGAGAGAATGAAGATATCTGTGTTCAAGACCACCACATTTTTATTCTGCACACAATCCCCCTCTTTTTAAAAAAAATCTTCATTTTCTTGCTACTTTTTACAAAAACTAACACCTTTTTTTTTACAAAAAAATTAACATGCAAAAACCCAATTAACATGCAAAAACCCCAATTAACATTGCAGAAAAACCCAAAAATCGAAGGAATTGTTACTTCAAAGCGGGGGCTTGCGTGCAGAATAAAAATGGGGCTATCATGAACACAGATATCTTCATTCTCTCCCCAGCATAAAAATGTAATGGTTTGCAGAATTAGTCATCCTAACACAATTAACGCCCACGGGACTGAGAGTTAGACCTTACTATTTTTCTAGTACGCTCTTCTACTTCAAGCACTACTAATAAATCAGAACAAACAACTGGTTTTCCGTCTTGGTTAATTATTTTTATACACAATGAATTTACAGACCCTTCAACTAATTCTTTAAATTGACTGTTTTCACCAAATGTGTTTAACTGATAATCGCAAAAACCCACCTTAATTGATGATAGTGCTCTTAGAACTGTAGATGGATGGCCATCAAATAAATTACTGTCTGTTTTTAACTCTTGTAAATGGACATACAACATTGGGTTCATGAGAAAATCAGATGGTTCATTACCTTCAGATTGATAGGTGTCATCCATTGTACTAAATTTATAAGCTCTGCCACTGCTGTGGAAGCCCAAGATTTTAGCAAGGCCTCTAGGAAAAGTGTACTCTTTTCTTTCTTCTAGTGGAAAATGTATAGTAATTCTGAGGTTTGCTTCGTTAATTCTTAGCAATATGCCAAATTCGCTAAGTACTTCTTTTAAAGAACAAAAGTTGTAATAACCTTCTGGTATTATTCTCTGATTCATTATATTGCCCCCTTCGTTAGTAATATTAATCCTGTTATTTTGAGCTTTTTCAGATATGTTAAACCACTTAACTTTAAAACCAATTTCTTTAAGGGCAACCCTATTATCACCGCGCCTATTGTCAATTGGATACTTTAAAAATACACGATCGTTTTGCTTGGTTATGTAAATGTGCATCCTTTTTATAAAAAAAAAACTATTTAAAAATGGAACCTTTTAAATATAATGAAAGTGCCACTTACAATGTAGGGGCGTTTTATAACCCCAAATATTTGCCCTAACTATTGCAGTAGATGAAGCATATGGTTTTCAAGCCAGACTTATAAACCCCCTACAAAAATATTTAAATCCTCCAATAAAAAAAATGATCTAAAACCAAAAATATGGTCAACCCTCCCTATGGCTTGTTATCAAAATCAATTAAATTTTGCGATTTACTGCTCAACTACTGGCTGTGGTGTTTCATATGCAAACCATTTAAACCACCCCAATCTCTTAGTAAGGTCAGTATATAATTTTCATGTTTATTACCAGTATAGACGTATACTAACGTCATAACACTAACAATAGGCACAGCATAATTAACCAATGTTAAGCTCCTTGTGTTTTAAAGTATTATATTTTTTATTGTGTTTAAAAGTATTATATTATTTTTGTTGCTTTTAAAAGGGTTTAAGAAATGGATTGCGACGAGCTATTAAAGTGTGAGGAGCAAGGAGATCCAGACCACTCGTCAGACCTCTGCCATACAAAACGATTATACTCTCTAGCTGCGTGTGGAAAAACTAGACAGTATTTAGGTGTTGAACTAAGTATTGAACAGATTCAGCAATTGTCTACATCAGACGTTGAGAAGTATTACGCTAGGTACGAAGCACAGCTAGGGTCAAAAATGGTTAGATCAGTGGGGCAGGCAATGATTAGTTTATATGCTAAATTAGTAGGCAAATAACACCGATTGATTCAGAAGAAGATTTAAAATATGACTTATCACAAGATCCAGTTTTAAACAAGTCCCTAGAAACTCTTGCATGTGACATGTATTATAGATTTGGGACGTTATTATGCCCATTCATCATGGGATTAATTACTTTTAATCATATTAATTTTAATCATATTTAAAAAAAAAAGAGCGATCAGGAGAAGAAGATTGTGACTCCACAGGAGCAGAATATGGCTCCACAAGAGAGTGTCCCCCAAGTGAATGTACCACAAGTAAGTGTCCCACAAGTGAGTAGTGTTACTAAGTCTAAAAATCCTGGGCGTGTTGAGGCTGGTCGTAAACTAGCTGAATGGAACAGACTGCAAAAAGCAAACCAAGCAGCAAAACAAAAATTATTAGATAGTAATACAACATCGCCACCAGCGCCGCCACCAACATCAACAACAACAGTCACAGTCAAACTGTAAGATATATTATTATGTATTGGGAGGCGTTGTTGTTGGTGGGGGGGGTTTAACATACAAATGTCTAAAACCATACCTAGCAACAAAGTCACAAAAGCCCACAAAAACAGTAAAAGAAGAAGAACCAGCTTTTGCAACAACAAAAAAAAAAAAAAAAAAAAAAAAAAACCTCCTGCTGTAGACCCATTTTTAATGAATTAGTTTTAATGAATTAGGTTTTTAAGTACTAGATAAGTACAAGTACAAGTTAAGTTAGTTAAGTATAAGTAAAGTACAAGTTAAGTACAAGTAAAGTACAAGTACTAGTTAAGTTCTTAAGTTAAGTACAAGTTAAGTTCTTAAGTTAAGTACAAGTTAAGTACAAGTTAAGTTCTTAACTTAAGTACAGGTTAAGTTCTTAACTTAAGTCAGTCAAGTTCTTAAGTCATGTTCTAGACCAGGTAAAGTTCTTAAGTTAAGTTCTAAACTAAGTCAAGTTCTTCTACCACAAGTTAATCTTTTAAAGTACGTTCTTCAGCTTGTAAGTCAGTTCTCCAATGGCCTATAGCGTATGAAAATTCAGGATCAACGTTAGTTCGCTTGTTATTGTTAGAGACTAGTGATTTCTTATTAACAGCAGTTGTTTACTTGATGAAGAGTAGAGCGTAGATTAACATTTGTGTGATGAAATACTTTGTGTTCAAAGAGAGCCTGCTTGTAGTTGTCGTGAGTTACATTTTTTTTACAACTTATTTACCTACGCCCTACGCCATTACAGAGGTTTGGCTAGCAACGCTATACATCTTTGACCTTAGACCAGCATATTCTTGTATAACTGTTCCATTAAGTTCGTCTTTAAACTTTCCAATTACTTTCTTGTTTACAGTTGAATGTAAAGGACTGTCTTTTGGGTAGTCACGTGTGTCGTACCATCCATCAGCTCCTTTAGCTACTTCTAACTCTAAGTCTTTGTAAAAATCTTCTGTGGGGACGTCCAGAATAAAAGAGTCAGTGTCTGTGTAAAGGACTCTAGACTTTGGGTACAGCGGTTTAAAGTAGTCATACAAAAATTCTAGCATTAACAGCTTTGACAGCTCTAACACAGTAAACCCAATAAACACCGGCTTGTCCAACCTCACACACACATTTTCTTCATCATAATGCCAACCAGGCTGCCGTTAAATTGTCTAAAGTCTAAGTAGTTAGGTTTAGAGACTAGTTTAATTGCTCTTTGTTCGTTTGTAACTAATCTTACATCTTTGTGCTTGTGTGGGTTTTCCATGGTTTTGCCAAAACAACTGTTGTTCATTAGTTTAAAAAAGTCTTTTTCTGAAGCGTCAGTGGCTTTAGTCCTAAGATCAGTATTCTTCATGATGTATGGCCTCATAAAGGGCTTTTGGTCAAAAGTAATTATTCTGTGAACGGCAGTAAGTTCTAGCCCGTGTCTTAAGTAAAACTGTAGGAGTCTGTAATGACATACGTACTTAGTCTTGTGACGAAGATTAGGCACAAGTTTAGGCAGTTCTGTGGGGGCCATTTTTGATCTTTCTGCTGCTAGGGGGTAATCGTTATGGAGGTCGTGTAAGTGTTCTGGGTACAACAAGTCTGCTTCTAAGATTAGTCCCTTTGGATGATCATGTGTAATCTTTGACAACGAACTTAACACATTATTAACGTCAAAGGGTCCTTGTAACATTTTAAAGTTTTTTAGTGGCAGTGTCTGGCTCATAGCCCATCCATACAGATTGGTGGCGTCTAAGTACATTAGATAGTTAGATGGTTTAGTTGGGTCATAGTCATCTAAATACTTGTTGGTGGCTTTGCAGTAAGGATGTGAGGCCATGCTAATGCATCCCCTTAGGCCGTCTTCAATCATCTAGAGTGTAACCAGATCAGATATTAAGTCAATCTCAATGTTTGTAGACTTTAAGAATGCGTCCCAAGAGAGGCCAGGGGCAGAAATGTAATGTGATGAATCTAGGCCGTAATGTTTCATGCATGTAGATCTGTAATTTTGAAAGACGTCTGCCAATAAACACACGTCAGCCATCAAGTATTGATCATGATAATCGCCCATTGTTTGGCAGTGTAATTCTGTCCAGGCTTTCTGTGCGTATTCATAGTCAGAGTCAGTTATGCCTTTGCCTGTAAGACGGCTGTAAAAATCGTCTTTAAGTGGTAGGGCTGGCTCATTAAACCTTTCCCACGAGTCCATGTATTCATAAGGATAAACGCCTTTACGTACTAAAAATGGGTCAAAATATTGTTCAGTTATTGGGAAGGTATGTAGAGATCCTGCTAATTTATCCAAACTCCCCATCAGATGTTGAGCAGAGTCATAGAAGGACAGATTGTCAATAATAAAGGTCATGTACTTTTCTGATGATTGTGCAATGCAGTCAACCCTCTTACATTCAGAAGTTATTGCTTGCATAATAAAATGAGAATCATAGCCTCGTAAGTTATGAAAGAAGATGGGGAGTTTCCAAATCTTGGGGTCAAACTTAAGCTGAAGATTACACTTGCTGTGTGCAGCCCCTCTGAACTTTCCGCTAATGTGATCATGGTCTCTTACTGTTGGGTTTTCTTTACTGTTAGGTAACGCTCTAAGCCACAAATCCAACAGTGTGTAGATGATTCATAGCGCCTTTGATCTTCAGGAGTCATAACAATGTCTGAAAGATTTAGTTGATTGGAGAATTGATTATGAAGTTGTTTCATCTGATATAAAAAATTTACTAGCTGCATTGGGGCCTCTGTAAATCTCTGGTTGTGTGTGTTGGCCATCTGACCTAACAACAACAAAGGCATAAGAACAAATCTGATGGTGGGTTAATAAGGCTGTTTTTTTTTTTGTTTTTTTTTTGTTCTTCTAGTTGTTGTGGGCCATAGTACTGTGGCAAGATCGCTTCAAAGTCAGCATAAACTACGTATGGACTCATCTGCATTTTGTGTACATTTTTAAACCTAACTTTAGACCCAGGTTTAGGTGTAAGAAGTCTACAATACTTTTACAATGATTTTTACAGTTTACAGTTTTACAAGTTTTACAGTCTACAATACTTTAACAATGATTTTTATGTTTGGCAGCTGCTTCTATAGTGGGGATTCTGACCAAACACCTTCTACAAAGCTCTTGTTTAGATGTATCCTTTGTAGTATAAGCCATAAGTCTGCTTATTGTTCTGATTAACACATAGTGACTCATGGGGCCCTCTGTAACCAGCATTAAGTCTACATGATTCTTAAGTGAGTCACCAAAAGTGGGGGCTTTGGGAGAAATCCATAGAGGCTGTACATTGTTTACTACAGACCATGTATATACGTTTACGGTTATAGGCTTGTTTTGCTCTTCAAACTGACTTATGTTTTGTATGCTTACTGGAAAGTTTATGTTATTAAAGTTCAGCTCTTGAAGATAAGGTTTATAATTGGAGACTCTGTTTGCATGATTTTTAACAGGATGTAAATGCGCTAAAACGCACCACATAAAACACAAGTTGTTAGAATTTTGTATGTTTAAGACTGCTCGTTTTAACTCTAACTCTTTTGGGAGAGGAAGGTAAGAATTGCCAACTATAGGATAGAACTTTGTTTGTTTTCAAGGACTGTTCCTTCAGACCAGCCAGAACCGTGCAATTTTGCTTCTTCACTCGCATGGTTGAACTGTGTAAGCATGTAATCAGCCCAGTCAGAATTAAAGTTGTAATAGCTGATTACTTCTTTTTGTTTAGTTGAAACCCAGACTGGCAGATTGTTACCATCAGGTGTTATATAATCAATCAGAATGGCCAACAACACTTTTACTGGTGGGTCAGTTTGAAGAGACTCTGGGATTTTAGAGATAGCATGTGCTACGCTTTCATGAACTTCTGTGGGATTAATAATGTCCATGTCTAATTCACTAAACATATTGTCTAATTGTTTGTCACTACCTTCCAACAGTACGTTGTTGGGTAGTTTTTCAAACTCAGACTCACTTGTGGGGTTCATTTTCTAAACCACAATATTTACGTAAATAAAAAAATAAATGTAAATAAAAGTAAATACAAGTAAATAAAAGTAAATGTAAATACAAGTAAATTCAGCTGTTATTTATTATTCATAGTCTTTTTCTAATCGTAAAACCTGATCAGGTTTAAAGGTAATAGTTACTCCTTCAAGGTCATTAGACACATGCAGATCAGCATCTTCAGGGGCAATATTATCAAGTAAAATGGCAAAAAGCTTTATAACTGGTTGGGGCCAAGACTCTGGTATTTTACTAATGGCTTTCATAACACTTTCCCGTATATTTAAGCGTTCAAAAAGTTCTGTTATAAATTCATCAAAAATTATCTTTAACTCTTCTTTATCAACTCCTGCATTAATCGCCCACCCAAACTCGTCAAATATTTCTATAAGCTTTATAACTACGTGGGGGTTCATTTTTTAAACCCAAATAAAAACAGCAATTAAAAAATTAATTAAGTAAGCCGCTGCATGGATCAGGGGTAAAAGGGTACATAACACAATCAATAACAGCACTTATAGTGCACTCTATAACGCACTCTGCAATGCAACAATCAATAATCTGCATGGGCGCTGCCAGCAACATCCTTTATTGATTGCGTTAGCAGTGTGGGGGTTGGCAATGTGCGTTAGCAAGTATTATTGATTTTCTGCCTTCCCTTGTTCACACAGAGAATAATCATTAATAATCATAATAAGAAAAACAATGATAATGAAAGTGATTTGTCTCCCTTTAATTATGCATAAAAGTAATTGTCTTCCCTTAAATTAATTATCTATTTATAGATTGATGAGAGAGAATTGATTATTAAAAGCGTGTTTTTTTATTTAATTTGCTAAAGCTTTTAAAGTAAATATTGTACAAAGTAGTAACTAAAAAGTACTTTAAAGTACAGTTGTTGTTTAGCCTTTAAAAATATTGTTCTTGAATAAAAAACAATTTTAACAACAGTCACAACAACACCATAGAATTATAAAGCTGTCAGTGTGCTGGGTTTATATATAACTGTTGAACTTATCCTATGGTAGAACGTGTGTGTGGTTTTGTATGTCTTGACCTATATATGTCATTATATGTTTTAGCAACACCAAGTGCTCAAAACTAGGTCAAACCAAGTGCTCAAAACTAGGTCAAACGACTATGTGATCACTTGGCCTACAAAGCAGTGCAAATTGGGTCAAATGACCCTATGTGATCACTTGGTCTAGTTGCCAGCCCTAGTAAGAAAGTAAACTAGGTCAAACGACCCTATGTGATCACTTGGCCTACAAAGCAGTGCGGTAAACTAGGTCAAACGACCCTATGTGATCACTTGGCCTAGTTGATTCAGGTGCTTTACTTTTCAAGCTGGGGAGAGAATGAAGATATCTGTGTTCATGATCGTCCTTTTTTTATTCTGCACGCAAGCCCCTGCTTTGAAGTAACAATTCCTTCGATTTTTCGGGGATTTTGCAATGTTAATTGGGGGTTTTGCATGTTAATTGGGTTTTTTGCATGTTAATTTTTTTGTAAAAAAAAGGTGTTAGTTTTTTGTAAAAAGTAGCAAGAAAATGAAGAATTTTTTTAAAAAGAGGGGGATTGTGTGCAGAATAAAAATGGGGTGGTCTTGAACACAGATATCTTCATTCTGTCCGTGACCAAAGTGGTGGTAGAGGGCACATGAGGGATGATCCATCAACCTTCTTCTCCATCACGGCCTGTCCTCTGCTTCTCGCAGGGGTTCTGGCAGTCTGGGGTTTGTCCATTCTGTCACGTTCTCCGACCACCTCTTTCTCTGCCTGCCTCACACACACACAGAACACACAGACACACACACACACACACACACACACACACACACACACACACACAGAGCGAGAGAGAGGAGAGAGAGAGAGAGAGAGAGAACATTGCACAAATGCAACAAAAATTTAATGATTCATTTCACTTCGACTGATCCCCCACGCAGTTTGCTATTAGGGACAGAAGAACACTTGAAAATACGGCAAGTACAGCGGGTAGCGAGCCTTTCAGGGGGAGGCGGTGGTGGTGGTGGTTCTTCTGGTGTGGGTGTGGTGGTGGTGGGGCGCCTTACTGCTGGTGGGCAAGAGGGCGCTGCAAAGAAAGGTCAGGTGGTTGGCGTGATCAACGTCACGATGAGTGCAAGGTATCCTTCCCTTTTAAAACCTCAAAATTATTGCTTTCAATTCTCAGCTGACCCAACACATGCTTACTGGACCTTTGCGCGCACACGCGTGTATGTGTGTGTGCGCGCGCGCGCGCGTGTGTGTGTGTGTGTGTGTGTGTGTGTGTGTGTGTGTGTGTGTGTGCGAGCTGCTCATTTTTTACCTCAGTGTTTGCAGTTTGCTATTGTCAATAATGTCAGTATTGGAACTTAGATGTAAGATCGTTAATATTTCACACAGGTTGACAAAAGAGAGACGAGCTCATGTCATATTCCCAGCCTTTACCACCAGTAAAGCAATGAACTCTACGCGCTGTCTATACTGTTATCATTTCCTTTTTCCTCCCCATCGCCTTTTCCTTTCGTCACCCCAGATGGTTTCCTTCATCCCCTGCCAAGCTGGAAAAGAGAACTACCCACCACCGTTCATCGGCATTCCGCCCTCTGCTGCCATGCCGCCCAATCAGTCGTCTTCCACACGAAGGAAACGACGTGTTGCCCATCTGTAGTCATCATCGTTGGCATCTGTTGATACACGAAGGAAACAATGTGTTGCCCATCTGTAGTCCTCATTGTTGGCATCTGTTAATACACGAAGGAAATGACGCGTTGTCCATCTGCAGTCCTCATTGTTTGCATCTGTTGATAAACGAAGGAAACAACATGTTGCCCTTATTGTTGCAGTCCTCATTGTTGGCATCTGTTGATACACGAAGGAAAAATGTGTTGTCCATCTGTAGTCCTCATTGTTCGCATCTGTTCAGACACGAAGGAAATGACGTGTTGCCCATCTGTAGTCCTCCTCATTGTTAGTATCTGTTGATACACGAAGGAAACAACGTTTTGCCCATCTGTTGTCCTCATTGTTGGCATCTGTGATACACGAAGGAAACAACGTGTTGCCCATTTCTGACCCCTCTCATTGTTGGCATCTGTTGATACAGGAAGGAAACAACGTGTTGCCCATCTGTAGTCCTCATTGCTGGCATCTGTTGATACACGAAGGAAATGACGTGTTGCCCATAACTTTTGCTTTTTGACTGAAAGTGATAAAATCAAGTTCGCTAACGAACTAAATGATTTCTACTGTCGTTTTGAACATGATGACCTTAGACCTTTCTAACATGATGACCTTTCTAACGTGGTATCTGACCTTCATAAGAAGATTAAGGAAGAGGATGGGTCAGATGACATGGAGGTCCCTGGCACTAGCATTGAGAGACTTCAAGAAACTCCATCTACATAAAGCAGTAGGTCCTGACTGTGTCAGTGGAAGACTTCTAAGATCATGTGCTACACAGCTTAGTGGGATTTTCAGTAAACTTTTTTCATGGTCCCTGAGAGAATGTGTTGTCCCAACTATCTGGAAAAACTCAACCATCTGCCCAGTCCCCAAGTCAAGAAAACCGTCCCAGCTGAATGATTACAGGCCTGTTGCTCTCACTAGCATTATTATGAAATGTTTTGAGCGCATCATTCTTTCGAAACTGCTTTCACAAACACAGTATCAACTCGATCCTTTCCAGTTTGCATACAAGCAAAGTAGATCCACAGACGATGCAACCATCACATTACTCAGCAATGCTTACACACATCTAGACACACCAAATTCCTTTGTCAGAATACTCTTCATTGATTTCTCTTCAGCATTTAACACAATACAACCTCACCTCATGGCACAGAAACTACTAACTCTTCAGATTTCCCCAAGATTGATTGTTTGGATTATGAGCTTTCTTGTCAGGAGATCTCAATCAGTATGTTACCAGGGAACTCTGTCTTCCCCACGTTCCACATCCACTGGTTCACCCCAAGGCACTGTGCACTGTGCTCTTCACTATTTATACCAACGACTGTAGCGGCTCAAACACAACGCCGGTTATTAAGCATTCTGATGACACAGCCATCCTTGATCTGTCTAACTTAGACACTACCTATTTTGATGCTGTCGGTACATTTACGGCTAGGTGTTCTGAAAACTTTCTGAAGTTAAATGTCAGCAAAACAAAAGAACTGGTGATAGATTTCCGTAGAGCCTCCTCCCCCATTGCAGACCTTGTAATTGATGGTCAAACTGTGGAAAGGGTGTCTCAGTATAAATATCTGGGCGCAGTAATTGACAACAAACTAACTTTTGATTTCAACACTGCAGCTATTGATAAGAAATGTCAGTCCAGGGTTTACTGTTTGCAAAAGCTGCGCTCACTCCATGTAAACTCAAAAATCCTTGCACAGTTTTACAGATGTTTTATTGAATCTGTTTTAACCTGTGGCTTCTTGTGCTGGTTTGGTGGGCTCAATGTGAAAAAAAAAAAGAATGTGTTGAACAAGACTGTGAATGTGTGTGGGAAAGTTGTGAGTGAAAGGCAAGCGAGCATGAGTGAATTGTATGAGAAGCATGCAGTACGAAAGGCAAGAGAAATTGCAAAAGACTCCTCACATGTCCTGGCCCATAATTATGAACTGCTGCCATCTGGCCGACGGTTCAGGATGCCAACGGTCTGATTGGTCAGAACAAAAGAGTGTTTTATCCCAATGTCTATATCCCTTCTCAACAAGCAATAATTGTGTGTGTGTGTGTGTGTGTGTGTGTGTGTGTGTGTGTGTGTGTGTGTGTGTGTGTGTGCAGGATGGGGGTGGGGTGGGTGGGGTGAGACAAAGGGAGAGGGGGGGCGTATACATACATACATACATACATACATACATATATATATATATATATAAATTAAGGTTAAAAGACCTCCCAGTTTTCTAAAAATGCTCAACCAAGAATTGGGAGTGACACAACAGTTTAAAAGATTTAAAATATGGAAGTATAAAAACCACCCTACAGATCTGTTTCGAGCGGGAGCTCTCTTCAGGGAATGCATAATCTGGGCCCGCCACCAATGTTATAATGTGTGGGTGTGTGAGCTCTGCACGTGTGGCACGTGGCCTGTAGATTTTCTTTTTTGGGGCGCGTTCAGGGGGGACGTGCCAAGGGATGGTGTATTGACAAAGATTTCCATTTGTGCCTGCAACTATTGATCATTTCTACTCTAGAGTTCAGGGATGCCAGATGGGGTTTACATAGTACAACTACAAATTGCAATATAACCCAGATAACAACATGAACAGTAATAAGAAAAACAGGAAAAGAAAAATTATATGGTATAACCCTCCATATGATGGAAGAACAAAAACCAACGTAGGAAAAGAATTCCTCAAAATCCTTAAAACATCATTCCCAAAAGAACATGTACTATCTAAAATATTCAATAAAAACACTGTCAAGCTGTCGTACTCGTGTATGCCCAACCTTAGAAACATAATTGATTCTTCCAATAAAACCAAAAACAACATAACCAAAGACGTTGACGAAAAGAAATCTTGCAATTGACCAGTGCCCTCTGAATAACAAATGTCTCTACAGCAACATTGTGTACCAAGCTACGGTAACAACAGACAGTGATAAAGAAACATACATAGGGATCACGGCAAACCAGTTTAAAACCAGATATGCAAACCATAAACAGTCCTTTAAAAATGAAAAATATAAAAACCAAACAGAACTAAGTAAATATATTTGGAAGCTTAAAGATAAGAAAATAAATTACAACATATCATGGAAAATTATAAAAAGAGCAACACCATACAACAACATTTCAAAAAAATGCAACTTATGTACTACAGAAAAGTGGCTGATACTATGTAAACCCCATCTGGCATCCCTGAACTCTAGAGTAGAAATGATCAATAGTTGCAGGCACAAATGGAAATCTTTGTCAATACACCATCCCTTGGCACGTCCCCCCTGAACGCGCCCCAAAAAAGAAAATCTACAGGCCACGTGCCACACGTGCAGAGCTCACACACCCACACATTATAACATTGGTGGCGGGCCCAGATTACGCATTCCCTGAAGAGAGCTCCCGCTCGAAACAGATCTGTAGGGTGGTTTTTATACTTCCATATTTTAAATCTTTTAAACTATATATATATTATATATATATATATATAGATGTAGTTGCACAGCCTAAAACGATTCTAAAAGTGCTCAACCCCTTGGGGTTAACATTTGTTAAAATAAGTGTTAAAAAGGAATATTAAAATACTCTACAAATTTGTTTCAAGCTGGGTGGCTATCTTCAGGATGATATTTGGGTTGCCCACCGCCGGTGTTATATAGCGTGTGGGGCCCGATTGCAGCTATTTTCACGTGTGGGTTGGTTGCACGTGTTTTTTTTTTTTTAAGGTTTTCAGGTTGTTGTTTGGGGTGTGTTCACTAACAACGATTTCCATTTGTGCCTGCAGTTGTTTACTATTTCTGTTTTAGTGTTTAAAGTTGCTAAGTGTGGTTTACATAGTATCAGCCATTTTTCAGTTAAACATAGGTTGCATCTTTTTGAAATGTTGCTGTATGGTGATGCCCTTTTTATGATTTTCCAGGATATACTGTAGTTTATTTTTGCGTCTTTAAGTTTCCAAATGTGTTTGCTCAATTCTGTTTGGTTTTTGTATTTTTCTTTATTAAATGACTGTTTGTGGTTTGCATATCTGGTTTTGAAGTGGTTTTCAGTAATCCCTATGTATGTTTCTTTTTTTATTTTCTGATGTCACAGTGGCTTGGTATACGATATTCTTATAAAGGCATTTGTTGCTTTGGGGGCACTGCTCTTTTTTGATGCAATTGCAAGATTTCCTTTCTTCACCCTTCTTTGCTGTGTTGATTTTCGTTTTGTTGGATGCATCAATTAGGTTCTTGAGGTTGGGCATACATGAGTATGATAGTTTGACGGTGTTTTTGTTGAATATTTTTGACAGTTTGTGTTCTTTTGGGAATGAAGTTGTTAAGATTTTAAAGAATTCTTTCCCTATGTTTGTTTTGAGTTTCCCGTCGTATGGAGGGTTGAACCATATGATTTTTCTTTTCCTGTTTTTCTTACTTTTATTTGTGTTGTCATCTGGGTTGTATTGTAGTTTATATTTGTACCCACTTTTTTGCAGTGCTCTGCTGCGTTGTTGAATACTCTTTCATTGCATGACAGATTTGATAGTCTCTTGTTTATTCCGTTGGGTATGGTCTTTAGTACAGATGGTGGATGGTTACTTTTGATGTTTACATAGATAGGTGTGTCATTAGGTTTCTTGTATGGTTTATATATGTGGTTGTTTAGGTCAAGTGTTATGTCTAAGTAGTTCACTACCTTTTTGTTTGCTTCAATGGTGATTTTTAAGTTGTGGTTTTGAAAGATTTTGCATAGTTCTTTTTTCTTGTTTTCGATGGATCTTGGGTTGTTGGTTAGTGCAGCAAGGCCGTCGTCTCTGTATAGTCCAACTTGTTTTCCGGGTTGTTTCTTGATGTTGGATAGCATGAATAGTCCGACCAGTTCACATGTTTCTGCACCATCATATGATCCCATGGTTACGTCAAATGTTGAGTTTCTATTCGTTTTCTTGATCCAAGTTACATTTTTGCTGTGCAGTAGCGTTTTCTTGGTGTGGAGGATGATTTCCATTTCTGACCCTGTTATGTCTGTGTGGTTATTAGCAAATTTCAGAGCTTTGGTGAGTAGTTCCTCATCTATGGATGGGTAGAAGTCTACTATGTCGAATGTAATGAATACTGTATTGCTTTGTTTGTTGAGGTTTTTGAACCATTGGATAACTTCGTATGTGTTCTTCCAGAGGTTGTATTCAGAGTTTGATTTTACGTTCTTTATTATTTTTTTCTAGAATTTTCTTACTTATTTTGCCTAGTTCGGATTTAGATGGGTTTATTAGCCTATATGTTGGATTGTTGTGGAAGTTAGGTTTGTGGTCTTTGAGTGTTGTAAAGGCTTCTTTTGTTGCTGTCGCTTCTACCCTGTCACTTAGGTCTATGCGATGTGCAAGTTCTTTTTCTTTAGTGCGGATACTGTCATGTATACTTTTGTCGGCTTTTTTGTAGTTTTTCTGAATGTTTTTGTCAAGGAGTTGGGAGAATTCCTTTGGTTCCATTTTGTAGTAATTACTAGTTTTATCAGCCTTCACAAATATCTTTTTGTCATTTTGTATTTGTTTTATTTGGTTTTTTTAATGTTGTTTGGAAATCGTTGTTAGATTTTTTGAATTCAATATTAGCTATCATTCTTTTCATTTTATCCTCAAAAGATTTCATTTCGTCTATGGCTGGTGGTGATCGCCACGATTTGAAATCGTAGGTGTTTTTATCATCTTTTTTTGCATTTGGATTCAGAAAGAAGAATGCTTTCCATCTCATATTGCGTACAAACTTTTCGGTTTGTTCTATTAATTTTTTTTGATGTAGAATTGCGGATTAGAAAATGGTATGTTTTTTGTTGACTGCCTAAAATTGATTTCCTCCATTTTAAAATCCTTCAGGCCACAGTGCTCAACGTGAGAAGCAATTAAACAACAACCTGAAAACCTTATAAAAAAAAAAAGAAAACACGTGCAACCAACCCACACGTGAAAATAGCTGCAATCGGGCCCCACACGCTATATAACACCGGCGGTGGGCAACCCAAATATCATCCTGAAGATAGCCACCCAGCTTGAAACAAATTTGT
Source organism: Conus canariensis (assembly GCA_033310375.1). Classification (NCBI taxonomy): domain Eukaryota; kingdom Metazoa; phylum Mollusca; class Gastropoda; order Neogastropoda; family Conidae; genus Conus; species Conus canariensis. Next base: position 15,678,881 of record CM065731.1, read on the forward strand.
AGAGTATTTTAATATTCCTTTTTAACACTTATTTTAACAAATGTTGCTCCCCAAGGGGTTGAGCACTTTTAGAATCGTTTTAGGCTGTGCAACTACATTGATCTTAATTGCTCCTCACGTTGAGCACTGTGGCCAGAAGGATTTTAAAATGGAGGAAATCAATTTCAGGCAGTCAACAAAAATCATACCATTTTCTAACCCGCAATTCTACATCAAAAAATTAATAGAACAAACCGAAAAGTTCGTACGCAATATGAGATGGAAAGCATTCTTCTTTCTGAATCCAAATGCAAAAAAAAAAGATGATAAAAACACCTACGATTTCAAATCGTGGCGATCACCACCAGCCATAGACGAAATGAAATC